>CM032446.1:153625104-153705104 GCA_019049505.1 Pachyrhynchus sulphureomaculatus | reverse complement strand
GTTACCTCGGATAACCGGGGTTCTACTGTATATATATATATATATATATATATATATATATATATATATATATATATATATATATATATATATGTATATATATATATATATATATATATATATATATATATGTATATATATATATATATATATATATATATATATATATATATATATATATATATATATGTATATATATATATATATATATATATATATATATATATATATATATATATATTGCAAAATACTGCCGGATTCGAATTTCGAAAAACGCATATATGTTTGTACAAAAAAAATTATATTCCCACTATTTTATTAAAATAAGTTGATATTAAAAGTTTATGATAATAAATTTTTAAGTTCTAAAACTAATTTTTCAGTACTTTTGACTAATAAAGAAAACATAATATATTAAGAAAACCAGCATATGAATTATGCTAATATAATGTATAATAAGTATTGCAATAAATGTTACAAGTTCTTTCAAACATCCATCTAATTACACTTCTTCAGTTACAATCCTAAAGATATCAGTATGATAATTATATAAATAATACTCCTTGAAAGAACCAATTATGTGGTTTTAACATAGAAATTTAATTCGGTTAATAAAGAATTTCCTGTTTGCAAATTAATAACGCTTATAATTATAAGTATCTATGTATATACTTACATAGGTTTCTTCATTAACTAATTAAGAACATTTTTCAGAATTACACTTTGGTAAATGTTAAGATGCCTGAAAAAAAATTACGTAACATAATAATTAAGGAATTATCTCACACACCACAAGGTTTCTGTACAAGTCTAAATGCATAAAGATTGCCAATTAAACGTCAATGTTTTTTTTATTAAATTGGACATTTATAGACTATATAATACTTGAGATTTGACAAGCATGTTGTAGGATTAATGTTTAGTGATTAAAGTACTGTTATTATTAACAGATTTCGGAATACTACAAGTATAAGTAAAATAAGTGTGTATCAGCCACAATATATAATTTGAATTTGATCTTGCCTTATCAATTCTTGTAATTTACGGCGAAACAAATATAAGAGTAAACCGAAGTAACGTCTATACTCTGGATATACCGCCGCCATTACTGTGCCATTGTCTTAATATCTGGCAACTCCATGTAGATGATTATATATGCGAAATAGAACATTGGTTGCTCCAAGACAACACTTATCATGCATTACGAAGTTAGATAATTTTTTTGGGGGCAGCTTACGTGTCGAAACTATCTTTTGTGTCAGACATCAGAAAAGGTTCATTCTTGCGTTAATAAGTAACTATGTTCTTACACGTGAAAATCCATCTAAACAATCTGTAGCCAGAAACAAGGAAAGTCGGCTTTCCAATATTATAACCACTATTATCCCCATACCGTGGCAGCACGCCGTGGGGCCGCTAATAGTACACCATCACCGTTAGCACGCATCAATGCCCCGATTCGCGCCTCTACACGACCACACCGAGTCAATAAAATGCCGATACCCCACCTTAACCAATCAGTACCCTCCGACCTTCCAAGCCGCAATAACCTAGCCAATCAAGAGATGAGCAGCCAACCCAATTCAACGTTACCGACCATTGTACCCTTTCTAGATATTTTTTTTCTTATTAGAGGTATATCCTTGTACGTATGATAGACTAAGAAGGAGGAAACTACTACCTTTTCCCTTCTGATATAGACACCGGCTCTAAGAGGGAGGACTATCTACAGATCTGTTATGACCAGCAGCCCGTCTCTCTCTAGTACGCAGCGAGGAGGGTGTTTCGCAGCCCAGCAGCCTCCGTTTTGCAAAATACACCGAACATAAGCCCATTTAAACTCACAACTGCTGATAGGGCAGACTGACCACGAACCCATTATGATCAGCACATCTCTGTCTAATACAAATCTAGGTGTATACTGCTGATCCGTTTGACCCGTAAACTTCTGTCAGTCCAAAAGAGCTTTCCACAGAGCCACGAACAGTACGAACTATCACCACCGCCTACTGACCCATCCTCAGTCTAAGCTGCTTGCCGATTATCGCCTCGTTATAAGCGGCGACTCGCCGCCCAGCGTAATCACTGAATCCCAAGGTCAGTCGCGTTCCCATTTACTGTCACCTTGAAATATGCTAGCTACCGTCACCGAGTGACAATGCGTCGACTATTTACTCGTAGCAATGGTCGGCAAGTTTTATCATGAGATAGAGCATGCTTTGCGCTATTAGATAGAAGGTACTGACCGTAGTAAAAAATTTTAATATTACCGAAAGAGAATGCCTTGTGCCGCTAGACACGGGAACCAGCAACAATGCCTCTCACGATTAACGGGATCGCTTGCGGCCGTTTCGATGACGTCAACGTACGCACCATTATAAGTCGTTCAAATTCCCCTCGATTCCTAGCCATGTTCTCGCACATACAAGCATACTGTCTTCCTTCGCACATCACCACCTGAACTTAGTTGTTCTTTTTTGAACCTCTCATTTTATCTCTTTCTCCTGTCCATTAGCACATAGCTGACATTCACATTGACCCCTGGTTTACCGTTTCTCCATCGTAATAAGGTACTCGAGGCCCAGTGAGCCCTTTACCACGTAAATCTCAAGGGTGGCGCCTGCAAATTCACCTCTGGATAAACCAGCCGAAGGTCAACCGATCCATAGAAAGTCGATACCCCGCGCGCCAAACTGCAATCTCGGTTATATGTGTTTACACCTCAGTACTTTTGTCGTGTAAAAATACAAAACCAAAGCTTAGTTTCTTAAAAAGCCAAAAATAATGTAAAAAAAGTATGTATGTGGAGTGGAAGGAAAATTTATTGCTTCCGTTTTTTGAAACAAGGATCCAATAGTTCTTACAGTTTATATAGAACATGACAAAACAGTCATTACAGAATATTATTATTCATTATTAACTAACGGCAAAAAATTGTGGAAAAGTTAGAGAAAGGTGTCTAAAGAGTTTTTGCAAGACAATTTGCCTGTTCGCAAATCGCTGTTAGTTCAGGTTGCAAAAAATACACGAACTAAGCTTTGAACTGATCGATAATCTCCCATATTCTCCTGATTTAGCTCCCTCGGACTATTACATATTCCCTGAACTGAAAAACATTTAAAATGACACAAAAAGTAATAAATGTCGAAGAGTGATTTGTAAACCAAAACAAAGAACCTTTTTTCAAAAGCCTAAGGTTACTTTATAACTGTTGCACTAAGTATATAAAGTTAAAAGAAGATTATGTTGAATAAACAGTTGTTGTTTTTGAGGTTGCTTGTTCTTTCTATGCTAGTCTCGAAACTTATCAATACGCCCTCGTATACTAGGCCAATGTAAATATAATATTTTTACATACAAACAAAACGACTTGGACAGACAATAATTTTCGTACCAGAAAACCGTATACTGTGCATGTACGGTTGCCTTGGATGTTATTAAGTAAATGGTAAACTCAAATTTTCCTAGTTATTACGATAAGTAACTATAAATGCGGCTATTAAATATATAATTTGCTTCACATTCTACTGTCGATTTCCAAGGAATAACACCACCTACTATTTCCACAGTGAAGTTAAGAGTACCCGATATTGTCTACAAACAGCGTATCATAAACATATTTTATTGAAGCTAGACTCCAAAAAAGCTTCTCGCTCCTGAGGGACCACAGTACTCAAAAACTGCGCAAGAGAACTAACACTAGATTCTCAGCCTATCCTACAGAAAGAGAATATTTCCTTCCTGCTGGAAATGCGCCACAGTTCAGTCGATAACCAAAAAAGGCAAGAAGACCTTGCCAAACAGCTACCGACCAGTCGCACTGCTGCTTTTAATGATATCGAAAGTCATGAAAAAGAAGGAGATCTTGTAACTTATGTAACACCTGTTTGGAACAACGCAATTGAATACTTTGGCGAATCTCGAGCGGTTGCTCTTGATATATTTAAGGCATTCAACCGTGTTTGGCACGATGGATTGTTGGCTACGCTACGCAGTGTGCCCCAGGGTGGTGACCTGTCTCTCTTTCTCATTTACATTAACAAGCTTCAGGAAAAGACCAAAAATCTAATCTACAGCTTTGCAGTTGACAGTACACATATCTCTTAATTCACTTTGACCGCTCAAACATCGCCTACTCATGCAAATATCCGCATACAGTAGGAAGTCGTTCAGCTTAACAAAGACCTCGAAGAAAGTCTCAAATTCGACCAACGATAGAATACTGCTCCCATATGTGTGCTCCAAAACATATACTGCATTTGTTGGATTCTATTCAGAAGAGAGCTGTTCGCCCGATTGGAGACTCGGACCTGGCCAGCAAACTTGATTCATTGGAACATCGAATAACAATTGGTGACTTGAGTCTATTCTACAAGTCTTCGACGGTTGTAGCCCGCTTAATTCCTCCCAGAGAGGTGCATGCTAGAAATACACGTCGCTCTAATACTTCATATTCGTCTGTGGTTCAGCTAGGTATAGTACAGTAGGTTTTATGTGGAGAATCTCATCCCTTTGGAATAATTTGTCCATTTTCGGACCGAGTACAATTTACAGCGATTGAAGACCAATGTGGTTCGCCTTTTCCGCACAGGCGTAGCTCCTGCAGGAATTTATGGATTTCTCTGCAGCGCGTGTACTAGGCCGATAGAAAAAAAAATTTAGAGCATCGCAGAGGGTTAAGGTTGGGATTTTAAACTTATAGATACCACAGGAGTGGATTTTCTTTAGTAACTAGGTGGTCCTGTTAGGGAAAAATGGCTTTCCCTGCAAATAATCGTGCTGTTAGGAGATAAATAACTTACCTAGAGTAATAAAAATAATAATAATAAAAAACTGGAGCACGTTTTGGATGAAATTCCTGACCAAATGTAAAAGGAGCTTGCTAATCAACTTGGCGTTACCCAACAAATGATCTACTATCAGCTTAGTTCTGAGAACAAGGAAAGAATTTAAGACATCGCTTTTTCTCTTCTTTGGGAAAAAAGATTTTCTACAGTGTAATCGGGACTGGATACAAAAAGTAGATTTTGCACGATAACTCGAAACTGCCATAATCATAACACTAACTGCGAAGGCAAATATTCATGCAAAGAGAGCGTTGCTGTGCCGTTGGTCGGATATGAAAGGCGTAGTATACTACGAGCAACTAGGACCAGGCGACACAATTTTTTCTTTAAGATGGAAAGTTCTCCCTCATGTGGCGTATTCTCCGGACTAGTTGCAGCATTATTTCGTTATTTCCCACCCCATTTCACTGGAAGAAGTCAAAAAAGAATAATTGAATTCACCGACCCGAGACCACCACCTATCTTAGTTTGGAGAGGAAAGTAGGAAAAATAAATTGATAATAATAAGGAATTTTTTTTTGATTGTTCGTAATTAAGGAAACATTTTATTAAAGCAGGAAAGTTACCTAATTAATTTTTATACCCAATATTTCTTGGACCTATTTTATGTTTATGCCAAAATTCATTAAGATCTCTTCAGCTTTTTCTGTGTGATACAGGAACAAACAAACAAAAAAAAATCATCAAACGATTGTTTTTGTCTCTATATTTAATGAATTATATCATGAACTAAAGATTTAGTATTATTTTTTCTAACAATAGACAAAAAATAACAGCTTCTGTTAGGACTATAACACGTAGGCTGAAAAGTTTTTGGTCTAACTATTTAAAACATTTTTTTTTTGCAAAATTCGACTTTATTCATCAATATAGTCTCCTTCAAGAGCGATACAATCAGCCCAACGCTTTTCCAACATTTCTAGACCTTTCTTGGAGAAGGATTTGTCTTCGCCTTTAAAATAGGCCTCAGTTTCGGCGATAACTTCTTCACTGGAGCCAAATCTCTTTCCCGCCAGCATTTTTTTGAGGTCTGAATATGGTAGATGAAGAAGCAATTCGATCTTCAATTCATGCAATTTTACCATCGTAACCATTGACTTGTAAGACGGTGCATTGTCTTGATGAAAGAACACTTTTTTCTTGTGCATTTGGGGCCATTTCTTCGCGATTTCTGCCTTCAAACGCACCAATAACTTTATATAAAGTTCACTATTGATGGTTTTTTCCTTCTCAGCATAGTCGATGAAAATTATTCCAGGCGCATCCCAAAATACAGTGGCTAAAACCTTACCAGCCGACCGTTATGTCTTTGGTCGTTTCGGGCGGCTTTCACCTGCTGCTGTCCACTCAGCTGACTGCCGATTTGATTCCGGTGTGTTGTAGTGGATCCATGTTTCATCCATTGTCACATATCGCATGAAAAAATCTTTTTTATGCTCTTAAAGAAGTCCAAACAGCGCTCAGAATCATCAACACGTTGTTGTTTTTGGTCCACTGTGAACAAATGCGGTACCCATTTCGAACAGAGCGTTCTCATCCCCAAATATTCATGCAAAATATGACGGTATTCTTTTGTTATCCTTCAGTTGACAGCCATCTCACGCAATTTCACTTTACGGTCATCCAAAACAATTTTGTGGGTTTTTTTATGTTTTCCGGTGTAACCACCTCATTTGGGCATCCACAGCATTCAGCATCATTTGTATCTGTACGACCGCGTTTAGATTCAGCATACCAGTAAATGATGAGTGATTTTCCAGCGACAGAGTCTCCGTAACACTTATCAAGCCATTGCTTTGCTTGAACAGTATTTTTTTCCATCAAAAAACAGTGTTTAATCAACACACGAAATTCGATTTTTTCCATTGTTTTGAAAATATCGAAAATTGCGTCACTAAAACCACTGTAACTTGTAAACTAATCACCGAAATGTCATGAAATTTTGACACGTATCGTTTGAAGGTTGATACTTCCTAAAAATCCTATGGTTTTGTCGGTTACTAATTTTGAAGTTAATTTTGAACATTTCTAGTGCAATCATTTTGTTTGCTTGATCTGAGAAATGATATGTGAGTGTGGCATCATCATAAATATATTTCTTCAATTTTCGGAGGTAAAAGAACCAAAATTTGCCGATTTTGTTTTTTATTTTTATTTGTTATTACTTTAAAATAATTAAGGCCCAGAAAATTGCCTAAACTAATTTTTCATGCCTTACTCATGTAGCATGACTCAAGAGAACACAAATAGTTGTTTGGGTCTCTGTACTAACATATATAAGGGCTTGTATGAAATTTTTGAGACAGGTTAGAATTTTTTTATTACGAGGTCTCAGATTGAAGATTCCTTCATCCAGTCAAAATACAAAACTAAATAGTTTAGTGCACTTTTAAAAATTCTTGAAGTTCCGAATACAACCATGTTATAAAATGTAGTCGTAGGGGGATTTTAATTACTCAATACAATATAACCAGTCAAGTCCAAGTTGAACTTGCACAATTACTGTTCCGTACGTTGATTGTTTTTCAAATAAAAAAAATTGTTACGGTGGTATAAAATGATCAGTGACTTCACAAAACACACCCGAAATGAGTTTTCAACAATGTTTGTTTCCAATCCTTACTGAGAACTGATGCCCTTGAAATTTTTGTTTTTTTTTACATACCAGATAAATTACTAAAGGTAATGCACTCGTGATAATTTTCGTTCAATCTACACCCCGTGGAAAATATTCCAGAATTTTTTCAGTATTTTTTGATCAGTACTTTTCGAGATAAGGTGGGGAACAGCGAATTTTCGCGATTTTTTAAAAATAATACAAAGAAAAGTGTGCGCAAGTATTACATCATATATATATTTTTTACTCGTGTTTTCACAAGCTTTCATTTGACACCACACTCGATGATCAAGTAAAAAATTTTTTTTTTCCCTTCCGATTTCACCCTCCAAAACTAACCCTTAAGTCAAAATTTTACTTTCAAAACTACACGGCTCTTCCTTCCTATATTATTACCAAATTTCAACTTTCTATGACAAATAGTTTCGGAAAAAATCGAGTGTCGCAGACAGACAGACGGGCAGACAGACAGACACCGAACTCATCTTATAAGTGTTCCGTACGGAACACTAATAAAATGAAATATATTCAGGACTGAAAAAGTGCCTAAAAATTGCACTAAAGACATAGGTCTATAGTCACAGATTTTTGACTTGATAATCTAATTCAGTATTAATTATTTTCCAATTTTATTGAAAACTAGCCTGCACTCACTGCTTTGTATGTGCCTTACCTATCAATGTTACAGGAAACTTATCATTTTACTATAATTTTTATAATTTGTGACATATAAATATAATATATACATAAAAAAGACTTTTACCCACAATTTTTTTCTCCTTTTTAGATACAAATTGTCGCTCGTAAAATAACATAGACGTAAAGTACTCCTTCTCTTTCGCTTCTATTCATTTTAGTCATTTACCGAAAATAAAAATAAATTTGGTCTAACTCTATTTTTCGATGTGGTTTTAAAAATATCATATACCAAACTAAAAAAAACATCCATAAATCCATAGACTTATGTCGAAAAACGACGTAAGACACAATTTTTCCACAAGAGATTAAATAAAATAATATTATTTTGTAAATAATTCAAAACTTTATTGATTTTGGATTTATTTTTAGAATACTAAAAATTTTTTTTTTATTTTTTAATTTTTTTCCATTTTCATGCTTTTCACGGTGGCACCAAATTAGTTGCCGAAACTTCAAGATTTCAAAATTTCTTTAAAAACAAAAAAACCAAAAGAACTTTTTTTATAGTTATTTTTGTGTCTACTGGACGACATAATGCTTTAATGGTCATAAAAATAACGCAAATTGTTGAGCGGACCCCTAAGTTTAAGAGCACAGCACCAAATATAGCAGATACAGCAAATTTGACCATTTTCATTATTTTACCGGATAAATTTAAGAGGGAATATAATAATGGTGTAGTATAACCAAAGAAGAGAAAGTGTCTGAAAATATGTTATTGGCAATTTTGTGAAAAAGTCCAAGAAGGTTAAATCTTCTAGAGTATGGTCAATGTATCCCATACTAAAATTAACACTTGATGTTAAGGCTAACGTTAATATTAGAAGTTTTATCAAATTTGTCCCATATTTGAAAAAATGTCAGTTGGGCACTGTTTTAAGAAGTCTAAGACCTTAGCACGAGAGGAAATTAATCGTTTATAACAAATGTAGATAATAAAATTTATTCACTTAAGGTTAAATTTTTAATTACTGATTTATTTAATGTATATTGCCAAAATTTTTAATGTCATAAAGAACTACAAACGGCTATAGAATACAGAGGCTCCGTTTTAGTTATAAAAGCTGCTAGTACGAAAACTATCACACAACACATTTTTGCAGTTTGTCGAAAATATGCGGTTCTTGTTCCAGGCTACACGAATAGCCGACGTTTGTTTTTGAAATGTCAAAACGAGAAATGCGTAAACTACTAAGCTAGAGTTGTTGGAATTAATTTAATTGGAGAAATGGCTACGTCAATAGCAAAGTACCTTAAGTTAGCAAATTCCGAAACCTCTATTGGTCATTGCTTGCGGAGAACAACAACTACTCTTCTTGCCAATGAAGGAAGCGATATATCTGATTTGAAGTCCCACAGAGGATAGAAAATTTTGGAGAGCCACTTATCCAATTTACATACTTTTTTTTTTTAAACATACATATGTTCTCTGGCCAGGTTATAGGCTATATTTTATTACGTTAATTAGCATAAAGAATGAGCTGTGACGATAATAGTGAATCAAGTCAGAAAAAAGTTTGCCGTTAGCGCGTTCCCTTGCAATACACAGCCTAAACCATTAAATATGGAACAATATTATGTAGCACAGAATATCTATAATCTATAATATATAGAAAATGCAACGTCTCTCTGTCTGTCCGTTGGTGCGCTTATCACTCGAGAACCACTTATCCGATTTACGTGATTTTTTTTCATTCATACATATGTTCTCTGGCCAGATTATAACATATATATTATTATGTTAGATAACATAAGGAATAAGTAGTAATGATAATAGTGAATCAAGTCGGAAAAAAAGTTTGCCGCTAGCACGCTCTCTTGCAATACGCTTCCTAAACTCTTAAATATAGAACAATATTATGTAGCAAAGAATATAATATATATAAAATATAATATATATAAAATGCAACGTCTCTCTGTCTGTCTGTCTGCCCGTTAGTGCGCTTATCTCTGGAGAACCACTTATCCGATTTACGTAATTTTTTTAAACATACATATGTTCTCTGGCCGGGTTATAAGCTATATTTTATTACGTTAGGTAGCATAAGGAATGAGCAGTGACGATAATAGTGAATCAAGTCAGAAAAAAGTTTGCCGCTCGTCTCTCTGTCTGTTTGCCTGTCCGTTAATGCGCTTATCACTCGAGAACCACTTATCTGATTTACGTGATTTTTTTTTCATTCATATATATGTTCTTTGGCCAGATTATAAGATATATATTATTATGTTAGGTAACATAAGGAATAAGTAGTGACGATAATAGTGAATCAAGTCGGAAAAAAAAATTGCTGCTAGCGCGCTCTCTTGCAATACGCTGCCTAAACTGTTAAATATGGAACAATATTATGTAGCAAAGAATATAATATTATATATATATATATATATATATATATATATATATATATATATATATAATATATATATATATAGGGCTCTTATCAAGCGAGAACCAGTTATTCGATTTATGTGTTTTTTTTTTAATTCATACATATGTTCTTTGGCCAGGTTATATAATAATAATAACCCCTCAGGGGCTAGGGGAATCCCAGGATTCTCCTAGTACGGGCATTGACGATCCCGAGGTACCTGAGTCATGTTGTGCTGTCTTGTGTTGTCCAGATTATGTGTAATAAAAACGCAATCTTAAGGTGTTTACCGTGCTGAGAAGATGAATGGCTCAGCGTTTATGAGTCGTGAACGGTTCCCCCGGATACCGGGCGCCCTCCGGGAGTAAGTAGCCTTGCTGTGGCATCCAGGCTCTGCCGCAGTCGACCCTTCTTTCCTAGGATACTCGTGGGAATACTATGTTAAATAATAATAATTATAATAATGAAAATGGAAGGGTGTTGCGGAGGCGGACCCCTGTCGTACAAACAGCTACAGCAACACCACAACAACAACAACTACAGACGAACCAAACAACCGCCTCAGTCGAAACTACTCCGATAGTTTTACCAGATCCGACATTGTAGGTGATGGAAATTGCCTTTTCCGTGCAGTTAGCTTACACTTATATGGCCACCAGAACCATCATGAGAAACTCCGAGAGGTTGCTCTAAGATATTTACAACAAAACTGGTCGGAACTTCACACATTTTCATTAATTGAAGTCGACGATATAAAAGACTTCAATAACTATTATAATTATATGCGGAAAAATGGCACCTATGGAACGAGCCTTGAGATACTTGCCCTCTCGGAAACACAAAATAGCAACTTTCATATCTTCTCAAAACAACGAAGAACAAGACATACAAAAATAACTTTTACGGACAGACCAACAATAATAAGCACGGGAAAATACAACAAAACCATTTACCTTCTACTAACAGGCAACCCAATGTCGGGACACTTTGAGCTTCTGACACCACAAAACATTGAAAACATTCCAGAGAACAACAGACCAATAAAAGAAGCATCGGGCGAGCGACGTAACGGTCGAGGACGTCGCGGGAAATGGCAGCTCGACCAAAACGATGAAGACCAGGCAACCGAAAATGGACCTGCCAAAAGTGTTGTGTCGGCGACTAAGCCGACACCCACCAAGGCGGGAAAATCACAGCAGCGCATGAGTTGCACCACAGGAATCAACGAACACGTCATGCGTTGCTGTAATGAAAACACAAAACCTGACAAAGAAATCACTGAGAAGAGAATCACTCGCCGCTTAAACCCACCAACATCAATCCCAAGCGCAACCGACGTAGATACGGGACAAACACAACCACCAAAGCCAGGCCAGGGCCCGTATGTTTTGCAAGGACAACATGCAACTACCAAGGCTGGAAAACCAAGATAGCGGTTAAAGTGGACGGATGAGATGAATAGGACGGTGATGCGCTGTTACTACACCGCCACCAAACTCGAAACAATAACATCGGGCTACAGACAGCAGCTGCACAGACTTTTCTTGACCGAATATCCACATCTGCAATTACTTGTTTCAGAACAGAGAGTAATAGACCAAAAAAGAGTTATTACCAAGAACAATCGTCTCACACCTCTCGAATTGCAAACCATCAAGGACACAGTGGCTGTTGAACTGAACACAGACCAACCAAACAATAGAAACAATAAAGCAGATTTCCGAACCAGCCTCACACACACAACCACCCAGTCGAACACAACAATACCCACCACCCAGGAGGAGCATAACGCAAAATAATATTGCGAGTACCGCGCAATACCATATCACAGACAACAACATGAATCACTCGCCACCCTCAACGACATCCACACAACATCACCCCGAATCACCTCTCATACAAACACTTAAAGCAAAAATGGAGTCACATCTAGCTCGATGGTCAGGCACCGACCCCACAACAAGAAATCCCATCCCTCGTTTAATCTTCAGACAGAGCACGCAACCAATCCTCAACACACTAAACAAGCACATAATACCTCAGTATATAACAGACTTAAGCACAATCGAAGACATTCACACAATAATATACGCAGCAGCAATCACCACTCTAACACAAAATAATCAAAAACTCCCTCAACGACAAGGAAACCCCAACAGGACAAAACCAAAATTCAAATGGCAAATAAGAATAGAAAACAAAATCAACAACATCAGGAGAGATCTAGGACATCTTACCCAGTTTATAAGCGGGAACGCGTCCAAACGTGTCACACAGGGAGCAAACAAGATCAAATCTAAGTCTCCCAACAGAACACTGCCAGAAATCCTCGATACCTTGAAACAAAAACTATCTGTATATGCCGCAAGACTCCGTAGATACAAAGAATCAAATGAGAGGAAAGACACCAACAACCTCTTCCGAAGAAGCGAAAAACAGTTCTACCGGAAAACTATGTACAACAGACAGATAGCAGTGACTGAACCACCAAACAAACAAGAACTCACAGATTATTGGAAAAGTATCTGGTCAGAACCCAAACTACACAATAATAATACCCCCTGGATCAAAGCCGAAGAAGACAAACATAAACATGTGACAGAACAAGAAAATACCACATTTAATACACAAGAAATTACAGAAACTATCAAACACACACACAACTGGAAATGTCCTGGAATAGACAATATACAAAACTTCTGGTACAAACAGTTTACCACCACACACGAAGCACTCACACACCAAATCAACAAAGCCATCCTACAACCACACACATTTCCCACTTTCCTCACACAAGGAATAACATATGTTAAACCCAAAAGCTCAGACACCACAAACCTGTCAAACTACCGACCTATCACCTGTCTTCCAACCCTATACAAGATCATCACAGCCACAATTTCGAAGAAAATAGAACAACACCTAACAGACAACAATATCCTCACAGAAGAGCAGAAGGGATGCAGGAAAAATAGTCGAGGATGCAAAGAGCAGCTGATTATAGATAGCGTGATTATGGGACAAACCAGAAAAGAACACAGAAACCTTCACATCGGTTACATAGACTATAAAAAAGCCTTCGACTCCATACCCCACAGCTGGTTAATCAGGGCCCTAGAAATCTATAAAATCAACCAACACCTCAGGCAGTTTCTCGCGCAAATTATGAAAACATGGAAAACCAAAATACGCCTAGAAACACAAACCGAACGGATCCAAACAGAAGAGCTGTACATCAGACGGGGTATATTTCAGGGAGACTCGCTCAGTGCTCTATGGTTTTGCCTCTGTCTCAATCCACTCTCAAATATACTAAACAGAACAGAGCATGGCTTCAATATCAGACACCAAAAAGTGAATCAACATAAAATAAACCACCTCCTATATATGGACGACATAAAACTCTACGCTGCCACACAAACACAGCTGAAAGAACTCCTCAAAATCACAGAAATATTCACCTTAGATGTCAATATGGAATTTGGTATAAGTAAATGCAAAGTGCTCCACATCAACAAAGGCCAATGGAAGTGCCACCATGAGACAGAAACCATCAACAATGAAACGCTCGATAACATGTTCGATAAAGAAACATACAAATATCTAGGCTTCCAACAAAGCACCAAACTCAACCACACTCACATCAAAACAGAGCTCAGAACCGAATTCAAAAACAGACTGACGAAACTTTTGCAAACAAAACTCAACTCTAAGAATCTCACTAAAGCCATCAACACGTTCGCTATACCTATACTCACATATTCATTTGGTATCATCAAATGGTCACAAACAGACATAGAAAATATTCACATCCTTATACGATCTCAATTCACCAAATACAGGAAATTACACCCCAACGCATGCAAAGAAAGACTTACCATCGAGAGGAAGGCAGGAGGAAGAGGAATTATAGACATCAGATCATTACACACAAAACAAATACAAACACTTAGGAAATTCTTTCACAGCAAGCAAACCAGCCTCCACACAGCGACAGTGAAAGCAGACAAAAACTACACACCTCTCGACTTAGCCCGGGCAAACCACTCAGCAGACACACACAGTCACACTCAATTACAACAGGAAAAGATGAAAACGTGGTCAGCGAAAACACTCCACGGAAAACACAGATACCACATAGAACAAGACCACGTAAATAAAAAACAATCATACACCTGGTTACGGGATGGGCAGCTATTCCCTGAGACTGAAGGCTTCTTACTTGCCATCCAGGATAAAGTCATATTAACCAGAAACTACCAAAAGCATATCATCAAAGACCCGACTATTGCAGAGGACAGATGTAGGAAATGCCACCAGCAGAAAGAAACAATCGAACACATAACGAGCGGATGTAAAATATTGGCCGGAACGGAGTACACAGCCAGGCATGATTCAGCTGCCAAAGTGGTTCACCAAGCACTAGCCACAACATACAGACTCATAGAAAACACAGATCCCTACTACAAATACACGCCAACATCCATACTTGAAAATGAAGATTACAAGCTCTACTGGGATATCGGTATCCATACAGATAAAACAGTCTCCGCCAATAGACCCGATATTACTTTTCAGTGCAAAAAAGGAAAAGTCACCTATCTGATTGACATAGCTGTCCCCAACGACACAAACATCCAAGCGAAATACACAGAAAAAATTTCCAAATACACAGACCTTGCAACGGAAATAAAAAGGCTATGGAGACAGGGAAAAGTCATCATTGTCCCCCTCATTATATCAGCCACAGGCCTTACACCAATAACATTCACACCACATTTAGTGCAATTGGGACTCAACACACGGACATACACAGAAACATTCAGAAGTCAGTGATTTTGAAAACATGTAACATTGTCAGGTCATTCCTTAATACGGAATGGTAATAGCGTTTGTGCTGACTTGGTTTTGGCCCGTCAGCCAAACATGGAACCACATTGATCAAATGTGAGAAAGAAGAACTTTTTGTAATAATAATAATAATAATAATAATCTATATCTATACACAAATACACAATGGTAATAGTGTTTGTGCTGACTTGGCTTGGGCCCGTTAGCCAAACATGGAACCACATTGACCAAATGTGAGAAAGAAGAACATTTTTGTAATCTGTATCTATAATATATATAAAATGCAACGCCTCTCTGTCTGTCTGCTTGCCCTCTCGGAAACACAAAATAGCAACTTTCATATCTTCTCAAAACAACGAAGAACAAGACATACAAAAATAACTTTTACGGACAGACCAACAATAATAAGCACGGGAAAATACAACAAAACCATTTACCTTCTACTAACAGGGAACCCAATGTCGGAACACTTTGAGCTTCTGACACCACAAAACATTGAAAACATTCCAGAGAACAACAGACCAATAAAAGAAGCATCGGGCGAGCGACGTAACGGTCGAGGACGTCGCGGGAAATGGCAGCTCGACCAAAACGATGAAGACCAGGCAACCGAAAATGGACCTGCCAAAAGTGTTGTGTCGGCGACTAAGCCGACACCCACCAAGGCGGGAAAATCACAGCAGCGCATGAGTTGCACCACAGGAATCAACGAACACGCCATGCGTTGCTGTAATGAAAACACAAAACCTGACAAAGAAATCACTGAGAAGAGAATCACTCGCCGCTTGGACCCACCAACATCAATCCCAAGCACAACCGACGTAGATACGGGACAAACACAACCACCAAAGCCAGGCCAGGGCCCGTATGTTTTGCAAGGACAACATGCAACTACCAAGGCTGGAAAACCAAGACAGCGGTTAAAGTGGACGGATGAGATGAATAGGACGGTGATGCGCTGTTACTACACCGCCACCAAACTCGAAACAATAACATCGGGCTACAGACAGCAACTGCACAGACTTTTCTTGACCGAATATCCACATCTGCAATTACTTGTTTCAGAACAGAGAGTAATAGACCAAAAAAGAGTTATTACCAAGAACAATCGTCTCACACATCTCGAATTGCAAACCATCAAGGACACAGTGGCTGTTGAACTGAACACAGACCAACCAAACAATAGAAACAATAAAGCAGATTCCGAACCAGCCTCACAACCACCCAGTCGAACACAACAATACCCACCACCCAGGAGGAGCATAACGCAAAATAATATTGCGTGTACCGCGCAACACCATATCACAGACAACAACATGAATCACTCGCCACCCTTAACGACATCCACACAACATCACCCCGAATCACCTCTCATACAAACACTTAAAGCAAAAAATGGAGTCACATCTGGCTCGATGGTCAGGCACCGACCCCACAACAAGAAATCCCATCCCTCGTTTAATCTTCAGACAGAGCACGCAACCAATCCTCAACACACTAAACAAGCACATAATACCTCAGTATATAACAGACTTAAGCACAATCGAAGACATTCACACAATAATATACGTAGCAGCAATCACCACTCTAACACAAAATAATCAAAAACTCCCTCAACGACAAGGAAACCCCAACAGGACAAAACCAAAATTCAAATGGCAAATAAGAATAGAAAACAAAATCAACAACATCAGGAGAGATCTAGGACATCTTACCCAGTTTATAAGCGGGAACGCGTCCAAACGTGTCACACAGGGGGCAAACAAGATCAAATCTAAGTCTCCCAACAGAACACTGCCAGAAATCCTCGATACTTTGAAACAAAAACTATCTGTATATGCCGCAAGACTCCGTAGATACAAAGAATCAAATGAGAGGAAAGACACCAACAACCTCTTCCGAAGAAGCGAAAAAACAGTTCTACCGGAAAACTATGTACAACAGACAGATAGCAGTGACTGAACCACCAAACAAACAAGAACTCACAGATTATTGGAAAAGTATCTGGTCAGAACCCAAACTACACAATAATAACACCCCCTGGATCAAAGCCGAAGAAGACAAACATAAACATGTGACAGAACAAGAAAATACCACATTTAATACACAAGAAATTACAGAAACTATCAAACACACACACAACTGGAAATGTCCTGGAATAGACAATATACAAAACTTCTGGTACAAACAGTTTACCACCACACACGAAGCACTCACACACCAAATCAACAAAGCCATTCTACAACCACACACATTTCCCACTTTCCTCACACAAGGAATAACATACGTTAAACCCAAAAGCTCAGACACCACAAACCCGTCAAACTACCGACCTATCACCTGTCTTCCAACCCTATACAAGATCATCACAGCCACAATTTCGAAGAAAATAGAACAACACCTAACAGACAACAATATCCTCACAGAAGAGCAGAAGGGATGCAGGAAAAATAGTCGAGGATGCAAAGAGCAGCTGATTATAGATAGCGTGATTATGGGACAAACCAGAAAAGAACACAGAAACCTTCACATCGGTTACATAGACTATAAAAAAGCCTTCGACTCCATACCCCACAGCTGGTTAATCAGGGCCCTAGAAATCTATAAAATCAACCAACACCTCAGGCAGTTTCTCGCGCAAATTATGAAAACATGGAAAACCAAAATACGCCTAGAAACACAAACCGAACGGATCCAAACAGAAGAGCTGTACATCAGACGGGGTATATTTCAGGGAGACTCGCTCAGTGCTCTATGGTTTTGCCTCTGTCTCAATCCACTCTCAAATATACTAAACAGAACAGAGCATGGCTTCAATATCAGACACCAAAAAGTGAATCAACATAAAATAAACCACCTCCTATATATGGACGACATAAAACTCTACGCTGCCACACAAACACAGCTGAAAGAACTCCTCAAAATCACAGAAATATTCACCTTAGATGTCAATATGGAATTTGGTATAAGTAAATGCAAAGTGCTCCACATCAACAAAGGCCAATGGAAGTGCCACCATGAGACAGAAACCATCAACAATGAAACGCTCGATAACATGTTCGATAAAGAAACATACAAATATCTAGGCTTCCAACAAAGCACCAAACTCAACCACACTCACATCAAAACAGAGCTCAGAACCGAATTCAAAAACAGACTGACGAAACTTTTGCAAACAAAACTCAACTCTAAGAATCTCACTAAAGCCATCAACACGTTCGCTATACCTATACTCACATATTCATTTGGTATCATCAAATGGTCACAAACAGACATAGAAAATATTCACATCCTTATACGATCTCAATTCACCAAATACAGGAAATTACACCCCAACGCATGCAAAGAAAGACTTACCATCGAGAGGAAGGCAGGAGGAAGAGGAATTATAGACATCAGATCATTACACACAAAACAAATACAAACACTTAGGAAATTCTTTCACAGCAAGCAAACCAGCCTCCACACAGCGACAGTGAAAGCAGACAAAAACTACACACCTCTCGACTTAGCCCGGGCAGACCACTCAGCAGACACACACAGTCACACCCAATTACAACAGGAAAAGATGAAAACGTGGTCAGAGAAAACACTCCACGGAAAACACAGATACCACATAGAACAAGACCACGTAAATAAAAAACAATCATACACCTGGTTACGGGATGGGCAGCTATTCCCTGAGACTGAAGGCTTCTTACTTGCCATCCAGGATAAAGTCATATTAACCAGAAACTACCAAAAGTATATCATCAAAGACCCGACTATTGCAGAGGATAGATGTAGGAAATGCCACCAGCAGAAAGAAACGATCGAACACATAACGAGCGGATATAAAATATTGGCCGGAACGGAGTACACAGCCAGGCATGATTCAGCTGCCAAAGTGGTTCACCAAGCACTAGCCACAACATACAGACTCATAGAAAACACAGATCCCTACTACAAATACACCCCAACATCCATACTTGAAAATGAAGATTACAAGCTCTACTGGGATATCGGTATCCATACAGATAAAACAGTCTCCGCCAATAGACCTGATATTACTTTTCAGTGCAAAAAAGGAAAAGTCACCTATGTGATTGACATAGCTGTCCCCAACGACACAAACATCCAAGCGAAATACACAGAGAAAAAAATTTCCAAATACACAGACCTTGCAACGGAAATAAAAAGGCTATGGAGACAGGAAAAAGTCATCATTGTCCCCCTCATTATATCAGCCACAGGCCTTACACCAATAACATTCACACCACATTTAGTGCAATTGGGACTCAACACAGACATACACAGAAACATTCAGAAGTCAGTGATTTTGAAAACATGTAACATTGTCAGGTCATTCCTTAATACGGAATAGTAATAGCGTTTGTGCTGACTTGGTTTTGGCCCGTCAGCCAAACATGGAACCACATTGATCAAATGTGAGAAAGAAGAACCTTTTTGTAATAATAATAATAATCTATATCTATACACAAATACACAATGGTAATAGTGTTTGTGCTGACTTGGCTTGGGCCCGTTAGCCAAACATGGAACCACATTGACCAAATGTGAGAAAGAAGAACATTTTTGTAATCTGTATCTATAATATATATAAAATCCAACGCCTCTCTGTCTGTCTGTCTGTCTGTCAAGAACCACTTATCCGATTTACGTGACTTTTTTTTAATTTATGTATATGTTCTCTGACCAGGTTATAGATATATTTTTTATTACATTAGGAAACATAAGAAATAAGTAGTGACGATAACAGTGAATCAAGTCGGAAAAAAGTTTGTCGCTAGCGCGCTCTCTTGCAATACCCTGCCTAAACCGTTAAATAAGGAACAATATCATGTAGCAAAGAATATAATATATATAAAATGCAACGTCTTTCTGTCTGTCTGTCTGTCTGTCTGTCCGTTACTGCGCTTATCATTCAAGCACTACTTATCCGATTTACGTGTTTTTTGAATTCGTACATAGGTAACATAAGAAATAAGCAATGGCGATAATAGTGAATCAATTCCCGCGAGCGGAGCCGCGGGCACGGCTAGTCAATAATAAAATTAAAATATCAAATAAAATTATCCACTGTAAAGTTTCAAATTCAGATGTGCTCTTCACGTACTTCAATAATAAAGAACCGTTTAGCCTCTGCATCTCGAATTGCATTAACTAGTTCAGAAATAAATATTGGTTCATACAGTGGTTGTATAATTACTGTTAATATTGTATAATACTGACTAGAAAAAAATATTGTTCAATATCCATAAGTTTAAAATAAAAAACTGAAAAAAAATCATTCAATTTTGATAATGTATTCAAAATAATATGAACATAAAATATTTCTCGCACGGTGTTAGGAGATATTAAAAATTATTGTCAGAGAAAAAAGAACACTGACACTGTCACTAATATAAAATAATTGTTTTTTTTTACGGTTGTAAAAAATATTATTATTGTGACAAAAAATGTAACAATTTTTCTTTAAATGAGTCCCATATCATTCATATAAATAATACTTTTCTGATTGTAAAGAAATTATTCAAATTCTTTAGTATAAATAATGGTCCGTACTGGGACACATGAATATGGCTGGGGGACCTGTTATAACTTACAGAAAAGTAAAATTTTTTGTGCAAATAAAGAAATTTTCAAAATATGTGCAGTAAATTAATTATCTATTTTTTGTAGCGCATCTTGTGCATAATTTCTCGGGTAAAATATAGCCTGTAACTTGATCATGGATCTATTTTATCTTTATGTGGAATTATGTCAAGATCCGTGCATTAGTTATGTGTTGTACCACAGCAGACAAGAAGACAAAAAATCGAAAAATTATTCTTTTAGCCTTTATGTACAGTACTATCTCGCTTATGTGAATTTCGGCAAAAATGTTAAATACAGAAGCAAGTTAAAACAAGCAAGCATTGCCTCTTTGACATATGACAAGAATTTTATATTTATTATAACATATATTATTTTCCTTAATTTTAGAAACGGCAATATTATAGGTTATTATACCAAATAAGGGAGAAAAAACGCTTTTTAATAGCTGAAATTGACTATTATGTTTAACAATAACACAAATTGACACTAACATTTGTTTTTGTTAAAAGACGAGATATGTACGAAATATATATTAAAAATGGTTATAACAGAAGGCAAATAAAATGAGAATATACGAGATTTTATGGACGGCTAAGAAGAAGTTAAATACATTTCTAAGAATATGTTACCACATGTTTACTGAAATAAAAAGGGTTCATAAAGAGGAGAAAACTGAGAAAATGAGAATTGGAAAGTCTTTTAAATTTTCAAAGACACGAAAACTAACACTTACTTTTTTTCATTTTTTAACAGATGATATTAATGATCTTGGCAAAACGAGATACAAAATAGGCTTTACTTCTATAATATATATAAAATGCAACGTCTCTCTCTCTGTCTGTCTGTCCGTTAGTGCGCTTATCACTGGAGAACCACTTATCCGATTTACGTACTTTTTTTTTAAAAAACATACATATGTTCTCTGGTCAGGTTATAGGCTATATTTTATTACGATAGGTAGCATAAGGAATGAGCAGTGACGATAATAGTGAATGAAGTCGCAGAAAAGTTTGCGCTACCCTTGCACTCCACATTAAATATGGAACAATATTATGTAGCAGAGAATATTTATAATCTATAATCTGTAATATATATAAAATACAATGTCTTTCTGTCTGTCCATTAGTGCTTTTATCACGCGAGAATCACTTATCCGATTTACGTGTCTTTTTTTAAATTCATACATATATTCTTTGGCCAGGTTATATAATAATAATAATAATATATATTCATATATATATAAAATGCAACGCCTCTCTCTGTCCGTTAGTGCGCTTATCCCTCGAGAACCACTTATCCGATTTACGTGATTTTTTAAATTCATACATATGTTCTCTGACCAGGTTATAGATATATATTTTATTACATCTATAATATATATAAAATGCAACGTATCTCTGTCTGTCTGTCCGTTAGTGCGCTTATCACTGGAGAACCACTTAACCGATTTACGTACTTTTTTTAAAAAAAACATACATATGTTCTCTGACCAGGTTATAGGCTATATTTTATTACGATAGGTAGCATAAGGAATGAGCAGTGATGATAATAGTGTATCAAATCGGAAAAAAGATTGCCGCTAGCGCGTTCTCTTGCAATACACTGCCTAAAGCATTAAATATGGAACAATGTCATGTAGCAAAGAATATAATATATATAAAAGGCAACGTCTCTCTGTCTGTCTGTCCGTTAGTGCGCTTATCACTCGAGAACCACTTATCCGATTTACGTGTTTTTATAAATTTTTACATATGTTCTATATAATTCGATGTAAGCCTAGATAATGGGAGATAAGGTGAGATAATGGGAGATAAGTATAAATAATGGGAGATAGGGAGAAATAATGGGAGATAAGCCGAGATAAGTCTAGATAATGGGAGTTATGGTGAGATAATGGGAGATTGGTGCGATATATTGAACTGAAGTAATAAGAACAATATTATCTATTAAAAGTTTAGATAGAGTAACAAACCTGCAAAAATAACGGAAATCGTTCAAACTTGGGCACCACTTAATACAAAGTTCAATAATATTCATGCAGTAACCGATTTTTTAAATTAAACTCTTTATAGACTGGTAGATTTAAAAGATTTTGTCGAAATCACGTAAAATCCAATATGAGTCACTTATTTGCGCGTCAGTTCGAGGTAGTATTTCTTTGTTCCTATCCAATGGCAGATTCCGCGGCCGCTAAATATATTAGAAAGTCTGTGTCGTTTGTAAAGGAGTAGGTAAATCATTTTAACGAGACGAAAAATGTCGACGACTTGCCAAAACTTAGCTCGATAGGCAAAGTCATTCCGAAAATCGAAAAACGAATCGTGTCTTTGTTTTCACGGGACCTGAAATTGACGCTGTGTCAGGGATCGGCAAAATTAAAAAATTAGGTTTGACTGTGTCCCATGAAACTCTTTGAGATCTTCGTGCTCACCATGTCACATTCCCAAGCACGTTAAAGAAACCTTTGCTAGTCGAAAATCACATCGCGAAGTGGTTCGCTTGGGCCCACGATAAGATACTAGAGTGATCCTCACAATCGCCGAACGTCCTTGTAAAGAGAAACCTCAGTGGACTTTAACTCAGTTGTCTTGCGAGAATTGAAAAATTTGCACAGTATGCAGAAAAACTCATCGAAAGCATGCCTCGAAAATGCAAAGCGATTATTGATGCAGGAGGCGATTGGACAACTTACTAAGGTAAATGCGACATTGTTAGCACACCAAAGAATACACTGATAGCAATAAATGATCTCGAAACACATTTTTTCAAGGATATGAGCGGTCACGTTTTTACTTGACAGACTGTATATGATTAAGAACCTTTTCACAAAAGTTTCATGATTATAACCAGAGAACCAGGTATATATAAATATAATTGGGGACGTCACACACTTCGAACACATCTTCTTAGAGTTGCTCGAGAAATTTTGCTAAATAAATTGATTTCCAAAAGTGGTGACATAAGTTGGCCTTCAGGTGGCACTGATTTGACTTCGAAGATTTTCTTCTTGTGAAAGATATCCTAAAACTAAAGTCTACAGTAATACTCTCTTCCTGGAATAATTAAAAGAAAATATTCGGCAAGAAATGACAATAATAATGGTTATGTTTGTTTAGATTTTCCAACTTTTTTATAAAACACCGTATATTATCTTTAACTAGGAACGGAAATTTAAACAACTTTTTAAGATCACCACATATGTTTATTGTATTAGAGCTGACATTTGTTTCGACACACTGTGCCTTCTTCTGGAGGTAAGATAAAATAATTACAAATTATATTACAAAATATGTAAGTTACCTGGTTATAATGGTTAAATTAATTAACAATATTATCTATATACCTTAATAACTAAAACAAGTTCAATAGACGAGACCCACGGCTATCTAATTGTTCACTGAGTAATAAACCTGAGGATTTTTCCAGTTAATCTCTACCTGCTCTAACCAATTTAGTAATTTCCCTTTCTTTTCATTGTATAAAATTCTGAAATCTTCATTGGAGGTATGATTTTTATCTGTTAAATGTCTAACATAGTGAGATATATTATTTTTCATTCTATAACTTTGTTTATGTTCCTTTATTCTTTTATAAAAGATCTGCCTGATCTTTCATAAAAGAAGAAAGTGCTACAGCATAATTCATAAATTCCTGCCTTATTTTCTTTTTTGTTTTACTTTTATTATTTTTAATATGTCGAGCTAACGTGTTATTGGTACGGAAAGCAATATTTACTTCATTTTTATGGAAAAAATATTGATTTTTATTGGCCAATTGACCGGTATAAGTGAGTGTATAAAATTTATCTTTCTTTAGTTATTTATGTGGCTACGCCAGTCCTACGGCTTTTTTAAATTGTTTTTCATTAATATATTATCTACTAAGTCACTCCTGTACCCATTGTTTATACTAATTTGTTTTATAATATTTAATTCTTTCAGAAAATTTTCTTCCGTTAATGGTGTATTTTTGATCTAAGGATGAAACTATTATAAGCCGAATTTTGTTTGTGAACGGGTGGTTAGAATTAGCGTGTATAGTTATATCCGAGTATGTATGTTTATGGAAGATTTCAAAATCATGTTGATTCATTTTGTTCAATATTTTAAAATCTAAGAAATTAATCAGTTTATTTATTTCTACTTCTGTTGTAAAAGTAATGTTATTATGTAGTTGATTAATAAAATCTAGAAATAATTTTCATCGTCCATCTGTACCTGTAAAGTACATCTACATCTACATAATGGTACCAATAAAAGATGTTTTTAAATAAATGAGAATTACTGATTTGTTCTTCTAATTGTCCATGAAAATCTGATAATATTGAGCTAAGAGGGTTTTCTATTATTAAACCTTTCCTACTTACGTAAATCTTATCGTTGAATTCAAAATAATTCTGGTCTAAACACAATGTTAAGATGTTTAATATTTCGTGTTTTACTATTGGGTTGACATTATTTTTATTAAGTAATCTTTGAACCAAAAATATAGAAGAAGACACAGTGTGTCGAAACAATTGTCAGCTCTAATATAATAAACATATGTGGTGATCTTAAACAGTTTAAATTTTCGTTCCTAGTTATTATGGATCTTCATCAAGTTACGGCTAAATCAGTGCATTACATATATCATCTTTACTGTCAAAAATATAGACCACAGAGCATTTTAAAAATAAAAATAAGGTTATTGGTGCACGATAAATCAACGGGCTGCTTGTTAGTAATTTACAAACATGCAACATTGACCGATTTTCAAGGCCAATGTTAAATGCGTGTTCGTCATCAACTCCCATGTTTTCCCTAATCAATTTATCCAGTCACCTCTAAACCATCTAGCCACATGGCTCAAAAAAACTTTGAATTTATCTAAATGACGGCCATATATTACAATTTTATATGCATTCTAAAGCGCTAGCTGCTCTGTGCAATAATATTAAAAATCACTGGCGCCAATATTTTTATTGAATATTTGTTTATCTATTTTAGCTTATATAACTATGTATATATTATAACTAAATGGTTTAAATTAAATTTTTACAATCTAATTTTTAGCAGTCCGGACACTATAGTTAATGGTCATTTAGTTTCTAGCAGAAGTTAATTTTACTATAAATATGATTATGATAATAAGTCTAAAATTATTATTATTATTTTTGTGCGCGTTACGAGAGTCATTTGTACGTGTAAGTAGCGTTTCACGTTAGCCTTGAATTGCTACTAGTTGAACTCTGGGGGAAACACAATTTTAGGTAGGTAATTCCAAAGGGATAAGTCCCTTGTTATAAGAGAGTTCTTGTAGAGGGTGGTACGAGAGACCAAGTAAACCTCATATGAAGTATTAAGTCAATATGTCAAGTTCTCAGCCTAGCAATGAAAGAAAAATTTTTTTGGCCTGAAATATGTTTTATTTTTCAATATAATCTCCTAAAACTTCAATACATTTACCTCAATGATTTTCCAATAATTCAATACCATCATTAAAGTGTGATTCCGGAAGGTCTGCAATAACTTCGTTATTTGATGTAAAACGCTTTCCAACTAGAAACTTTTTCAGGTTTGGAAACAGATAATAGTCACAGGGAGCCAGATTTGGGGAATATGCTGGATGTTCAAGCAATTCGTACTTTAATTCGGTGAATCTTGAAATTGTCAAAACACTTGTGTGAACAGGTACATTGTCTTGATGAAAAATGAGTCTTTTTCTTCTTTAATGCGAGTCTTTTTTCACGAATTTTTATATCTAACTAATCCAAAAAGTTACAATACTATTCAGAGTTAATTGTTTTACCTTTCTGAAGCTAATCGATCAACAAAACATCTTTGTAATCCCAAAAAACTGTTGTCATAACCGTCTCTACTAATGGAACGGTCTCTACCTTCTTTAGTGTACTTCCACCGGCTTCAGTCCATTGTTTCGACTGTTCTTTTCACTCTGGTGTATAGTGGTGGATCTAGGTTTCATTAACAATTATGAAACGACTCTTGAAATCCATTTTTTTTTTGCTTAAAATGATCCAAACACGCTTGAGAAATACGCATTCGTGTGCGTTTTTGGTCAATTGTCAGTAAATACGGCACACAGCTGCTACTACTTGAATGAATTAACAAATCGAAATAAAATTTTACATGCGTTTATATAAAGGATGGAACTTTCCAATACAATTATAGTTTTACAGTTATCGAATTGATTGAAATCAATAAATTTTCTTACATGTACCAAAAAATTAATGTTCCAGTTTAATGCCTAGCAAGTTGAGCAGCGATTCTAATAGAATAGATTATCCCGGCATAACTATATCATTATCAATATTACTATACTGTCTTAGTTATTATTATTTTTCTTGATCTCCTGTGATTGCAAGTGAGGTAATGATGACCAATGGACTTCGTTTTCGTTACAATGGTATAAGACATTTAATTGATTGGATTGTGGTTAGAACTAGAGCTTGTACTTCTTAAGGAAGGTAAAAACTTTGTAGTAAATATAGCATCTCCATTGCTGAAGTTAGGCTGTAATCACGACGAATTCTTCTCTACCCTGGGCAACTCTTAATAAAGTATGAGTGTCTAGGCCTGTTCAGACTCGTACATTTTTGAGTCAGGAACATTTTCGGCATCCCAGACCTCTTCTCCCTTTAATTTTGCCCTACATCAACAATCGGAGAAGCGAGTATCTTGGACCCCTATAGATATGTCCCAAGTAGCAAGTCTTTTACCAAATGACTCTCTCTACCCATTCACCACACTACATCTTCATTCCTAACATGTTCTGCCCAGGAGATCTTCAATATTCTGCGCATGACCCACATTTCCAAAAACTCATTCATTGTCAAAGTCCAGGCCTCAACTCCATACAAAAGCACTGCATATATATAGACTTTTACAAAATTTAACGAGTATCCAAAGAAAGAGTCAGTGAGTAGGTATCTCATTTCGAGAAAAGCAGCTCCGGCCATTTCAATGTGAACTCGTATCTCAACTTCAGGATTCAAATCATTGATCATCCGGCATCCTAGATACTTAAATTGGGTTACTTGTTCTTTTGGTTGATCGTAAACGCGAATATTTATTTGCATTCCAGTTGTTCTTGAGATGAGCATTCCTTTTGTTTTATTAACTTTCACTCCCAAAGCGTTATCTTCACTAGATCTATTGTTCATAAGACGCTGAGGTCCATCTGCTATATCTGCTATAATAACGGTATCATCAGTGTACTTCAGGTTGTTGATGATTTTGCATTAACTTTGATATCGTCTGAACCGTTGTCCAAGGCCTCCTGGAATACATGCTCAGAATACAGATCAAGATGGAGTGGGGAGAGAACACATCCCTGACGAACACCTCTTTTTATTCTGATTTCTTCTGTTTCTCTGCTATTTACTCGTATCGTTGTTACCTGATCCCAATATGTAATAGTAGAGTAATAAATCTGGTGTCATTTTCATCAACACCTATAGTCTGACTCAACTGTATCAATTCCAGATGTTTGATTCGATCAATGGCTTTTTCGTAATCGATAAAACATAGGTACACGTCTTTCCTTTGATCTCTACATTTTTGCAAAAATTCTCTCAGACTGAAAAGTGCTTTACTAGTTTCAAATTCCTGCCTAAATCCGAATTGCTCTTTGCTGACATCTTGTTCACATTTATTGCGTATTCTATGGTGAATAATCTTAAGTCTTTACTACTTTCAAGGCATAGCTCATTAAAATTATAAGGCGGTACTGTTCACATCTGCTGGCACTTGGCTTTTTGAGTAAAGGTATGACTATTGAATTAAGCTAGTCTTTTGGTATATTTCCTGTATTTTCTTCATTTAGAAGTTTAAACACCTCTTCATAAAAATTATCAAGTCCGGGAGCTTTTCCAGTTTATGCATGCTTTATTGTATCCTTAACTTCTGCTAGAAGTATGTTTAAGGAAATTTTATCTCCAATGAGTTCTGGAATTCGGAACCCAAAAAATTCTTTAAGTGTTACTAAATTTAGGTCTCTATGTATCATTTTTGTTTGAGTGAATTTAGAGACATCCAAAATCAGCTTTAGGGCTCCGTATTGAATTATTTGAATTTTAACATGTTCGATTTTGCTGCAACTTTAGAGTTGGTCTTCTTTTGTTTATTAAAATATAAATAGCATCTAACTCTTCTAATTTCTTTTTTATAACGTCATTAGTATCACGTTTAATTACGATTTAGGCAGACTCTGTCTAAGAGGGAATATTGACTGACTGAAACTTCATATACCGCAAAATGTGCTATTGATCTAAATATTCGTAATAATGATTACCAAATTTCTAAGGGCACGTTTAAACTCCAAGATTTACTAGAGCTCTTACTAAGCATGATACCAGTTGCGAGCTGGCAAATCCTCCTAGAAATGAAAGCCATTCCTCCAATCTGTCAGGTATATTTTCGAACCCATCCTAAAACTTAACATGTGTTATAACCAGCGCCATAAAAAGATAAGATGGGCCTGAAGGCTCGCATTTCCAAAGAAATTAAGCGACTGCTAAGTACGAGCCCCTCCCACAAAACTTTGCTATATTGTGGGACTTTCAAAGTTTGCAACTATCTCAGAACAGAAGCAAAAAAAATAATAGCGATTACCGAGGGGACCACTCAACAACAAAAAACACTTTTTACGGTGAAACTTTGAAGGCTTAAGCCCTTCCAAATATGGTAAACAATTTCATAGCCGAGATAACGTTTAAGGCCTGAATCACTCTCAACACACCACAATGGTGAGGCTTTCTAAAGGAAAAAATTCCTCTGCTACTAATCGCTCTTCCCCGCATAATTAAAAAAAATCATGGACTGTTATGAAGTTTTTCATAAAAAAGAAACAATGAAACATGCATCGTTAGATGAAAAATAATTTAAGAAGAAGCAATCAATAAATTAGGGCCATTTTCGAAAAAACGACTTCCCTAAGTAATACCCCTTCCTCTTCCTCTCTCATTAGCATTTATTCAAATTAATAATACCAATAATGTAACTGAATAAGATTCGAATTCAAAATCAAGAATAAGAGTTCTCAGTCACTATTTAAATCCCGTAACTTGAATCGTTTACCAGGATAACACTAGTTTTTCTCTCATCATTTGAATGTCCCGGAAATTCCAATAAAAGAAACATTCAGCTATTTTTTGTCCTAATATGCTTCATGCACTAATAAGTTAATAGTATCACACATATATTTTATAAACATACTTTTAATCATGGAAACAAAGAGGTTGTTAAATTAGAAACACTAATACTCTATCTAAGCGAGCCTTGGTTTCAACCAAAATATTGGTGTGATATTATTATTTCATGTCAGTGGCATAATTTAACTCTATAGTTTCAATTGCAACTAAGTTTCACCGACAGAGGAGTTTGCTGATCGACATTGTAATGGACATTTTGAAAATATTAATATTAATATTATTATTTCGTACTAGAAAGCTTTACACTCCAAAACAACTGTCAATTCGACCAACGATGGAATACTTCTCCCATGTATGGGGCTCTGCTCCCAAATATACATTGCCTTTGTTGGATTCTATTCCTGACTGGAAACCCAAACCTGACCAGCAACCTTGATTCCTTGGAGCATCGGTGGGCGACTTGAGTCTATTCTACAAGTATTTTCATAAATGCTAAAAATACACGTCGCGCTAACACTTCACATTCATATGAAGTTCAACTTATCACTCCTCGTACAACCTTTTTCAAGCAGGCTTTTATATGGAGAACCTCATCCCCTGGGAGTGATTCACCTAAGACTGTGTTTCCCACCGAGTACAATTTACAGCGATTCAAGAGCAACGTGAATTACTTCTTCCATACACGTGCCGCTCTATGGCGCTTTAGGGATTTCCCTGCAGCATGTGTGCTATGTCCATAAAAAAAATTTAATCTGTATTAATTCAAAATGTTCGAAAATGTTTAGGTAAATATCTTATGGGTAACTATAATGAAGTGATGTGTGTAAATCAGTTGAAAGTATATCAAAGGGAAAAATTCGTACTAAACCATAAAAGCTTAAATGATTTTAGACCCTAAATAAAATATCCATCACCGTATGGACTAAAATCATAACGTTATGTGATATTTAATGAGAAACTGCTTACATTTCTCTTTCTGTGTAGTCAGTGTGAACGATTTGTCGCAGATTGTACCATGTTTTTAGGCATTTAAGTCATCTTGTATTATATGACTGGGTATCATCCCAACTTTCAACTATTCATTCACCTGTAATAGCTGATATTTTACCAGTAAATATGACACACACACAGATAATTTAATATTAATTATGCAGTACATCGTTGCCTCCATTTATGTAACAGTGGCTTATTAATTTTATAATTAACTAATATTTATATAAAAAATTATATTATAATAATATTATTTTTTATATAATATAATATTTTTATATATTTATTATTAATTATTATTTTTAAATATTAAATTAATTATATATTATTATTATAAAATTTAATATTATATTATAAATATTTTATATTTATATTAATTTTTATTATAATTATATTAATAATTATTAAATATTATTTATTTTATTATTAATTATTTATTATAATATAATTAATTATTAATTAACTTATATAATAAATATTAAATTATTATAATAATTAAAATATTTATTTATTATTATATTATTATATTATTATTAATTTTATTTATATTATTATAAATTTATTATAAATATATTTTTTATTTTATATTCTAATTTATTAAATATTAATATTAATAATATATTTTTTATAATTATATATATATTATTTATTTATATTTTATTATTAAATAATATTTATAAATATTTATTTATATATATAATATTAAATATTATATATAATAATATTAATTATTTTATATTTTATTAATATTAAATTAAATTAATTTTTTTATTAATATTATATATTATATATAATTATTAATTAATTTTATTAAAAATTAATTAAAATATTTATATATTTCTAATTTATTTTTTAATTTTTATTATATTATTATAATATAAATATTATTATATTTAAATATATAATTTTTTTTTTTTTTTTTTTTTTTTTATTATATTATATATTATTAATATTTAAATATAATTATTATTTTAATTATATATTTAATTTATTATTTATTTTTAATTATAAAAATTATTTATATATCTATATATATAATTTATTTCTATTTATTATATATAATATTATTTTAATATTTATATATTATTATATTAAATATTATTTATATATAATTTTTTATTTATATATATTATTATAAATTAAAAATTTATATATATAATAATAATAATATTATAAAATTTATAATTTATAATTAATTATATTTATTATTTTTTTTATATTATATTAAATTTATATTATTTATTTTTATTATATAATATAATATATATAATAATATTTAAATTATAATATAATATTTTTAATTTTATATTTATTATATATTAATTAATACTTATATAATTATTATAAACTAATAATATTTTATTAATATATAATATTATTTATTTAAATAATTATTATATAATATTAAATATATTTATATATATTTTAATAATATTTATTATATATTTTAATATATATTATAAATTTTTATATTTTATTATTTATTATATAAATATTTTTTATTTATAATTTTGTGGAAATGATTCCGTTGTTTTATTTTTAATTTATTATTCTATATTTAAAATATTATTTTTTTTTTATATAAATATATTTATTATTTATATATTATATTATTTTTATTATAATATATTATTTATATTAAAATATATTATATATAATTATTTTTTTAATAATAATATATATATATTTTATTTTTATAATTATTTATATATATTTTAATTATTATTTTATCTATATATATATATATATTTATAATATATATATAATATATTTTATATATTTTTAATATTTTTATAACATTATTATTATTATATAATATTTATATTATTAATTATTATATTATTTTTAATATATTAAATAATTATTATTAATTATATTATTATATTATATTCTTTTATAATATTAATGAAATATATTAAATAATTTTTATTTATTTTTTATTATTAAAATAATTATTATAATATTTATATTATTATATATATATATTAATATTTTTATATTATATATATAATATATATTATTAATTAATTATATTTTAATAATATATAAAAATTTATAATATTTTTTTTATATATTTTTTAAATATTATATATTATATTTTAAAATTTTTATTATATTTATTATTATAATATATTATACAATTATAGTATTTTTTAATTTTATATATATTATTTTGCTCAGTTTACGTTATCGTTTTCCCGTTTAACTACAAGGACTGTGTTTTAGTTATATTTAGTTCTCCAGGAAAAAGGAAAATAATTAAAATTGCTTTATTTCTGGAAGATTTATTTGGTATCCCCATAACTTTAATCCTTCTTGTAATTTTTATGTTGTTTTTAGTGTTCCGTATGGAAAACTTTTAAGATCATTTCAATGTATGTCTGTCCCTCTATCTGTCCGTATATCACTCCGAAACTATTTCACATAGAAAGTGGAAATTTGGCGCTAACATAGGAATGATGGTGGTTTTGAAAGTTAAATTTTGACTTAAGGAGTTAGTTTTGGATGTTAAAATCGGAAATGAAAAAAGTCATCGAGTGGGGTGTCAAATGAAAATTGTAAAAACACGAGTTCAAAAATACATATAATGTAATACTCGCGCACACTTTTCTTTGTATTATTTTTAAAAAATTGCGAAAAGTATTGATCAAAAAATTTTGAAAAAACCCTGGAATATTCTCCACAGGGTTGATTGAACCAAAATTTATCTGGAATATATAAAAAAAATATATTTCAAGATCAGCAGTTATCAGTAAAGATTGGAAAAAAGCTTGGTTAAAAATTCATTGTGGTGAGTTTTGTGAAGTTATTGATCATTTTATACCTCCGAAACAAAAATTTTTATTCTAAAAGCAATCAACGTACGGAACACTAATTGCACAAATCCAACTTGCACTTGGCTGACTATTTGTTTTGTTTTCTGTTGCTTGTTCTTACGCTCTGCTATTGCTCATATGTTGTTAGCAGCATATCAAGATTTCTTTTGCTCTTAATTTCCATACAACTATTATGTTAGTATTTACTTAGTGATCATGGACAATGACGTATTTGTATAACAAACGTTTCTTCAACTTCCCTTGTTTGTATTTATTTTAAACCTACATACTTCCGAAGACATATTTCACAAACGTCTTATTTCCGTTGGCATATATTTAAGGGGCCACTAAGGAATTGTTTAATTAGCAACCAAAAAATGTTACGTTTCGTTATTCTAAGTTCTCAATAACTTGAAGTGTTTTAATAATTAAACCAGCACATAACACGTATGCTGAAAAGTTTTTGGTCTGACACATAGATGTCGCTCTTTTCAAAAAATCCATGATTTTTAGAAAATACCAACCTTCAAACGATACGTGTCAAAATTTTCATGACATTTCGACTATTAGTTACAAGTACAGTTTAGTTGCGCTACTTTTGATATTTTCAAAACAATAGAAAAAATCGAATTTCATGTGTTGATTAAACATTGTTTTTAATAGGAAAAAATACCGTTTAAGCAAAGCAATGGCTTGATAAGTGTTATGGGGACTCTGCCCCTGGAAAATCACTCATCATTTAATGGTACGTTGAATTCAAACGCGGCCGTACAGACATAAATGATGCTGGATGCTCTGAACGCCCAAATGAGGTAGTTACACCGGAAAACAAAAAAAAATTCACAAAATTGTTTTGGATGACTGTATAATGAAATTGCGTGAGATAGCTGACACCCTAAAGGTATCAAAAGAACGTGTTGGTCATATTTTGCATGAATATTTGGTCTTGAGAAAGCTCTGTTCGAAATGGAAATCGCGTTTGCTCACTGTGGTCCTAAAACCACAACGTGTTGATGATTCTGAGCGCTGTTTGGACCTGTTTAAGCGCAATAAAAAGGATTTTTTCATATGATATGTGACAATGGATAAAACTTGGATCCACCACTATACACTGGAATCAATTCGGTAATCAGCTGAGTGGACGTCAGCCGGTGAAAGCAGCCCGAAGCAACCAAAGACACAACAGTTGGCTGGAACGGTTTTGACCTCTGTATTTTGGGATCCGCATGGAATTTCTTTGATCGACTATGCTGAGAAGAGAAAACCATCAATATCGAATATTATATGAAATTATTGATGCGTTTGAAGGCAGAAATCGCGAAAAAAACGGCCCCAAATGAACAAGAAAAAAGTGCTCTTTGATCAGGACAATGCACTGTGTCACAAGTCAATGGTTACGATGGCAAAATTGGATGAATTGAAGTTCGACTTGAAGAGACATCTTAGAAAACCGTTGGACTGATAGTATCGCTCTTGAAGGAGACTACGCTGATGAATAAAGTGGAATTTTGCAAAAAAAAAAATGTGTTTTAAGTAGCTATACCAAAAACTTTTCAGTCTACGTACTGGGCAGCGAATGAAGTATCGGCTGACGTATTCTTTCGTAACATATATTAATGTTTCCTTTTGACTTCCCTTACTCAAGGAAAATATTGTATTCGTGAAGAAATCAGCCTTCCAGATTTTTGCTTTTCTTCAAGTTTTACGGTTCTTAGAACACGACAAATATAATTTTCTATTTAAGTCGGTCCATCTGTCTATCGGTCTTTTGGCACTATAACTCTCGGACGAAATGAAATATTCGTTTCAGATTTGGTATACATGTAATACTTTAAATAGCGATGAAGCCTATAGTTTTTGGGCTATACAGTTAAAAAGGAAATGGGTAAAATAGGCGGGTGTTCATAAATTTTGTATGGTTTTAGCAGTAATATGGTGATTTTTTCTGCTTCCTCGTTGAAATAATTAACGAATTTTAAGCATAATTACATTAAAACACATCGTGGATTAAAGGAGTGAGAGAAGGGTTATTTTGTGTACATTGTGTTACATGTTCTTTTGATTCTTAGAGTAGAGAAATCCGAAAATTAAATTATGGGGTGTTGTTAGTTATTGTATAGTTTCAAGAGTAGTATGAGAATTTGGCCAAGTTTTTGATTAAGATAATAGACAAATTTTTAGTATTTTATTTATAGTAAAACATATAGGGAGTTAAGGGAGGGGAGGTGGATGGGTTGCTTTGTATATAATTTCAGGATTCTTCGAGTCGAGGAATCGGAAAATTAAGTTTTTTTTTCATTACATCCCACTTTAATAGGCGTAGGTAGTGAAACAGTTGGGAATTACCAAATAATATATAGTTTTGATAGTATTACGAGCATTTCTCTTGTTTTTGGTTACGATAATCGATAAATTTGAAGCTAAATTATTTATAAGAAATTATATAAGGTGTGCGAAAGGGGGGGAGGAATGGTGGCTTCAAACTTATCATATTACTTGACTCCTTAGAGTCAAGGCATCTAAGTAATATATTATTTTTAATGTAAAAGGGGAAAAGGTAAGAGGGGTGGAAGTTATTAACTGTTGTAGGGTTTCAATTATATTATGAGAAAAATTTTTGGTTTGTGTTTGGGATAATTGACAAATTTGAAGTAAAATATGTAATACAAAATAGTAAAAAAGACTAAGGGTAGAAGTTATAGAGATGCCTTTTCAAGGTTACTGGAGCCGTTTTTAGTTAACATATATATCGTATTATACGTCTGTTTCAAGGTTCTTGAGGTCGAGGATCTGAAAACAATATTACACGTATTTTTTATTATTTGTAACTTTATTAGAATTCCTTCCCCTACTTAACAGTTTTTTATTAATTTTTGACTGTAAAGAATGTACCGTGGAAGATTCCGTGTTATAATGCTTGAATTAAATTAGTCTGTAGTATGTCACATTAATTGTTAATTTCATAAATGTATCTTTGCGAGAGAAGTTCTTTATATATCACTTTATCAATTTTTATAAGTAACTAATGAGAAAATCGACATCTGTGTTCGCCTTTGACTAGAAAGTAACCAAATTAATGCCACCAATAAATGTATTATAGACCTCAAGTAAATAATCAGTAGGATAAAATAAGTTAATTAACCAAATTATAGTCCTGAAGTATATGGATCTGGTATCGGAAATACATTGCATTAAATTAGATTAGGTTGGGGCTTTGGAATCTGGCACAATGACATTGCACACTACTCCAAACACTTTATTTTTGTACTCGACACGCGTTTTGCTAACCACTTAGCAACGTCAGGAGCGATGATTGACTCAATCAGTCAACCATTGCTCCCGAGGATACTAATATGGTTAGTTTAAATCTTTCCTATCGAAATTTTCAATAAATTTGGAATCCGATATATTTATTGATACAGCAGATTTTCTACACCTCCATCACTAAGGGAATTATTGTCCTACCAAAAAAATTACGCTTTAAATTTTTTTGCATATCTGCACATTCCAGGGTTCCTAAATTACGAAAAAGATATTCTGCAATCTGTCAGCATGTCTGCTGACACGATAATTCAACTCTTAACAAAAGGACTTCTACTCAATTTTCTTTGTCATTAATATTTCACCATAAAGTACTTATAAGTAAGTTGTTGTTGTCATTAAATATAATAGGGTAAAAAGACGTGTATAATGTAACTTTTGGCTTCTACAAGCTATTTTTGTCTCGAAGTTTTAGTTTTAATGCTATTTAAAGAATAATATTTATTCTTTAAAAATACTTAATGCAAAAAATGATAGATGATTTTTACTCTAAAGACAATTTTATAATGCATTACAATATGGAATAAAAACTTTGTGAAATTTTTGAAAAATATTTAAATTTTGATGACACATAAACGCGTATTTTAAATCAAAAAATTACAATTACTGGAGTACCGAGGCATAACTTAAAATTGTAGGTACTATTATTTTCAGTGAGCTAGAATACTGTGATATTATTTATCCAGACAACGTCATTTATAGTGATAAAAACGGTAAAATTTAAATGTATGTATGTGGCCGGTATTCGATAGGGCTCAGTAAATACGAACATATATTACCAGCATTCCATCAGCACAACTTAATAAAACTATATAGAGTCCAATTTGACCTAAGTTACTTTATTCAGGTTTTTATTTTAAAAACGGAAACCTACTAATTATTTAACAGACGTCAATTCAAATAATATTCTTAACCTTAACACAAGAAACTACAATAATTTAAAAATATCTACGAATCAAGCTGACAGATACAAATCTACACTTTACTTCAGCATACAAGAACCTAAGCAGACATGGATTAAAAAAAGGATTAATCAAAATTCCATCTATTTGCACCATATTCAATTCTTGGTATATATATAACCAAGGAGGCATGGGTATACATATCTTGCCTCCCCTATGGGTGTAAGAAATAGCATCCTCTTAAAAAGTTTTTTTTTAATTAGGATTAGGATTTTTTTAGTTTCCTTTTATGAAAAAGCTCTTTTACGAAAAATTTCTAATCAATTTTTAATTGACTTTATGCTTTTAAAGTTCCATTATAAGTTTAACGCTTTTTATATTGGGTTAAAGTTATTAAACTTCAACTGTATGAATCGATGCTTTAATATCAGTGTCTCTTTTTCCTGTTGAAGGTGGCGGAATCATACTATTACTTTGAAAAAATAAATTTATATCTAAAAGGCACGCGGTAATAAAATATTTATGTTGCTGTTGTTTTTCATGTATACTTATGTTAATGTTCCCGATCTTGATTTTAATGCTGTCCAAAACTTTTTAATATAAGATTAAAAAAAACCGGCCAAATGCAAATTGCAAATTGCGAAATTAGTGTTCCGTACGGTTTTTTACAGTAATGTTAATTCCTTACCTCGGCTAAGTTAATTAGGTCCCAGAACCAATATGTATTTTCACGTTTTTTTTTAATAAATAATACATAATAGTTATAGCATCTTAACTAGCTAATAGCCAATTAATCAATCTAACTCAATCTATAAACTAGTAATAAAAGTGTAAAACAAATATTTATTACCTGAATATTTGTTTAAATAACCCGTAGGATGAAAAGTTTTGGGTCTAGCTACTTAAAACAATTTTTTTTTTCCAAAATTCGACTTTATTCATCAATATAGAACCTTTCAAGAGCGATACAATCAGTCAAACGATTTTCTAACATTTCTATACCTTTATAGAAGGATTTGTCTTTGCCTTCAAAATAGGCCTCAGTTTGAGCGATAAATTCTTCATTGGAGCCAAATCTCTTTACCGTGAGCATTTTTTTCAGGTCTGCGAATAGATAAGAGTCGCTGGAGTCAAACCTGGAGAATACCGTGGATGAGAAAGCAATTCGAACTTCAATTCATGCAATTTTGCCGTCGTAACCATTGACGGCGCATTGTCTTGATGAAAGAGCACTTTTTTCTTGTTCATTTGGGGCCGTTTCTTGGCGTTTTCTGGATTCAACGCACCAATAACCTTATTTAATATTCACTATTGATGGTTTTTTCCTTCTCAGCACAGTAGATGAAAATTATTCCATGCGCATCCTAAAATACAGAAGCCAAAACCTTCCCAGCCGACTGGGGTCTTGGGTCTTTGGTCGCTCCGGGCGTCGTTCACCGGCTGCTGTCCACTCAACTGACTGTCGATTTGATTCCAGTGTGTAGTGGTAGATCCATGTTTCATCCATTATCCCATATCGCATGAAAAAATCTTTTTTGTTGCTCTTAAACAGGTCCAAACATCGCTCAGAATCATCAACACGTTGTTGTTTTTGGTCCACTGTGAGCAAACGCGGTACCCATTTCGAACAGAGCTTTCTCATGCCCAAATGTTCGTGTAAAATATGACCAACACGTTCTTTTGATACCTTTAGGGTATCAGCTCTCTCACACAATTTCACTTTACGGTCATCCAAAACAATTTAAGTGTCCAGAGCGTTCAGCATCATTTGTATCTGTACGACCGCGTTTAAATTCAGCATACCAGTAAATGACGAGTGATTTTCCAGTGGCAGAATCTCTGAAATACCTACAAGCCTTTGCTCTGCTTGAACGGTATTTTTCCCATCAAAAAAACAGTGTTTAATCAACATACGAAATTAGATTTTTTTCATTGTTTTGAAAATATCAAAAGTAGCGTCACTAAAACTACTGTAACTTGTAAACTAATCGTCGAAATGTCATGAATTGATAGGTATCGTTTGAAAGTTGGTACTTCCTAAAAATCATATGGATTTTTTGAAAAGGTCGACATCTATGTGTCAGACCAAAAACTTTTCAGCTTACGTGTTATAATAATTATAGCATCTTAGCTACCTAATAGCCAATAAATTAATCTAGCTCAATCTAGAATCTAGTAATAAAAGTGTAAAACAAATATTTACTACCTAAATATTTTTTTAATTATAATGTAATAGTTATAGCATCTTAGCTACCTATTGGCTAATAAATAAATCTAGCTCAATCTAGAATCTAGAACCTATGTTTAATTATAAACAAATAAAATAAAACCATTTGTCTCGGTACAGATACGACTCGCGGACAAGGTAGCAGTAATATACTGACAAGTGTATTAAAAAACCTCCACCATATTGCTAAGGGACATGGTTTTTTAAACCGGAAAAATTATCAAAAGTAATGTACTCGTGATAATTTCCGTTCAACTTACACTTTATGAAGACTATTCCAGAATATTTTTCAAATTTTTTGACTAGTACTCTTCGGATTGTTGGTCATTTTTTTTAAATAATGCAAAGAAAAGTGTGCACAAGTTTACATCATATATCACTCGATGACCTGGTAAATTTTTTTTTCACTTCCGATTTTACCCCCCAAAACGAATGCCTTAAGTCAATATTTATTTTTCGAAAAACTACACGGCTCTGATTGGGCCATCAATTCCTATATTTGTGCCAAATTTCAATTTAAATAGCTTCGGAGAAAATCGAGTGTGACACAGATAGACAGAGCTAGAATACTGTGATATTATTTATCCAGACAATGTCATTTATAATGATAAAAACGGTAAAATTTAAATATATGTGCCCAATATTCAATAGAGCTCAGTAAATACCATCATATATGTGCCAACATTCCATCAGCACAACTTAATAAAACCAGATAGACTAGAGTCCAATTTGACCTAACTTACTTTATTCATACGCTTGTTTTAAAAGCGGAAACCTAACTACTTATTTGACAGACGTCAATTTACAAGTAATATTCTTAACCTTAACACAAGAAATTACAATAATTTAAAAATACCTACGTATCAAGCTGACAGATACAAATCTACACATTACTTCAGCATACTAGTACCTAAGCAGACATGGATTAAAAAAATGATTAATCAAAATTCCGTCTATTTGCACCAAATTAAATTCTTGGTATATATATATATAACCAGGGAGGCATGGGTCTATCTCTTTCTGCCCCTATGGGTGTAAAAAATAGCACCCTCTTAAAAAGTTTTTTTTTAATTAGACGAATTTTTTAAAGTTTCCTTATACGAAAAAGCTCTTTTGTGAAAAATTTCTAATCAATTTTTGATTGAACTTTAAGCTTTTAAAGTTTAACGATTTTTATATTGAATTAAAGTTATCAAAATTTTAACTGTATAAATCGGTGTTTTAATATCAGTATCTCTTTTTCCTCTTGAAGGTGGCGAAATCATACTTTGAAAAAATACAATGTATTAAAGAATTAAATTGATATCTGCACGCAAGTACAATCCAAATTCTGTCGTGCAAATGTGAGTCATTATAATAAAATTATTCTTTATCAAAGATGAATTTATATCTAAAAGGCACGCGGTAATAAAATATTTATGTTACTGTTCTTTTTTTATGTATACTTATGTTAATGTTTCCGATCTTGATTGTTATGCTGTCCAAAACATTTTAATATAAGATTAAAACAACTGGCCAAGTGCAAGTTGGACTTGCGCAATTAGTGTTTCGTACGGTTTTTTTGCAATAAAATGAAATCCTTACCTATGCTAAGTTAATTAGGTTCCTGACATCTTAAAATCCAATATATAATTTTACGTTTTTTTCTTATTCAATGATCTATAACAGTTATAGCAGTTTAGCTAGCTAATAGCCAATAAATCAATATAGCTTAATCTAGAAAACTAGTAGTAAAAGTGTAAAACAAATATTTACTACTTAAATATTTGCTTAAATATAATATAATCGTTATAGCATCTTAGCTATGTAATAGCCAATAAATCAATCTAGCTCAATTTAGGATCTAGTTATAAAAGTGTAAAACAAATATTTACTATCTACATTTAATAATAAACAAAAAAATAAGACTATTTTGTCTCGGTACAGGAGCGACGCACAGATCGATAGCAGTAATGTACTCAAAAGCATATAAAAAACCTCCACCATATTGTCAAGGCACATAGTTTTTTATACCAGATAAATTATCAAACGTTATGCATAATGATGATGATAATTTTCGCTCAGTTTACACTTTATGAAGACTATTCCAGAATTTTTTTCAAATTTTTTGATTAGTATTTTTCGAGATAGGGAAACTTAGCCATTTTTAAAAAATAATACAGAGAAAAGTATGTGAAAGTATTACTTCATATCTATCACTCGATGACCTGGTAAATTTTTTTTTAACTTCCGATTTCATGCCCCAAAACTAATCCCTTAAGTTAATATTTAACTTTCAAAACTACAAAGCTCCGATTGGGCCTTCAGTTCCTATATTTGTGCCAAATTTCAACTTTATATGTCATATGATTTCGGAGAAAATCGGGTATGACACAGGGAGACAGACAGACAGACGGACACCGAAGTAATCCCATAAGTGTTCCGTACGAAACACTAATAAAGTAAAATTATTTAAATCTTTTAGTTCCGGTAGAGTCTCCCTAAACTTCAATACAGCATTTGGCACGATCAATAATTAATTTGCTTTATGATCTTTTAAATCGCTTTTTACGATAACCTTTATGGTTGTGGTCACTGCCGCTTGAAAATTTTTAGTAGTGTTGCTTTTCTGTCATCGGCTCATGAGGTCAGATAAATACGACTAGTGAGCTAATACACAAACTTTGATTTTGCATAATGACTGAACAAACCATCTTTAATCAAGAGTACCGATCGTTTTAAGGAAGCTTGAACCCTTACGAGCAATTCAAATATTTTCCAATCCTGAATTTATGTTCAATCAGTCCCACTGACGATTTGTTTTTTTTTATGAATTTACTTTTTGAATGTTAACCTTACTTGAGTTTTTGATGGGCAGGACTTATCGTCTTCCACAAGTATCTCACGACCACTTTAAAATCGCTTAAATCATCCGTACACTTAAGTACGGTACAACCATTCCTAATAGTAGTTTTTTGAAGCATTTTGTACATTATACAGTCCGTCAAGTATTCTTGAAATAATGTGTTTCGAGAACATTTTTTACCATCAATGCATTCTTTGGTGTGCTAACAACGACGCAATTATCTTAATAAGTTGTCCAATCGCCTCCTGCATCAATAATCGCCTAGCATGTTCGAGGCATACTGTCGACGAAATTTTCTACATATTCTGCAAATTTTCCAAATCTCGCGAGACAACTGAGTCAGTCTTCAGAGTCTTTCCTCTGAGCTTTCTCTTTACAAGGGAACAAACGTTTTTAATAGGGTTGGCGTCCGGCGACTGTGAAGGCCACTCGAGTATCTTATCGTGGACCTAAGCGAGCCGCTTCGCGATATCATTTTCGCTCCGCAAAAGTTTCTTCAACGTACCTGAATTTCTTAATTTTGCCGCTTCTTGACGCAGCATCAATTTCGGGTCTCGTTAAAATGATTTACCCACTTTTTCACAAACGACACTGAGTTCTTAATATATTTAACGGCCGCGGAATGTGTCATTTTAGGGCCTTTGAATGGGAACAAAGAAAGACTGCCTCGAACCGACGCACAAACAAATGACTCATTTTGAATTTTACGTTATTTCGACGAAAGTTCGAAATCGACTCTTACGAGTACTTTTACTAAAATGCATCGTAGACAAAGGTCCCCTACCGATTTTTTTGTTGAATCGTTAGAATCACATCTACCAAAAATGAATTATACTTGACATATTGTAGTTACCAAGTTTAACGCAATAGATAATCGCAGCTGTTTGTAAGAAAGTCATTTTCCGATATTTCAAGCACACTCTCAATCTTACCACCATCACTAAACATCTAATGAAATAATTACACTGGTCAACATGATTTATTTCACAAGGAAACTGAATAGAGACCCTAGTTCAGTTTTTTATGCTGAATTCAAATATGTTATCAGATTTCTTGTGACAGTCATTTTTGTGTAATATACTTCTCTATACTGGGATTTCACTCTTATAATTCTTGTAAATATAGAAGTGGGAATTTGTATTCAGAATAATTTGGCACCAGGCTGACTTATTCATGTTGAAACATATTTTAACTCTGGTCAGGCTTAATGATGTTGAAACCTCTCCTATCTTGTCCAAATATTGTACTTTTTTAGCAAGCAGAGGGCCAGTAGCCAGTATTATAATTGTAGTGAGTCTGGTAACACGTGTACCTACTTATTTTTGTACTGTTTATTGTTTTTATTTGTAAGTTTTTTTTATAAACGTTTCAAAATGCCAAGAAAGTGTGTAAATCAAAAACACAATTTCTGCTACGTGTGTGGTGAACTGACCTTCAAGTCTCAGAGGCGAAATTTTACACCGCTTGTGAAAATATGCTATGAGCTTTATTTTGGGTGTAAAGCTGATGATTTTGATAAAGACTGGGCCCCAAATTTATGCTGTGTATCGTGTGTTAGGCTTCTCAATGGCTGGAAAAATGGTACGCATCATATGCCGTTTTTAGTCCCTATGATTTGTAGGGAACAGAAGGACCATTTAACTGGTTGTTATTTTTGCTTAACTAACATTATATACAGTTAAGTGCCCTAATTTGGCATCTGCAATTAGAATTGTGCCACATAGTGAAAAGTATCCTGTACCAAAGTTTCCAGATTTCATGACCTTAAGTGATAACTCCAACTTCGACCCAGTATATACTGAAAACAGAAAAAGCCGGAGAAGTGACCCTACATTTGAAGCAAGTAGTTCATCAGAACCTCACTTTTTATCTCAAGAAGATCTAAATGATCTTATACGGCATTTAAATTTGTCTAAACTGTCAGCTGAGCTTTTAAGTTCCAGGCTCAAAGGTTGGAATCTACTCCAAAAAGATACAACGATATGCGATTATCGTAGACGCCATAGTGATTTCAGTGACTACTTCTCTAAAGAAGGCCATGTAGTTTTTTGTAATGATGTTTATCCAGTAATGGAGGCTCTTGGACGTCAACACCAGCCAGACGAGTGGCGATTGTTCATAGACTCATCGAAAGTCAGTTTGAAGACTGTACTACTCCATAATGGGAATGAATTATCATCAATACCTGTCGCGCATGCCAGTGATATGAAGGAAACATATGAAAATATGAAATTGCTGTTAGAAAAAATTCAGTATACTAAATATAACTGGAGTATCTGTGGTGATTTGAAGGTTTTTTATTGTTAGGTTTGCAACTTGAATGGGATAGCAGGGATAAGGAGTCTCACTACATAAGGAAACAATGGCCTAAACGTGAATCTCTTATTCCTGGGCATAAAAATGTATCAAATACCCCAATAGTAGATCCCGAAAAGGTGTATTTACCTCCCCTGCACATAAAACTGCGGCTTATAAAAAATGTTGTAAAAAAACGTATAAAGATTTTGTTGCATTTATGTATTTGAAATCTAAATTTCCTAAAATAAGTGATGGAAAATTGAAGGAAGGAATTTTTATAGGGCCTCAAATAAGATCATTAATATCGGATGACGAACATTTTGAGGAACTGTTACATCCACCGGGAAAAGCAGCGTGGAAATCATTCAAAAATATCTGTTGTGGATTTCTTGGCAATAATAAAGAAGAAAACTATAATGAAATAGTGAGTGATCTTCTGACTTCATACAAAGAAATGGGATGCAACATGTCCTTAAAAATTCACTTCTTGGACTCCCACCTAGACTTCTTCCCTGAAAATCTTGGGGTTGTCTCTGATGAGCATGGTGGGCATTTTCATCAGCAAATTTCTACTATGGAAAAGAGGTACCAAGACATATAGAGTCTCAGTATGCTGGCCGATTACTGCTGTGCCATGAAAAGAGACATCCCGAAGGCAAAATATGACCGAAAATCATCATATAAAACTTTTTAGGGTAGACAAATTTAGCCGTGTATTTATTATTCAGTGTTACTAATTATTTTAAAACTTTAAACACGTGCCACAAAAAAACCCTGCCTGATGGATAAAATCTGAGAACATATTTAAACTCAGCACGGGAAAGATAAATATAGTCCGTTAATTTAGCCCTTGTGAAAGAAAAGAAATTTTTGTAGACCAGTGTTATCATAAAAGAACTGAGGTTTGCTGCTTTCGACAACAAAAAGATACAAGATGTTGTGCCGGTATTTTCTTCTGTTTTCATAAAGTTCGGTTTATTTTAGGACAAAAAGTTATTTATTTCTACGGCGCACGAGCTGCTGGAAAATCACTCAAGTACTACAGGAACGGCAAGGGCACGGAAAAAGCAATTCACGTTGTTCTTGACTCGCTGACACAGTGGGAGATACAGACTTGAACAATTCATTACAAAAAGATGAGTCTCTCAAAATTACATGAATTCTTGAAAAGGATAACTAGGTGAACTTCATACGCATATAATGTATTAGCGAGACGTGAATTTCTAGAATGCATCTATCTGGGTGAAATCAAGCTAACTACATCTATCAAACGGTTCTCATAAAAGTACTTACAGAATAGACTAAAGTCCTCGATCTTTGTTTTTAAGAATTAAGGTTGCTGCTGACTTTTGCGTCTCCAGTCAAACAAATTATTCTTGTCTGAATAGAATCTAACAAAAGTAACATGTTCCATCGTTGATCGAATATAAGCTTTGTATTCTTCTTCTTTTTAGCCCGTTTCCATCCATAATTGGACGAAGGCCTCCTTCACTGATTTCCACCTCGTTCTGTTTTGAGCTGTCTGTATCCATCCTAGTCCGGCCACCATTTATATGTCGTTATACCATCTGTTAGGTGGTCTTCCTCCGTTTCTTCTATATTCCCATGGTCGCCATTGGAGTATTGTTTTTGTCCACCTGTTTTCTTGTGTCCTGGCAAGGTGTCCTGCCCAACTCCATATTAAATTTGCTATTCTTTCAATAACATCTGACACTTTTGTTTTTTCCCTGATCCAGGTGTTAGGTTTTTTATCTAGTAGTGAGATGCCTAGCATTTTTCGTTCCATGGTTCTTTGTGTGTTTATGGAAATGGGTTTTTGTGAGGGTCCAATTTTCGCTTCCGTAGATCATTACGGGTAGGATACATTCGTCGAAAACTTTTTTGTTTTTAGTAGTTTAGAATAAAACCGAGCTTACCGAAAGCTACCCATGCCAATCGAGATCTTTGTTTAATTTCAGTTATTTGACTGTCTCGGCCAAGCTTAAGTGTTTATCCTAAGTATATGTACTCATTCACGTTTTCAACTGTCACGTTTTCAACTTCGTCTATATCTTGTTATTCTGGCGTCATAGTCTTTGTTTTATTTAAATTCATCTTCATGCCGATCTTTTCTGCTTGTTCTTTTAAATCTTTTACCATATACTCTAGGTCATTTCTGTTCATAGCTATAATGATAATATCGCCTGCATACCTTAATGATTTAATTTTTTGCCATTTATGTTCACCCCGTAGTTGTCCCAATGGAATTTTCTAAACATATCTTCCACAATACGATAGTGAAAAGCTTAGGTGACAGACAGTCTCCTTGTCGAACTCCACGTTTTAACTGTACTGGTTTCGTTTCTTCATGTAATTTATAGGTAGCCTTGGTTTTATTACTGATGTTAGTCAAGAGAATAATATATCTATGGTCAATTTTGCAGTTTCTAAGTGCCTCCATGATTGCTCATGTTTCCACCGAGTCGAACGCTTTTTCAAAGTCTATGAAAGCTAAGTAAAGAGGAATGTTATATTCATTTGTTTTTTCAATTAATAGCTTCATTGTAAATAAATGATCTCTTGTTCCATAGCTTTTCCTAAATCCAGCCTGGGTCTCCGATTGTTTTGAGTCCAGTTTGATGGTGAGTCGATTTATTAATATCTTTGTCATTAGTTTATACAGTAGTAATAACAAGCTCCTTTTTTATGTAGAAGGATAACAATTGAATCGTTCCAGTCTTCTAGTATAGTTGCTTGGATCAAATATTTATTTAGCATATCCAGTATTTTATGTTTCAGCCTTTGTCCACCAAATTTTATTAGTTCCATCACAATACCATCCTTCCCAGGTGATTTGTTTGTTTTTATCTGTTTAAGTGCATTCTCCAATTCGGATTCTCCTATATCGGATGCTGTTCCGAGCCAACATTTTGGATTTTGGACGTGCCTCTACGGATTTCCAGGTTGTTCGTGTTTCTCGTTACTTTTGATTCATATAATTTTCGTAGAATTCTTCTACTATTTTTAATATTTCATCTTTGTCCGTTATTACATCTCCGTTGCTGTTTTGTAATGCATAAAGGTGTTTTTTCCCTAACCTTGGACGTAGTTTTGTTAAATTATCTTATTTATTTTTTCTTTTTGCTTTTTAATTCTGTTTTCCTTTATTGTTCGCCTAATAGTTTTACATAAATCAGTGTATTCCATTGGGTTTCTTTTATTTTCACTCATTAATTGTCTTCTTTCTTTTAAAAGTTGTTGTATTTCGTTTTGGGTTAAGCTTTGTACAGGATTAAAAATTATTATGGAGTGTAAAGCTTTCTAGCGCGGAATAGTATTTCTAGCTTTTGAAAAGCTCTCTTTGCTATGCATGTAACATGATCAAGCCAAGATATAATTGTTTCCAAGTTAATGTCCAAGTTCAGAAGCGATGCTATTGAAATGAAATGTCCCGTCAAAAATATGTCGGATTCTTCAATGTTAACTGAGTTTTAGGAGCGTGAAATTCTACTTGGATCCAATTACCCCAGTTCAAGTCATTGTGAAATTGAACAACTTCCTGCTGTCTGCAGATATTAACGTAGGTAGCTATATGCAAGAGTGCAAGGTATAAGAAGAAAGAAGCATACTGTCATCGGCAAAGCTGTAGATTGAACTCTTGATTTTTTCCAGTAGTGAGTGTATGCTCATAATCTTACAATCTTACCTAAAATTTTAATTATGAAAAATTGGCCTTATAAATCTTGAAAATCATACTATATTAAGTGTACATATTCATTTTATTTCAAAACAAGATACTTTGAAATTAACTTTGTCCTTCATTCTAACCAGCTGTTGGCTGTTTTTAAATATTTATTTTAAAATTAAATACATAGTGTGAAATCTAATAATATGACAAAAATACATAAAACAGGAGAATTGTTTTATTTTATTTAGAATATAAAAAAACCTATGAGACATTGGTTTCTACATAACTGTAATAAATGTGACATAAAAGACTGCATATCTTTTAAAAACCTAATCATCGATGACATTTGTTGATTTAAATAACTGAATCTGATAAAAACAAGATATTAAATCTACTCTGTCTTACCTAAGAACCTCCGCCAGCATCAATTTCCCCTGATACTTATCTAAAAGAGATGCTATATATGATCATGTTAAACATTACAGTAATTTAAAGCGATTTTACGTTTCTGGATTTACGGGATGGTAATTAATAGCTTGATTAACAAGTGATTGAGTTCTTATTAAACTAGATTTATGGAGTGAGAATTTTAAGTGACTTTTATCGCTTAATTATTGCGATAAAGAGATTTATATCTGGTGAGTAAAATAAATTTGTTTGGATTCTCTAGTAAAAATAATAAAATAATTTCGTGGTTTTTTAAAATCTACAGTGTACACTATAGTGGGCCATTTGAAACTGACTTTGAACTGTCTAAATTTTCAATTTTTACCGTGTTTAGCATAACAGAGTATAGGTTATTCTTCATTCATACAGTATGTACCAAAAGTTTTGTATGTAGCTCTCGAACTTTCCCAGAGATATTTCTTCATTATATTAACAAAGTAATTACAGAAAGTTTTTTCTTCATTTTCTTTAGACGCTTGAACACCAAGTGCCAATGCAAATATGCTCAGGCAGCAGAATATTTTACAACTGAACAAAAGCCTGGAAAAAATTCTATCTTGGCATAATAGGAATCCAGTAGAATTTAACTCTATAGAAACACTGCAGCAGTTTTTTCCCCAATTTAAAGCTATAGAACAGGTGATTTTTTGTGAAGTTCTAGAATATACTTAAATAGCAAAACATCAGTCTTATTTCTTATGATAAGAACTATTAAGTTTGCATCAATGTTTGCTTTTGTGAAAATAAGTCAATAATTTAAACAAATAAATAGAGTGTGTAGTAAGAATTCTATTTCTAAAAAATGTTTCTCTGTAAGAAGTAGATGGTAACAGTCCAAATATAATTCTAAGAATTCACTTTTGGGCCCTTTCGATATCAGCAGCTAGACCCCAAACAACAACATTATATACCTGAGTAGAATAGTACATATTTAATAGCGTACCACGTCGTACATTATTCTCTTCTTCTTTCAAGATAAATGTTATCAACAGAAACTCTAAAAAAAAATACCAGATCAGACAGATGTAAGCCAAGAAAGTCAAATGTAAGATTGCAAGATATTTTACGTACTGTTTTTACTTTCATGCAAAAAGTTTTCCCTTCATTTATCATCAGTGTACTAGCACAATACCAAGACGAAAACTGATCTAAAACCATATCTGGTTTATTTTTTAAATTAGTAACATTGGGATCAAAAATCACGATTGTAGTATCGCATGTATACAAGAATACTTCACCAAAAGTTATGTGCTCAGATAAGTCATTCCCAAATAAAAGAAACAAGAGCAATCTCAAAATGCTACCCTGACGACTGCCAATATCTTGATAGTAAAGATCTGATTAAGAACTATTTCTTTATTATTTTATTATTTTTACTGAATTTTATGATTCCAGTAATCCATTCATTGATATTTCCCCTTAAAATTATTTTCCACTGTGACAAAAGTACGGATTGAGTCAAAAGAAAAATTATTAACATTTCCTTTTTGGCAATTTTATTAATTACTAGCTAAATAAGATCCGCGCAGAAGCTCTCCGTAGAAAAACACTGACGTTCGGACAATACCTCATATTTATTTAAAAAAGTGTAGATTTTATTTTATGCAAATTTTTTCAAAGATCATGGAGAAACAACTAAGTAAGGAAATCGGCCGATAGTTTTCTACAATTACGATGCTACACTTGTTTTTTATAGTCAGCTGGGGAGGGAAGGTGGGAGAAGTAACAGAATAGTTTATAAGGTCTGTAAGTATATAAAATACATTAACAATGACCTTATTTACAACTGTCATAGAGATATCGATAAATCCAGCAGAATTCTTGATAGAAAATTTATTTACTGTTTCTATAATCTCATGGACCCTTACGAACTCAAAAAAACATTATAGTAGGTAACCCTTTTTTGTTAAACCGCAACTATCTTATTAGAGTCTTTAATTAGATTATGATCATTATCGTATTTTTCAGTATATTTTTTGCCATATTCTTTACCTTGCAGTTTATCAACAATTTTCCATATGGTTTTATATTAATCTGTGGAATTTGCAATTAAGTTATCGTAGTAAGATTGCTTTCCTTTTTGGATTCTTTTATTGAGAACTCTCTTAAGAAACAGGTATTATTCCTTAGTTGTATATCAAAGGCAGCAAGCTCTTCGAATAATTCATAAGAGAAAACATTTTTTTTGTTAAGATTATTAACTAAATTGTTTTAATTTTAATAGAATGCCGATGTTGGAGCTCTAACAGCAGCTACAAAAAAAAATTACTTTATACAGAAAGTGACCAATCTTCTTAAAAAATCCAAGTGAAGATTTTCCTTCAAAATTTTTCTTTAGTTCGGTATCACAAATATTGTATCAAAAGTCCATTAAGAGATCATGTCGGCAAAAAAAAGCTATCGAAGGTCTAAGGTCACGAAAATCAATTTTTCTCAAATGTCTCGTAATTTACGTGAATTTTGGTTATTATAAAATTTATTCATCATCAAGACTGGCATAAATACCCATACCTCCGTGGGAGTAATAGTTCTCGAGGTATGAGACTGGGAAAACTTGGGCATTACGATGCATTAGTTTCCACACCACCTTTGAGGTAGAATGCAAGGCACGTTTTTTTTACATGGTGTTCCCTGTACGCCTAATCCATGGGTTATAGATCATTACAAGATTTTGGATTTGGAATTGTCATCGATTTAGATTTGGGAGTAATAATGATATCATGACCACATCGTTCAACCAAATATTTATTATTGTTTTATCGGCTGAAGTATGTCTTTTAAGTATATCTTTTAGCTCTCCTAAAGTGAATTGACAATCATTACTCTTTTCTATATAATAAAGAATTGTATTCATGGCATTGGAAATATTCTCGTCTATTGGACCACCTTTCTTCCGATCAGAAGTTGGTAAAATAAAATGATCAAAACATGTATTATGGTAGATAGCATTAGCAACAAATAATTCAAAATCAAAGTTGATACGATTCTTTATAGCTTTCCTATAACTGTAGGTGCTCAACTTTCTCACTATCTAGTTCACCACAAAATATAGCAACGTATCAAAGTCAAATGAGGTTGATCTATGCATTGAGACGTTGAAGGATAACCAATGTTGAATTTCTTCGTATAGTTTTTACGACAGTCAACATGCACAGTCACACTATTTACGCTTTGTAAATATTCGATATATTCATCACCCCTTTCAACACTCGCATTTCTAGTTGTTTCTAAACCAGGAACAACAGTCACGATCGCGCCCCTCAACCAAATTTCATTATAAATGAAACAAGTGTTATCAGTCATTGTAATAGAATGAAAGAATGTTTCGATATGAATAAAAAGTCCGAATTCTACGATATGTAGCGCTAAACTAAGCTTTGAAAAGAGACAAAATGCTTCACTAAATATTTTCAGATATACATGGACCAATGAAATTACAATGGAATTCTAGATAGCTGCAAATCAAGGTCCAACTATCATTATTATGAAGAAGGATCCACTCCAAGGACATCTCAGAGAGGAAGATTTATTGGTGTTTGTGTATATTAAACGGCTTTTCTGCGCATAAACGCGTCATATTGTCTGTATACACCACTATACGTAAACGTTTAGTGGACTATGCGCCTTTCTTCAGAATTTCTCAGCCTCATATCTCGAGAACTATTAATCCCACGTAAATTTTGTATAGGATCTTTTTTATGTAGATTTTGATAATAAATAAATTTCTTAATAATCAAAATTCATATGAAACTAATAGTTCACAAGATATTTGAGAAAAACTGCGGTCACGACCTTTGACTTTCGACAACTTTTTGCACATTTCGCAATGGACTTTTAATACAATATTTCTGATACCAAAACAAAGAAAATCCCGAAGGAAAATGTTCACCTGGATTTTTTTAGAAGATAAATGCTATAATGACTGGATAACCAGTATAAACAGACTGAAAATTGCTAATGCGCACTAATATGCCGAAAATTTAGCTTGAGTTAGTGATAGATAAGCAAGTAATAAGATTTCTTTAACTTTTTATTATGTCTTTTGTTGCTTTGATGATACAAGCCTTATAACTCCCCCGGGCGGAGTCGTGACTATCTACTAGTAAATAATGCAATTCAACTTTGTGTATGTGTATCTGATTATGACTTGAGAATCAATAATAATCAACCTACATGCAGTTTTTTTGTCACCTTCAAGTACATTATTTGGTCAGGTTTTCCACTACATTTGTTCAACGATTTGATAACACAGCCCCACAAAAAAAAAGTGGGGTATACTTTTGATGCGATATATCAGATCCGTAGTATTTTTGCCCGCTGATCACGAATCTGACATCAGAATATCGCCATCACATCTCAATTTTTTTCTAACCTCAAAAAATAGGTAAAAATTAGTAAAAATTAAGAAAAATATACTCCTAAAAAATTGATTCAAGCTTTTTCATGAATCCAAAGATGTATTAATATGTATTCGGACACGCTAAGCTAATATTCATCGATTGGATTAAGCCATACAGTTCTGTTTTCTTTCTAACCTCAATAAATCAGACAGATATAGTGCTTCTCGAATGCAAAAACGAATTCAAATTAAAATTCAACCGATTCTTACCAAAATTTGGTACACGGGGTTTTTTTGGGTTGCTGATCATGAATCTGAGGTCGGATTTGCAAAATTCAAAATGGCGGATCCAAGATGGCGGACAAAATTTTTGAAAACCAACCGATTCCTACCAAATTTGGTATACAGTTGGGGAATCCTCAAACCTGATACTCTTAAACCCTAAACCCTGAAACCTTAGACTCCCACACCCCGTAACCTCAAAAAATAGACCTCAATAACCCTGTAACTTTAAAAATGAGACCCAATAAACTCGAAACCAGGACTTTTAAACCATAGTAGACCCTTAAGCCCTAGAATTGCGAAGGTTAGACCCGCGCCTAACTTTCCTTTTTTTGGCTGTATCATGTTCTTTTTTCCGCGAATGACCTATTCAAAGGCTTTCTGCCCAAACGCTTTTGAGGACTTGTTTCTCTTTTTAGCGACCAGCAATAGTCCGCTAGCATATGGTCATCCCATCGTCCTTGATACCGATTTTCTATGATTTTCAGATCTTGGTGAAAACGTTCCCCTTGCTCCTCACTGTAGTCACCAAGATTATCTGGGAAATCATCGATGTGGGAGTCCAGGAAATGTAATTTTAGATTCATTAAGCAACCTAATGTTTGAAAATTTTTTTACCATTTTCTCGACTATTTCTTTGTACTTAGGACTTTTATTATTTCCCAAAAAGTTTGTTGCGACTTCTTTAAAACTAAGCCAAGCAGCTTTTTCAACTTTATTAATTTTAGTAACAAATAATGAATCTTGAAACAATTTTCTTATTTGTGGCCCGTCAAATACGCCTGCCTTAATTTTAGCTTCAGAAAATTTCGGAAATTTTTTATGCAAATATTTGAAACATGGGCCGTTTGTATCTAATGCTCTCGTGAATTGCTTCATAAGTCCAAGCTTAATGTGAAGCGGGGGAATAAGAACTTTTCCTGGATCTACCAATGGTGGAAACAATACATTATTTTCACCAGGAGTGAACGATTCTCTTGTTGGCCAAATTTTTTTCTTATAATGACGTTCCCTGTCTCTGCTATTCCACAGACATTTATAACAGGGATATAGTGTAAACCCTGACTGTTGGCCAAGCAATATTGTTACAATTTTCAGATCTCCACAAATTTTCCAGTTATGATCAGCATATTTTATTTTTATCAAAAGCTGCTTCATTTTTTCATATTGCTCTTCCATAACTGTGGAATGAGCAATCGGAATGGGAGCGTAAACGTTAGTATTATGCAGCAAAACTGCCTTAATGCTCCGTTTAGAAGAATCAATGAACAGTCTTCATTCTTCAGGATCGTATGAGTTATTTTGAAATTCATCCATTAGACCTTTTACATCGGTACAATATGAAAGTGACAATTCCTCGTCCATTGTGAAATATTTTCGAAATTCTTCATCTCTGTTTCTATAATAAGAAATCGTAGCTTCTGGCTTAACTAAATGTCTTTTCTTTAAAAAGGAAGCAAGATGCTCTGAACCATCTTTGGATAAGCCTAAATCTCTGACTAGATCACTAAGTTCTGACTGTGATACGAGTATTGGTTCTGGTTTACGGTTGTATGGTAGAAATTCTTTATCTGTGTCACTAGTATATGATAGGTTGTCACTAGAACATTCATTAGTAACAGTGTTTGAATCTTTTTCGACAGTCTCAATGTTTTCGGCATGAACTGATAAGGTGAAATCATTTGTTTCCATAACATCAGCATCAAGTGGTTCAGGAGGCGGAATTAGTTTAGTTGGTCTTGTTACTGTCGAAACATCGTTATAAGTAATAGTGCTTTTATTTTTTCGGTTATGCCTAGATTCAACATTCACACAAAAGTAGCAATCATTTTCACTGTATGGTCTATTCCATATTGCTGGTCTGGAATATTTAATCGCCTTCTTATTGATGTACAACATTATTTTGCAAGAACTGCCAATGATGTGGGGAACCCAATCTGTATCCTGGTGCTGTATTTCAATGTTAAACAATCCTTATATAAGGTTTTAATCTTATCCGTTATCGGTGACCCCATTTTACTCAATACGTGTTGACAGCAAATATAACAAAATGAATCACTGTTTTTATCGCACTTATGAAAAGTCCTTGTACCGTGAGACCGTTTTCTTGTAGCATTATACTCTACATGAGCCAAGTCACCCACACATGAAGAGCTACGGTCGCTGGATGACGACGGCTGCGGGCCCGCTTTCCCACCCTGACCAACCGCCGATACTGGGTTTCCGAGTCCCTGCATCGTAATTCTCTTTCTTCTACCTGCCATGACGGCATCTAAGCCGTTATCCAGGGACTCTGCTTGCTAGTGGAGTAACACCGTTGCCCACCGTCACCACGTGGAGGTGCCCTGGATGCAGGTAGAAGAATAAAAATCGACCGATGAATTTTCTCGGCGTTCAAAATGGCGCGAAAACATCTGCCATCTTGAATTTTGCAAATCCAACCTCAGATTCGTGATCAGCGACCCAAAAAATCCCCGTGTACCAAATTTGGTAAGGATCGGTTGAATTTTAATTTGAATTCGTTTTTGCATTCGAGAAGCACTATATCTGTCTGATTTATTGAGGTTAGAAAGAAAACAGAACTGTATGGCTCAATCCAACCGATGAATATTAGCTTAGCGTGTCCGAATACATATTAATACATCTTTGGAATCATGAAAAAGCTTGAATCAATTTTTTAGGAGTATATTTTTTTTAATTTTTACTAATTTTTACCTATTTTTTGAGGTTAGAAAAAAATTGAGTTGTGATGGCGATATTCTGACGTCAGATTCGTGATCAGCGGGTAAAAATACTACGGATCTGATATATCGCATCAAAAGTATACCCCACTTTTTTTTTTGTGGGGCTGTGTAATTTAACAGTAGTTACGAATATTTACTATCTATCGTGAATAGTGAATTTAAGTTAAAATTAAATGGAACTATTTAAAAGTTTCAATTTTGTTGGTTGTTCTATCTCTATATATTCACATGCGTTACAAGCTGCATTTAATTACCACATAGAAATATACAAGAATTATTAGATAATTATATACTTGCATAATGCTTTAATGTTTACACAATTATCTATATTGAATTGGACTAATATTTATTTATTTAAAATACTTACTTGAAAACGAATTTTATTGCTAGTTTTCTAATATTATAATTTTCCTTATGAATCCGTTCTTTGTTATCTATAATATATATAAAATGCAACGTCTCTCTGTCTGTCTGTCTGTCTGTCCGTTAGTGCGCTTATCACTGGAGAACCACTTATCCGATTTACGTACTTTTTTTTAAAACATACATATGTTCTCTGGCCAGGTTATAGGCTATATTTTATTACGATAGGTAGCATAGGGAATGAGCAGTGACGATAATAGTGAATGAAGTCGGAAAAAAAGTTTGCCGTTAGCGCGTTCCCTTGCAGTACACAGCCTAAACCATTAAATTTGGAACAATATTATGTAGCAGAGAATATCTATAATCTATAATCTATAATATATATAAAATGCAATGTCTCTCTGTCTGTCTGTCCATTAGTGCGTTTATCAGGCGCGAATCACTTATCCGATTTACGTGTCTTTTTTTAAATTCATACATATATTCTTTGGCCAGGTTATATAGTAATAATAATAATCTATATCTATAATATATGTAAAATGCAACGTCTCTCTGTCTGTCCGTTAGTGCGCTTATTCCTCGAGAACCACTTACGTGATTTTTTAAATTCATACATATGTTCTCTGAAGAGGTTATATAATATTAATAATAATCTATATAATCTATATAAAACGCAACGCCTCTCTGTCTGTCTGTCCGTTAGTGTGCTTATCATTCGAGAACCACTCGTCGGATTTACGTGATTTTTTTTTTTTTTAATTCTTAATTTAATATATGTAAACAAAATCTATAATATATATAAAACATAACATCTCTCTGCCTGTCTATCTATCCATTACTGCGCTTAGCACTCAAGAACCACTTATCCGATTTACGTGTTTTTTTTTATAAAATACAAAGGAAATAAACAGAGACAAAATGCTAATATATAGGAAAAAAGATGGAAGTTTAGCAGTAAGCTTCGCAGAAAGACTGAATAGATGGGCGGTATACTTTAAAGAAACATTAAATGGAGATGAAAATGAGGAGTTGAATGAGAAATAGGAAGCAAAATTAACTGAAGGGCAGGATGCGACAAATAAACCCTGCAAAGAAGAAATAAGAGAAATACTCAGAACCCAAAAAAAATAAGGCCCCGGGGTGAAAATTGTAGAACCGATAAAAGCTGGAGGAGTAGATCTGGAAAATGAAATATGCCGGTTGGTGCAAGAAATATGGGAAACAGAAAAGATGCCAGTGAGCTGGAGAGAGTCGCTCATTTGTCCAATATACAAAAAAGGAGAAAAAACTATATGTGCTAATTATAGACCAAGATAGTAGTGTTGACTATCAAAAACAGACTAGCAGAGAAAGCCGAGTCTATTCTGGGAGAGTACCAGTGTGGATTCAGGAAAAATAGATCGGTTACAGACCAGATATTTTCGATTAAGCAAATCCAAGATAATAGCTTAGAACAAAATTTGGCACTACACTTGGTCTTTGTGGAGTTCAGAGAAGCATATGACTCTGTAAATAGAGAAGGACTCTACAAGATAATGGAAGAACTAAAAATTCCAAGTAAATTGATTCGCATGGTGAGAATGACCCTGAATGACACAGAAAATAGGGTGTTGGTTGAGGGCAAAGTATCAGACAAGTTTAAGGTGAAGAGAGGATTAAGACAGGGGGAACCAGTGTCGACATGTCTATTTAATTTGGTACTAGAGAAGATAATCCGATATACCAACAAACCTGCCAATGCTTGGCCTATGCGGATGATATAGCACTGATTGCAAGAGCAAAAGAGAACCTCAAAAAAGCCATAAGTAGGATAAAAGAAAGGGGAAGGATGAGAGGACTAATGATAAGTGAGGAAAAAAACAAAATACATGGAAATTACAAAGAAGAAGGATATTAAAAACAACAAAAGTTTAGATATAATAAACAACTTAGGAAAAAGATATATGTTTGAAAAAGTAGGCAAATTTAATTATCTGGGAGTAACAATAACATAGAGTGGACAAGAAAGGACGGAGATACAAGAAAGAATAGCGACAGGACAGAGATGTTTGGGGGCAATGAATCCAATATTGAAATTAAAGAATGTATCAAGAAAAGCAAAAGAAAGAATATATACGACAGTTGTCAGACCCACGGTGACATATAGATGCGAAACGTGGAAACTGAATGCAAGAGAAAATGAGATGTTGGAGGTGTGGGAAAGGAAAGCTTTGAGAAAAATCTACGGAGGAAGGAAAGAAGAGGGACTGTGGAGAAGAAGAACAAACTACGAATTAAAATCCCTATATACGAAACCCCTTATAAGTCAAATCATAATAAGTCAGCGATTAGGTTGGTTGGGACATGTGGCAAGGATGAAGGAAGAAAGACAGGCAAAGCAAGCCCTAATAAGAGGAGTGGTTGGAAGAAGAGGCAAGGGTAGACCTCGATCTACATGGATTCAGGCAGTAAAGCAAGATCCGGAGTTGATGGGAATCCCGCACTGGGAAAAGCTAACAGGAGACAAAAAGAAGTGGAGACAAGTATGCAACCAAGCCATGGGCCTCTAAGGCCACTTGAGCTATATAATAATATAAACATAACGAATAAGCAGTGACGATAAAGGTGAATCAAGTTCACGCGAGCAGAGCCGCGGGCACTGCTAGTTCAGAGATAAAAAAAATTATAAGGAAAGGTGAAAATAGGTATAAACACTTTTTTAATTCATAGGATTATTATTAAAAGGAGCTGCTTTCTCTCCCCAGAATTGTTTCTAGTATCGCCAGTGTTCAATTGATATTAATAACTTGATAAAGCAAAAAGGTTATTCTAATCTCCGTTATCTAAATTTGATTAGAAAAAAATTAGGGTTGACCTATCTTAGAGAACGACTTTTGAAAGAAAATTTTTTTATTGTTTGTTAGTACAAGCTTTAAAAATTAATGTAACTTAAACTACCAGTAATAAGGAATGAGCCATGGTAAAGGCGACGAGAGTGAATAATTGGGCTTGAAAGTAGATCTGGCTTACCTACGTACAAGCCGCTCTAATATTAATTTAACATACTCCCAGTGGCAAAGGACATTTAAATATAGAGGATTTTTTTAACAAAATAAGAAAGAAAAGCTGCTTATAGAGTAGAAGCGCCAATCGACAACCGTGACAGAGCCCCATAATGAAATAAACGGCCAAATGCAAGTTAGACCTGCGAAATTAGTGTTCCGTACCGCGATTACCTTTAAAATAAAAATTAACTTCCTAATAGCCAATAAATGAATCTAGCTCAATCTAGAATCTAGTAGTAAAAGTTTAAAACAACTATTTACTACCTAAGTATTTGTTTCATCATCATCATCATTAGCTCATTCCATGCATAGTCGGATGTAAGCCTTCCCAAGTTGTCTCCAATGAGCTCTGTCGTTTGCTTTTTCCATCCAAATATTTGTTTAATTATAAACAAAAAATAATAAAATTATTTTGTCTTCGGTACCTATACGTTTGTTACCAGTCATCACCGAATACGTATTGATATTCCGTTGGTCTTAGTCTGGGTTGAATTCACAGCTTCACCATTCTGTCACGCCATATAGTTTTTTTTTATAACAGAAAAGTTATCAAACTTAATGCGCTTGTGATAATTGTTATTCAATCTACAGTTTATTTAGACTATTCCGGAATTTTTTTAAAATTTTTTGATTAGTACGAGTGGGGGGACAGATTTTGTTTTGCCATTTTTAAAAAATAAAACAAAGTGTGCTCAAGTATTACATCATATAATTTTTCGAACTCGTGTTTTCACAAGTTTCCATTTAACACCCCATTCAATGACCTGGTAAAGAAACTTCACCCCTCAAAACTAACACACAGCTCTAATTGGGCCATAAATTCCTATATTTGTACCAAATTTCAACTTTCTATGTTAAATAGTTTGGGAGAAAATCGGATGTAACAGACGAACACCAAAGTGATCCCATAAGTTTTCCGTACGGAACACTAAAAATTAACTCTCTGGCACCGTGACTCTAAAAGCTTAGACCTGTTCTAAAACAGTAAACCAAAATCCATGACAATGCGGGAGGAAGATTTTTCACAAAAAAAACCTTTCAGACAGTGAAACTTTAAAATCTTACACCCAGTTTAAATATCGATGACGGGAGCGAAAGATTTGTCACAAAAAAAGAACCTTTTCATGCAGGGAAACCTTACTAAAACTAATGACTGAACAGAGATTTTTCACAGAAAAAAACTCTTCATAAAACAGAACTTTAATAACTTCCCAGATAAAAATAGAATTAATATAAAAATAGACGAGAGATTTGAATTGTAAATCACTGATACTTATTTCGTATTAATTTAACGTTATTTCAATGCAAGATATTGTTAATTTAAACTACGTGTGTTTTTAGATTTCAAGTAGTAGACTTCTTACAAATTTGTTTGAGCAAAATAATTTCCAAATCAGTCTCAAATGTGTCTCAGTAAGGCTATTGGTAATATTTAGCCTCTTATGTCATTGGTGCAATGAAAGTAGCGATTTAGAACCTTGACTTTAATTATGCATAGCCTAATTTATTTGAGACGACGCGACGGTGGCCCTTTGAAGTAGATCTCGCATTTAGGAATTTTATCTGGTCCGTTAACTCGCCCACCGCTTGTAAAGAGCTTGTAACTTCAGAATGTCGGTAGATTAATATGTTTTTGAGCGTTTTCCGTTAAAGAACTATTTTTATGTAGTCTATGAATTTGTGACCTGCCAGACAAGGAATAATTCCAAAATTCGTAGTTCACAATTGCATAAAGGGTTGTTTTTAAAATATAATTATGATGGTTTACTTTCTTGCAAATTAACCACGGTTATTTTCTTATTGTCATGACCTACTAAAATAGTCGTAGCTTCCGTTTACCGACTAGGGGCGGAGCTGCGAATTTGCCCAAGAGCTTATTCATGATTTTACAAAATAAAAAATTCAGTTTAAAATTTTTACACTATGAGATTAAGGATACCAGTGATAAGTTCAGGTACTGTAATACAAGAACGGCTTAATGGAAATCCAAAATAAATACTTATACTTCGGCCCTTTTCTGTTACATTTTTCTCGTTGGTCAGAAATAATAGAAAACATTTTCTGTGCAATGTAACAACGAGAATCGTCAAGAAAATATTAATATGAAGCATCCATGTATTTAACTGTTATTAAACAACCATACATACTTATTTATTTATTATAGACCAAGAGCTACGAGAAAAAAAGTGAGGTGAGCAGTAGCAACTTGCCCCTTTGACAGGTTTATCTGGCATAGAAACTGTTCACCTTTCTGATATTTTGAGCCATAGCTACTGGCCCATTATCCAATAAGGCCCAATTCGAATATGCCATTTTTGACGTGAACGGTAGCACTGTAGGCGTAGTATAGTTTCATTAGCCAGTTCAGTAGGACTTGCGCTCAATGATTGGCAGGAGTCGATGTTGGCCCGTGAGCCATTTTTCTTGACTCCAATAACGGGGTGAATGGTAGCAGCTCAAATTTTGTTTCATTTATTTAGTTTTGACGGGAATAGAGCAGAAATAAGGTTTTCACTGAAATTAACTCTTTTAGGGGTAAAAAATGACCATTTTTTGCCCCCAAAAGCCGATTTCAGAGGAAACGTCCACGGACGACTCCTGCCAACGTTATTTCTGCTGTATTCTCGTCAAAACGAAATAAATGAAACAAAATTTGAGCTGCTACCATTAACGTCATTTTTGGAGTCAAGAAAAAAGGGCCCCTCGGGCCCCGGACCTACATCGTCTCCCTCCAGTCATCGAGCGCAAGTCCGACGCAACAATCTAATGATACTGCACCACGCCTACGGTGCTACCGTTCACGCCAAAAATGGCATATTCGAATTGGACCTTATTGGAAAATGGGCCAGTAACGACGGCCCAAAATATTTGAAAGGTAAACAGTTTCTGTTCCAGATGAAACTGTCAAAGGGGCAAGTTGTTACTGCCCACCCCACTTTTTTTCTCGTAGCTCTTGATCTATTATATATTGTTTCCTATATTAATAATTTATGTTTTTTATAAATTTTATTTGTACATCTTTAGTTTTCTCACTCCTTTTTCACCATTTTTGTATTGTAAGTTGTTTTGGTAAAAATTTTAGCTATGTTTAAATACATATTGAACTTTGTACAATTTCATATTCTAAAATTTTCAACATTTATTGAACATTTTCCGTGATTTTTCGCAGAACAGTTTTTAATTCTCATCATCTTAAGTATATAGTTTATTTTTAAAATTATATATTTTCAAAGAAATTTAAAATCACGATTTTTACTATGTTGGGAATATGGAATCTTTGGCACAATGGCACTACCTGGTATACATCACCACTACACCTTCTTTCTCTAGATACACGTTTCGCTAACCATGTTAGCTTCATCAGGAGCGATGATTGACTATCAATCCTCGCTTCTGATAAAGCTGACATTGTTAGCGAAACGCGCGTCGATTGCAAAAATACAGTGTTTGTTGTAATGGTGATATAGACTGAGTAATTACGATTTTCAGTTTATTTTTTTACATTTCATAAACTTCTTTTCGTTTTTCTTTCCCTGTGGGGTTTTGCTTAAAATCAAAAGAATCTTACTGTACACGCAATTAGAATTATATCACGAATAAGACAGTCCATTTATAGCCAATAATTTCGCCATTAAATCTTTTTGAAGACTAAAACAAAAATAAAACGGACCCGAGTCATGCACGCGAAGGCCTACGTGTCGTCAGTACCATATTAAAAGTAAATTATGAAGTAATTTTGAGCGTTAAAATATAAAATAAAAAAATATGCTAATTTAAGGGCGGTACGGTCCCCAATCGATAAGATTTTTAGATTACGATCGAATACGATTATTTCGGCCGATCGATCATAATATCGGTTTTAAAATACCACACTCTTATAATGAAGGCATTATTACTTCTGCCGTGGCTAATGTGTGAAAAATATGCTGCATTAAAAGCAATTTACTTATTGAAACACCTTCATGGTGATATATGTGTAGATTTAAGTTTAAACAAAGAGCTTTTGTTTATTATCAAAATATTAACGTATATAACGGGATGCCAGGCGAAAGACAATAGAGACATATTGAATGTTTTATTGTAAATGTTTTATTTGATTGGAGAAGGAAGAAAAAAAATTAGTAACAATTTTTTTACCAGAACAATGGTGATGTAGCTTAACTTCCGTATTCCGAAAGATTTGACCGAATTATTGTCCTATACACAATTTTAGATAAAACACATCAACGAATCCGTCTCAAAATTCTAAAAATTGCAATTTTTTAATTCGAGGCAGTTTCTACATAAGTCTATTTAAATAGAGTGCTTTATTTCTTTACAAATTTTGTATCACTTAGTATCCAAAACTATTCCTGAGATCGAACTTTTAGGTCGTATTCGGTAATAATTATCCATTTAGAAAAAAAAAGTGAGGATAACCAAAGAGACCACCGCCAATATTAGAAAGAAGAGTATGAACAATGGTTTTAACTTATTAATAATATTGGTCAAACGCGTACGCAGTACCAATTAAGAGGAGAAACGGATAACCTTTCGGTATACTGCATATCAGCTAATCTACTCGATTTTTAAAATCTATAAAAATATTGGTACCAACTATTATATTCTTTCATACATCCTTTTCGTCTTCACTTTAAAAAGTAAATTCGCCAAAGAAGAATCATAAAAATTTCGCCACACAAGGCCATTAGAGATAACGTCAAGAATTTCCACTAAAATATGGTTAATAACGCTTTAATGATCTAGCCAAAAATGTTGAGAAAATAGTATATTCTTGGTTTCTATATTGCTACTTTTGAAAATTATTTATTCTACACTGCTGATATGCTTGTTTAAGTAAACAACAGTTATGGCAAAGATTCCTTAAAGTGGCGATATTTCCTCATATATTTTCCCCAAACTAATCTGTTGTTTTTCAGAATATTTACCTTTTCTTGTTTCAAATTTCTTGACTACCATTTTCAGTATACCACAGATTTTTTATATATTTGTATTCAGGGTAGCCTATATGTATGGAATAATAATTCCACAGCAGTGTATCAAAAAAATATTTAAATAAAAGTTATAGGGTGTTATACGGCGCACATGCTAACGTTGACAATAAAATGTTTTGAACTGTCATGTCAGTTCGAAGAAATTACGCCATCTTGATTTTTTTTTTAAATGGAAAGTCCTGTATATTATTTTATTTTTGAATCCTAAAAATTCTAGATATTATTATATTATTTGTCTAACATGCCATATGTCTAAATTGAATTATTTTGGAATTATCGTCATTTGAAATTTAAAATAAAAAAGACAAAAAAAAACTGTTAATAAATACTGTAGGTTTATTTTTAAGGTACCAATTGGTCAAAATGTCTACCGTTTACAGCGAGGCAATGACCCAATCTGTCATAAACAGTTCTAATAGAGTTTTGCAGAGAATCCGGCGTGATCTGTGCTACTTCATATTGAATTCTTTGCTATTAGGAAAAATCGTACCTAAATATCTACGAACACTGATTTCATAGTGAGGAGGTGCTCCGTCTTGTTGTTACCACAGATTCCTTTTAGGGGTATCCAAATTATTTTCATCGGGAAAAAGACCTGCACAAGTTGGAATAAGTTGCTCTTGGAGTAACTGTAAATACCGCTGTCCTATAAAATTTCCTTGTATAAAAGGAACAATGATATGACTTCTACAAATCCCTGCCCACACGTTTATCTTTTGTGGTCTTTGAGAATAACTGTCGATTATCGAGTGGGGATTCTCAGTAGACCCATACCGGCAGTTATGCCTGTTAACTCTTCCATTAAGACAAAATGTGGCCTCGTCAGAAAAAACAATATTATGAATTAGGTTAGGATCATTATTGTTTCGTTCCATCGTGACCTCGCAAAATTCAAAGCGTCTATGGTAGTAATCTTCAGATAATTCTTGCGATAGAATGGGTTTGTATGGATGCAATTTTTCTTCATTCAGTATACGACTTAAGGTACCTTTACTTATGTTGTGGTCTAGACCAAGCTGACGAGTGGCTATAAGGGGATTTTCTGTAATTTCCAATAAAACATCTAACTTTTTATCATCGCTTGTTTTACCTTTTGGAGGTCCAGATTTAAAACGATCCGTAACATGACCTGATTGTCTAAATCGTTTTGATGTTTTGCTAATTACGGATTGAGTAATAGGTTCTCAATTCGGATATTTTGCGTTAAAAAGATCACACACCTCCTGTTATGTTCTCCTACGGTCTTCGTAACCAACCATCACTAACAAACTGATTCTTTCAGTTTCTGCTAAATGTACCATTATGATATTACGCTCAAATTGCAGTTCCACAAAATGCAGTAATAAACGTTTTCGTCAATAAATCATTTTTTGACGCGTTAAGTCGTTCCTTGATAGTAAATGTTTGACACAAGCCAGCTTAAAAAAAAAATTAATTTGATCTCCTTAATTTCAAATATCAATAATTCCAAAACAGTTCAATTTAGACATATGGTATGTCACACAAATAATACCTAGAATTTTTAGTAGGACTCAAAAATAAAATAATATACAGGGCTTTTCATTTAAAAAAATTTAAGATGGCGTAATTTCTTCGAACTGTTAGTTCAAAACATTTTATTGACAACATCAGCATGTGCGCAGTTAACACCCTATAACTTTTATTTAAACATTTTTTTGATGTACTAATTAATAAATGCTGTGTATATATGTATATATATATATATATATATATATATATATATATATATATATATATATATATATATATAGAATATTTATTTATCGTTTTCACTACTATTGGACCTACCAAAACTGTTATGCCTGCGAATAAGCCGACACTCACCAAGGCAGAAAAACACACAGCAATCACCATTCTAACACAAAATAATCAAAAACTCTCGCAACGACAAAGAAACCCCAACAGCACAAAACCAAAATCCAAATGGCAAATAAGAATAGAAAACAAAATCAAAAACATCAGAAGAAATCTAGGACACCTTAACCAATTTATGAACGGGAACGCGTCCAAACGTGTCACACAGGGTGTAGACAAGATCAAGTCCAAGTCTCCCAACAGAACACTGCCAGAAATCCTTGATACTTTGAAGCAAAAACTATCTGTATATGCCGTAAGACTTCGTAGATATAAAGAATCAAACGAGAGGAAAGACACCAACAACAACTGGCTTAAATATTCAAATACTACCGACGAACAAGGTCATGAAGCTGAATCATTCTCAATCAGTTGTGGATTAACTCAGCTTATTGACGAACCAACACGGATCCCTGATCAAGACGGGGAGTTCGCCAGTCTTCTTGATCTCTTTTTAACCACCAATCCGGAGATTTACAAAGTCACCGTAAATCCGCCGTTGGGTTCTTCCGACCATAAACTGCTTTCGACATCGAGTGTCCTACCAGTCAGTGACAGAGAGGCGTCTAAACCGCACAAGATTTGACATTACAAATCTGCTAAATGGGAAGATCTCACGAAATATTTTCGAACTTTCCCTTGGTTAGACGTTTGTTTTCGATCCGACTGCGCCAAGGAGGTTTCCGATGTTATCTTAGCTGGTATGGAAGCTTACATTCCATTTTCGAAGAAATGTCCTTCTAACGGTAAGCCTTGGTTTGACTGAAAGTGCAAGGAAGCTGTTGCTTCTAAACATCTTGCCTACCGACCATGGCGTGAAAATCCTAACACCATAAATCGTAACACCTCTGTTCGTGCCCGGAACATGCCAAGAAATTATCGACGAAACCAAGGAGGCACACAATCAGCGAATTAGAAACAAACTTCTCGCTTGTCCCAACAATTCCAGGTCCTTTTGGTCAGTCGCTAAGGCAGTTAGTCAAAATTTCACCAAATCCACCATACCACCACTCACACGGCCAGATAGTTCTATTGCAACGACACCTGTTGAGAAAGCAAACTTGTTGGCCGAACTGTTTGCTTCACATTTTACTGCCGATTTCCAAGGAAAAACATCATCTACTATTCCCATAGTGCAGTCAAGGATGCCCGATGTTGTCTTCAGATAGTGTATCATAAAACGTATTTTAATGAAGCTAGATACCAAAAAAGCTTCTGGCGCTGACGGAATACCTGCCATAGTTCTCAAAAACTGTGCAAGGGAACTAACGTTAGTTTTCTGTAGACTTTTCAACCTATCCTAGAGAAAGGGAATATTTCCTTCCTGCTGGAAATGTGCTACAGTTCAGCCGATACCTAAAAAAGGCAAGAAGACCTTGCCAAACAACTACCGACGTGTCGCACTGCTTTCAATAATATCGAAAGTCATGGAAAAGGCTGTCAATCAACATGTTCTAAAATACCTTGAAGGATTCAACATTATTAGCGATCACCAATATGGCTTTCGTAAACATAGATCCACAGGAGATCTTCTAACTTATGTAACACATGTTTGGAACAACGCAATTGAACACTTCGGAGAATCTCGAGCTGTTGCTCTTGACATATCCAAGGCATTCGACCGTGTTTGGCACGATGGACTGTTGACTAAGCTACGCTCTTATGGTATGTCTGAAAAGTTCTGTTTGTGGCTCTCATGTTTCCTCAGAGAGCGTTCTTTACGAGTCGCAGTCGACGGATTTCTTTCTAACACATTTACTGTTAACGCCGGTGTGCCCCAAGGCTCTATACTGTCTCCTACTCTCTTTCTCATTTACATTAACGATCTGCTGGAAAAGACCGGGAATCCAATCTACAGCTTTGCAGATGACAGTTCGCTTATCTCTTGATTCACTTTGAACGCTCGGACATCTGTTGCTCAGGCGAATATCCGCAGACAGCAGGAAGTCATTCAACTTAACAAAGACCTGGAAGAAATTCTAACTTGGGGTGACAGTAACCAAGTGGAATTTAACGCTACAAAAACCCAGGCGGCAGTTTTTTCTAAAAAAAGTTAACGTTGCTGAACCCGACATAGTTATGTCGGGGCACTCCATTCCCCTAGCATCAGCACTCAATTTGTTGGGCGTTAATTTGGGAGCAAATATGTCCTGGCATGAACATGTTGCAGGCATAGCAAGGAGAGCTTCTCAAAAGTTGGGAATATTATTTCTAACCAGAAAGCTTTACACTCCACAACTGTTAATTCTTTACAAAGCTCAAATTCGACGAACTATGGAATACTGCTCCCATGTTTGGGGCTCCGCTCCCAAACATACACTGCATTTGTTGGATTATGTTCAGAGAAGGGCTGTTCGTCTGATTGGAGACCCAGAACTGACCGGCGACCTTGATTCGCTGGAACGTCGAAGTACGGTTGGCGACTTGAGTGTATTCTACAGGTATTTTCTTGGAGAGTGTTCGAAGGATGTAGCCCGCTTTAATTCTTCCCAGAGCGGTGCCTGTTAGAAGTACACGTCGCGCTGATACTTCACATCCGTATGAGGTTCAGCTTGTTACTCCTCGTACAACGCTTTTCAAGCAGTTTTTTATATGGTGAACAACATCCCTTTGGAATGGCTTACCCAGGACTATGTTTCCCACCGAGAACAACGTGAATCGCCTTTTCCGAACACGTGTCGCTCCTGTAGCGCTTTAGGGACTTCCCTGCAGCACGTGTGCTAGACCCATAAAAAAAAAAAATATTACAATATAAAATTACTAATATTTTCCCCATTACTAAATTAGTTTTATTCAAGTACAGAAGAAAACCTGACTACATAACTTACACGTGACACACACATTGGAATTACACGATATTTTGGACCTTCCTGCTATTATGTTGTTTTTTGAAACGGAATTAGGTGATTTTATCAAACTTTGATTATATACAAAGCACTAAATTTTCTGTTACACTTGTAAAACATTTTAAAAAATATTCCACTAAATTTCTAATAAGCTTTTTCTTGCATACCTTATTTGTAACAAAATTCCATGATATAATAATGGCGAATCTAAAATAAAAGGAGGGACATTTCATAATTTTCCTTGTATTTTAAGTTTTATTATACAGGTTATTTTCTAAATTGATACATTTTTTGCCAGATTAGGGAGGTAGGCAGATACAACCAAAATAAATAATTTTAGAGAATAAGTTATATAAAGGAGTTGAACAATTAAAAGAAGCCTTTTGAATCATTTAAAATTTTAATTTGGATCTGTGCAACCTCATTCGTCATCATCTTAACCGTCGGCGATCTTATAAATAATATTTCTCAATATTTCAAATATTTATGTCATATCTCTATTATGCAATACTATTCCTAGACATTTTTCTTGCGGTGTCCAATTAATATAACACCGGTCATCTTATTCATAACACGGGCTGGTAACCTCTTTAAATCGTTACCATAGGAAAAAAAATTTTTGTGCTCTTGTGAGATTTTATAACTCCTGAAGCAGTTTCTTATAAAAACTTCACACCATAGAAAACTATACCCTACTTATCATCGAGTTGTTTTTTTTATGAGCATAGCACACGGGCTGCAGAAAAATCTCTATAGCGCTACGGGGCGACGTGTGTGCGAAAAAACCGATTTACATTGGTTTCAAATCGCTGTAAATTTTACTCGGTGGGCAGCACAGTCCTGGACAAATCATTTCAAAGGAATAAGGTTCTCCATATAATAGACTGATTGAAAAACGTTGTACGAGGTGTAACAAGCTGAACCCTATACGGTATTAGTGCGACGTGTATTGCTAGCATGCACCGCTCTGGGAGGAATTATGCGGATTACATTCATCGAACACTCCATGAAAATAGAATAGACTCAACGCGCAAATCGTTCTTCGATGTTCGAAGGAATCAAGATCAGTTCTGGGTCTTCAACCAGGCGAACAACTCTCTTTTGAATAGAATCTAACAAATATAGTATATGTGATGGAGTGTAAAGCTTTCTAGTTCGAAATAATATTCTCAACTTTTGAGAAGCTCTCTTTGCTATGCATGCAACATGTTCATGCCAAGTGACATTTGCTCCCAAATTAACGCCCAGCAAATTGAGTGACTATGCTAGAGGAATGGAATATCTCGACAGCTAGCATTGCGTCTCATCGGTAGTCGTTTGGCAAGGTCTTCTTGCCTTTTTTGGGTATCGGCTGAATTGCAGCGCATTTCTAGCAGGAAGGAAATATTCCCTTTCTGTGGGATTGGTTGAAAATTCTACAGAAAACTGGTCTTAATAGTCTGGCAGGTCTTCCGTCAGCGCCAGAAGCTTTTTTGGTATCTAGCTTCATTGAAATAGGTTTTCTGATACGTCTGAAGTTAACGTGAATTTAAGTAAGAAGTTGGCTTTCTCAGTTGGTGTTGTTGCAAGAGTATTATCTGGCCAGGTGAGTAGTGGTGTAGGGGATTTAGTGCAATTTTGACTAACGGCCTTAGCGACTGACCAAAAGGACCTGGAATTGTTGGGGTAGGCAAGAAAAATGTTTTTAATTCGTTAATTCTGTGTGCCCTTGGTTTCGTCCATAATTTCTTTGCATCTGTTCCGGGAACGAACAAAGATGTTCCGACTTACGACGTTATGATTTTCACGCCATTGTCGGTAGGCAAGGTATTGGGAAGCAACAGCTCCTTTACATTTTCAGTCTAACCAAAGCTTGCCGTTGGCGAAAAAGGGATTCAAGCTTCCATACCAGCCAAAATGACATCGAAAACCTCCTTAGCGTGGTCAGATCGTCGGATCTAAAACAAACATCTAACCAAGGGAAAGTTCAAAAATATTAGGCGCCTCTTTGTCGCTAATCGGTAGGATACTCGATATCAAAAACAGTTTGTGATTAGAAGAACCTAACGGCGGATTTACGCTGACAGTAAAAATCTCTGAATTGGTGCCACAACTGATTGAGAATGATTCAGCCTAACGACCTTGTTCGTCGGTCGTATTTGACTGCTTGAGCCAGTTCATGTTGTAGGCATTAAAGTCGCCTAGGATGGCAATTTCGGCATTTGGATAATTAATCTGTAAATAATCGATGGTGTCTGCAGTGAAAGCGAAAACTATACTAAAATTAGTATCGCTTAGTGGTCAATAGAAGCAGCAGATAGACCTTGTGGTTTGATGAGTTGTTATTTTTAACCATATCACATCAAAGTTTCAGGGCTCTAAGGCCTCCTCTCGTTGGCAAGAGAGATCGCTTCTGACAAAAGGCAGATTGTAAAGTTACGCCTAAACCAGGAATAGAACTCTTACCCAGGATAGAGAAAGTTAAATGTACTGGTTGATGAACTGACCTTCATTTCACAGAGAGCAGGTATATGAGGCTTATTTGATTGTAGATGTTGGTGCACTGAATTTATATTCGAGTTTAAACCTCGTGTGTTACGAAAATCTATTTTAAAGTCATGACGGCTCATAATCAACCCCCACCCGGATATCTGAAGGAGAGGCTATTTTACCTCTGGAATTTTTTAATGCTGTGAGCTTCATCATGATATTTTTCCCACAGTCCGGGGACATCGGCACATCCACAAAACGCTAAGCAACTTCATGCAGCTTAAGTCGACGAGATGGTATCACCCCGGGCAATCCTGGTGGGATCTGGAATCTACCATCTAACTTATTCTTTCAGTCCCTTCTACAACAGGCTAAACGTACCGGTGGTGATATTCATAACTATTTGTTATTTACCTTTTTATTAAAATTTCTAAAAATTACCAATTAAACAAATGGTCTACAAAATATAACGACTTACTAGATGTAGGGCTTAATTTTAGATTAGATTGCAAGTTTTTATTTTATTTGAACCTTTTTTAGCCTACCAATATGATTAATAAAAATGCTGCACTAACCTTAACAATTAATTAAGAGGTCGTTTCGTGCTTACTTCCTAGAATAATATTACACCGAAGTATTAAATAATACCAGAATGTGGTAGAAATATAAGTGATTAGTTTTTTTTCTATATGTTTATTTGCTGTGGTTTTCTAACCACAACAGTTAGTTTTAAAAATGTAAGCAAAAATTTAATTATTTTTAAAGATACACAGTGTCTAGATAGCAGTTAATAAAACTGCTTAAAGAATGAGGATCGTCAGTAATTTTTCATGTTATAGTAGCATATCTAAACATTTGTCTTGGAAGATACTGAAATGTTATAAAATTAAATTTTTTAGTTACAACTAATAAGAAATTAAAAAAAGAATACCTACCTTGAAAATACGTCTCTCTTCCTATCGGTATATACTTTACAATTAGTAGTATTTTTTTTGCAACAGAATTTGAGATATTGTGGCCTATTCAGATTTCTTCTTTTCTTCGTACATATCAGCTAAGAACTTCATGCCTTTGGAAAATGATGTTACTAGATAGAGACATTGCTAAAAGTCCAAGATGTTTAGCAAAATATTTGTAAACCCCGAAAATCCATGGAATCATTCATGTTTTTTTTAGGTTATTAAATGAAAACAATGTGCCATTAGAGCAATATTAGTACAGTGTAAAATATTTGACGTAATAGGCTGGAAAATTCTTCTATTTATACTAAGTGCATGTCCGATTTATAGATTTTTAATAACGTGTGTAGATGTGGTAGTTTGCTACCTAAGTATACAGTAGTACACTGCGTGTGTCTGTGCACTGATTTTTCTTATGGTATATAAACTTGTAGTCTTAGGCTTAGCATTTAGCATATAATTAATGATCATATATATACTAATCGAAATGTTGCATAAATAATATAAGATTTAATAACTTTGTTATTATAAGTGAATAGGGTATTAATATCTCTATTAAATGAATAGCAGTACCTGTAAAAATCGATTACTAATATTACTAGCAGATGTTTAGCTCTAAAAATAAAGGCACTACTGATCCTGGTAAAGAGATCTCTTTGAAACTTTACCTTCCATCTTCGCTTTTTTGGCTGGATCGCACTTCCAATCTCACCAAGGGACAGAATAACACGTAGCCACGATTCTAAACAAAGCAAATCGTTATCGTCCGTGAAAAATATAAAGAAAAAAAAAAGATGTATTTAGCTGACGAAAACCGTGTTCTTTGCTCTTGCATCCAAAATACAAGTGTCGAAATTTATGGACTACCCGTGCGTGCCATCTATAAATGACCAAATCGGACATGCATGTTCCGCTCTACTTAGAGTTCGTCAACGAGCCTAAGTGAAGTAAATATATATATATATATATATATATATATATATATATATATATATATATATATATATATATATATATATGTATATATATATATATATATATATATATATATATATATATAATATATATATATATATATATATATATATATATATATATATATATATATATATATATATATATATATATATATATATATATATATATATATATATATATATATATATATATATATATATATATATATATATATATATATATATATATATATATATATATATATATATATATATATATATATATATATATATATATATATATATATATATATATATATATATATATATATATATATATATATATATATATATATATATATATATATATATATATATATATACATAATCAATTCAACATTAATATACAGCAAGTCTTTTTTAGTTGGAGTATATTGTATAATGCTTAATAAAAAAAATTAATTTCGCGAAATATACCAGACATAAATTTTAAAGAAAATTATTTTAACAAGGCTACCTAAACTCTTGTAGAATTGTATATAGTTCAGTTTCACATAGAGAAACACCAGCTTTTATGTGAGAAAATTCGATCGATGTAATGATGAGAGTGTTCTCTACTCTAACCTTCTCTCGCTCAATTTTATCATAAGCATAATTTTAAATAAAACTAATATTTCTTGTTTCAGAGTGTAAACGCTCAAGGTGTCGTTGGTGGCAGCGATACTAACGGCCAACAATCGTGCCATGCATGTCTCCGTGGTGCCTGTAGAAGTGTCAATGGAATCTACACACGTCCAGATTTACCACCAGGATATTCCTTGGTAGCACAGATTCCTAAAAGTGCATGTGGTTTACATATTCAGCAGTTAAAACATACAAGAAATTTTTTAGGTGAGTTAAAAAACGACAATGTTTTAGATTCATAGACCAGCCTCTATCATGTGAAAGTAACAATAAAATAATTTTTTTTAGCAGAGTTCTTCGTGTTTTAGAGTCTCTGGATTACGAAAAACATATTTTCAAATTCTCCTCAATTTTCTGACTGTGGAAATATTGGTGTGTAGTGATCGAACCAGCCCAATAACTTTTTGATATAATTTTCATCTCCGCAAATAAATTCTGTGTTTTTCTTGTTTTCCTGTCAGATCAATCTTGTTAACTGTTGAAACAGCATATATTTTGAAAAAACCATCTCGACTCTAACTGGGTCCTATCCAGTGATATATCACACTAAAATACCGATTTGGACTAGAAGTATATATTATGCTAAATTTCATGTATACATTATATGTATATACCGGGTGTTATGGAGTTAACTGCATATATTGGAACTGGCGCCACCTTGTGGCAAAACCGATTGCAGAACTCGCTTAAATAGCGAGCCTTAATAATAAAGGAAAAAATTGCCCCTAAAGAAATGACGACATGAATATTTTTTTCACGCCGCCACTGGTGTACCATACAACTGCACAATATCACCGAGCGTTAACCAGAATGTCAAATTCAAATTCAAAAAAGCTTTATCAATTCTCAATAAAATTTACAAGGTTGGTTTACAGTTTTTGGGTTCAGCGGATACAGTTTGCTTTTTAGTTCATTCATCAACTGTAACGCCTTGCAACTTGCTGGTATTCTGCGCAGCTGCGATACCAGTTCTTATGTACCCGATAATCTTTCAATCATTTCCAAATATTTATACTTTAATGACAATTATTTATGTTTTTTTTTTTTGTGAAGGTACTTTGGCTACTAGGGTAATTTTTTAATATAGTCTGCTGGAAAAACTTTTTAATAACAAACCCAGCCTGAACCAGATTGTAAGATTACCTACAGTTTACTTTTCAATAAGTTCCTAAATAGGTTTCCTAAACAAATTTAATAATAAAAAATGTTCTAAAAATTGTTATCTTTTAAAATAATTACTTCCTAACACCAAATATTGATTACACAAGTTTTATACTTCAATACTTATTATAATAAGTAAAAATTTTAAGATATGTAATCCACTGAAATTGTATTTGCTTCATTGTAAAACCGACAGCATATTAAATAAATTATTGAAGTAGGTTCTTAAAGTCGTTCACCTCTTTCAGTTTCATTTCTTCTACACAAAAAAACTTTTCTTGGTTATCGGCGGCCCGCTGCGGTAACAAATGATTTTTTGGGCGCTGGCTGGGTATTGATTACGTTTTACTTGAGGTTTGTAGAGTTAGTGAAGATTTGAGTATATTCTTCAATATTGGTAATAATAGAAGCATTTCGTAAGATCGATATGCTTTCATTACTTGAATTTGTTTGAGAGAGAGTATTTATATTTTCAGCTGCTTTAAACAAATGTTGTGGAAAGACGTTTTTGTCCACAAGCCAAACTCCAACCACTTTAAATCCATTTATAATGGTGCTAATGAAAGCACCTCTTTGGTAAGATTCTGTAAATGAAACTTGAAATTGCGTTACTTGACGTCCTGGATTTGTCCGGAGCCATTTTTCTGTTACTTGAATATAATAACTGCTCATAGATTTAAATAAAAAGAGATGTACGGTGGCTGAAGCCGGTGAGTAGTAAGGCCTGGCAGTTGTAAATTATCATCTCCTTGGCCTCTGCTATGTTTAACGCTTCCAGGTTCTTTGAATGCATTGTATTTCCATCAAGGAAAAGTAACACTAAATTTTCAGGGGTTGGCTTTACTACGCTTCCAAATTTTTCATATATTCTACAAATAAGCTTGAGTTAATATAGCCAGTGTCTGAAATGGTGACAGGACTCTCAAAAGGTGTGTCATTCAGGATTTTGTCTCATGTGCATTGGAGACATAAACTGTCCAACCACACTGACACAACACAAGGTTATTGAATTAAATCATCTCTGATTCTGCTAATTTGTTTCTTCCTTTTTAGTCCTAAAATTTTTTGCATTTTTTTCTAAACGGTGGAAAATTCACTTTCATCAACGTTAAATATTTTTGTGGACGAAAACATATTTTTATTTATGATTATTTCAAACTGAGGATCTTCTTTACTTAAAAACTCAGCTATTAAGAGGCCAGTTGTTTTGGTGCATTATCGACGCATTAATTATTTTTACTGTCGACCTTATTGAATGTGCTTCTACATGATCCCACGAGTCATGTAGAAGCACATTCACCCTGTATACATATATATATATATATATATATATATATATATATATATATATATATATATATATATATATATATATATATATATATATATACAGATACATATATTACAATTTATATTTGAAACAAACGGCCGTAGATAGTGCAAAGCAAACGTCCTAGGGAAGTGGTATAAAAGCAACAAAACAAATTTCTTACTACACTGGATAAGATATCTCTGAAAGAATTTTAGCATAGCAATCCCTTCGCTTAGTATTTCGGAGTATTCAGGGTTATGATCAACTTTGCTCTTGAGCCTACTAATTATGACCTCATCTCCTCGTAGTGAGAAAAGCATCGCGTGATCGACCCAGTGGACGTTTATTCATGGTTAACAAACTATGTGATAATAAAATTATTAATAAATTATCATGGTGGCAAATTATTTTACCTTGTGCCAATTTGGTGATAGAGTTGTACCCCAGACACAATAAAGAAGAGATAGAGCATGTCATATATATATATATATATATATATATATATATATATATATATATATATATATATATATATATATATATATATATATATATATATATATATATATATATATATATATATATATATATATATATATATATATATATTTGATTTTAAACATTTGTAGGATATATTTAAGGATTTTAATCGGTTAAGATACAGAATATCCTACTATCCCCAACAGGTATATTTTTATTAGAAGTCTATCTTAAAATAGCACACAAGTTGCCTAATATTTTTCTTGCTAATTCCTCTTGTTTTTTTTTTTGCAAGTGAGACGCAATGCTAAATTGTTATGTAAAAATCCCAGACAGAATTTTTGTAAAAAATGTTTGTTTCTTTGTTTTTAGGTTCTCAAGTCACACGACTCTAATTTACATTTATGTGTTTTCTAAGGAAATGCCAATTCTCGTTATTAAACTAAATTCTATTTCAAATAAACAACTTACAATTGCGTATGCAAAATCTATGTCATTATCTTCATTATCCTATACAAGTAGACCTCCTAGTGAGTCGGAGATAATGACTTAATGTTTCCAGTGGAAAATAGAGGCCAACTATGTGAATAAATTTCAATTAAATTTATACTTTATGTAAGCTATAGTTGAAAGATATGAGAGAAATAAATAAAGAAAAAACAAAAAGTGGGGGTATGATCTGTATAAAGTTTATAGAAGTAAATAGGATGTTAAAAAAATAGTTAAATACACTGAAATGGGAAGCTTGCGGAATTAAACAGAGTTAGAAATATTATTTTTTCAATATATTATATACAAATTACGGTAAAAAATTTTGCGCGTAACTTTTTTAAAATCGGAAAATCCAGCAAGTGCACTGTTCAATAAACTGAGAGAGTCTACGTGTATTGCTAAAAATGTCAAAAATTGCTGATTTTTATGTAAATTGTCAATATATATATATATATATATATATATATATATATATATATATATATATATATATATATATATATATATATATATATATATATATATATATATATATATATATATATATATATATATATATGTATATGTATATATATATATATATATATATATATATATATATATATATATATAATATATATATATATATATATATATATATATATATATATATATATATATATATATATTACACCGGCTGCCCGCCTTTTTAGATTTTCCAACCTCACATTCTCACGTCATAGTACCTTTAAAGCACATGTAACAATGTGGATTAGTTTTTATTATTTTTTATGAAATTTCCACCATTAATAACCCTACCATGGTGTTTTAGCTGTTTATATGCTGTCTCAACGACGTCACGCTTTTTCTTTTATTACTCACGTTTGTAAATACCTTCCATAAGTTTGTTTTTTCAAATAAAAATGTTTTTAACCATATATTAGGATTACTTTCAAACGTTTTTGTAACTTCAGTAGTAGCTAACACAATGTAATTCTTTGTAGATTACTAGTCCCGATGAAGGAACAAATATAATTCCGAAACCTATACAAGAAACAAAAGAGTTTTATTTTGGCCAACATTTTGACCGCTTCTTCAATATACTAGTATTTTCTTTCTTACTAGTCGGTCACGACTACCTTTCTTAATATATATATATATATATATATATATATATATATATATATATATATATATATATATATATATATATATATATATATATATATATATATATATATATATATATATATATATATATATATATATATATATATATATATATATATATATATATATATATATATATATATATATATATATATATATATATATATATATATAAATATATATATATATATATATATATATATATATATATA
>CM032446.1:153566473-153623973 GCA_019049505.1 Pachyrhynchus sulphureomaculatus | reverse complement strand
GTCCGAGGGAGCGAAGTCTGGAGAATAGGGGGGATGTGAAACGAGTTGGAATCCTGTTTCCATTAATTTTGCGACCACAACTGCTGAGGTGTGTGCTGGTGCGTTGTCGTGATGGAAAAGGACTTTCTTGTGGGCCAATCGCGGGCGTTTTTCTTGCAGCTCGGTTTTCAAACGGACCAATAACGATGAATAATATTCACCTGTAATAGTTTTACCCTTTTCCAGATAGTCGATGAGGATTATCCCTTGCGAATCCCAAAAGATAGTCGCCATAACCTTTCCGGCCGAAGGAACGGTCTTCGCCTTTTTTGGTGCAGATTCCCCCTTGGTAACTCATTGTTTAGATTGTTGTTTGGTCTCAGGAGTATAGTAATGTATCCATGTTTCATCCAACAGCTGCAAACCATCCTTGCAACACTTCACACGATTCCGTTTTTGGTCAAGCGTGAGCAATCGCGGCACCCATCTTGCGAACAGCTTTCTCATGTCCAAATGTTTATGCAAAATATTATGTACCCGTTCAGTCGAGATGCCCACAGCACTAGCAATCTCACGCACCTTAACTCTTCTGTCATCCATCACCATATCATGGATTTGATCAATGATTTCTGGAGTCGTAACCTCCACAGGCCGTCCAGAACGTTCAGCGTCACTTGTGCCCATATGGCCAGTCCGAAAATTTTGAAACCACTTATAAACTGTTCTAATCGAAGGTGCAGAGTCACCATAATGTTTATCAAGCTTCTCTTTAGTCTCCTGAGGCGTTTTGCCTTTTATAAAGTAAAAATTCTTTTTCGTCCATTTCTTGAAAATCACTCGACTTCCTTGATTCACACGAATGCCAAACACAAAGAAATAGACCAATATGGCTGAAACTTGGTGTGCGTTCATTCAAGAGATGCTGCTAACTAAACATGACCTCGATACGCGCCGGTGGTGCCATCTCTCGGACTTTGCACGGACTTTTCAATCCAGCCTCGTATATATATATATATATATGGAAGCTTAGAGTTGATTAGTTTTTGTTGCAGTCTAATTAATAGTGTAAGATTTTTTTTGTTGTATTTACCTGGCGTTCTACTTTGACCGAACGTTATTAATGAAAAAATGCTCCAGGCAATGATGACCTCTCTTATTTTCAAATAAAATTTTTGTGTAAATAGTCTCGGTGACGCCGAAACTCAAATCAGGAATATTTCAGATCAGGAAGACCCGTGAAGGCAAAAACCATTTTACTTGTTGAAGAGCTATTTTTTTATGAAATGGAAAACTCTAAAAACGAGCGACTAAGTGTATTAATGTAGATGGTAGTTATTTCTAAAATCGCTTTACCAGCTGTTCTAGCTTTGTGTCATCCATTTGATAATTCAACATGAGTAAGATTTGGACACTGACAATTTTAAAACATATTTTTAAATGACTATTAGAAAAACCCTAATATATATTTTTACAATTTGAGAGATTTTATCCTAAAAAAAATTAAAATAACTATTTAAGATGAAAAAATACATATATACCTTAACCCTAAGAACAGATATTAAAATTAAAACACTTAAATGGATTATAAATTTAGCCTCTAATATACAGGTGCGTAATGATTGAGGCTCTCGTTGAAAGCACTTTTTATTGCCTTCAGCTCGAATCAGCAATCTTTGTTCAATTTTAGTTATTTATTACTCATTATTTCTGACGTTATATATACAACCTGCAATTGGAAATAACTTAAACAGTTCTAAGTTTCAAGAACATTCGAAAAAAATGAAAAGCCAACTAGAGCAGTACTTCAGTTCAGAAAGTTTTTTGTCAGATTTTCTATTTAAATCGAAACGTAACACAAAATTTTTTGATGGAATTTTTACTACGTTACGTCACGGTGGAGTAACAAGTAGTCTTTAAAAACATATTTCTTTTATTAATATTACGTATAGCTTCAGCACAATAGCATTATAATACACATTCGAGAATATTCTTTACTCTCTGCTCGTTCTAGAGGTAACTAAATAATTCCAAATATTGGTCACCTATATTGTTTATCTTTGTTTTAGCCTTGAAAACTAGTAACGGGTCATATGTTATAAATGGAGATTGGAAATTTGGAGCTAGTAGATCTGTTGAGGCTGCTGGTACAAGATTTACTTACATTAGGCAAGATAGCACGTCACTGGAAACGATTAGTGCACCAGGACCACTTTTAGTACCTATTGATATTATGGTAAATATAATTTTCAGTAGGTATAAGCAAATTAGTGGGAAGATACAATTTCTGACTGATGTCAATCTAATATTAAAGAGATACTTTTCACAAATTGATAAGTTTCTCTATTATTTGTGGCTTGTAATTGCAAAGCCTTTGGTAGAAAGCGATTATACTTTTATTATTAGGATTTTTTCAGCAGGAGATACAATTTAATGTATTGTACCTTTATGTAAAGCTAATACGATGAGAGCCGATTCTTGTTCTCCTCTTGAGAGAACAGAACTGTAAGATACAAGAAATCGTATGTCTGGCTCGTAAAATCCTAAAATTTAAAAGCATACCAGCCGTCCGTCGGGAGCTATTTAAGACCACAGATCGACAGAGGAGTTGTTACTTACAGTTACCGCTAGGCAGTTAGATCGTTAGGGTACATTATATTGACACATGGTTAGGGAGCGCACCTAGGACGTCTCTTGAAGCAGCAGAAAAGAGTGCCTCAACGCAGTAGAAAAGGTTACCGCTTGTATAAGCTCATTTATATTAATGTAATATATTGATTTAATTTCTCATTGGTTAATTAAATTTAAATTTAGAAATTTATTCTACTTACGATTTTATTTATATTATTTCCAATACATACAAATTTGTCAAAACATCTTTTTTAACTTTTATAGGTCGTTAACTACCAAGCGAATCCAGGAATTAAATACAGCTACTCATTACCAGTTGAGGAAGTGCCAATCATAGCACCACCACTTATAAAACGACCATCGTCTTCTGAAGAACCAAATTTGGACACAAGAAGGCTCGATTTATTTTCTACAAACTCTTCTTTTAATAATCAAAGAGACGAAGCTAAACCTTCTACCATTTATCCTGGACAAAGGCGAACGAGACTACGAAGGCGATACTTTCATTGGAAAGTCACAGGGTTAACGCCCTGTACTAAAACTTGTGGTGGAGGTATGTTGAGAAAATTATTTTAAACATGTTGTGTTTAATTATATAGTCATACTAAAATACTACAAGGTTCAGGTAATATATGTAAAAGTACGTACATAGATTGCAAATATGAAAATAAATTTCGTCCCTAGGTCTTCTTTTAAGAGATATGATATTTGAGGCTAGTAGCCTAGTCGCCAAGGGTTTTGAACTCTCATTAAATGTTAACAGATTGCATTTTGGCACACAGGTAGTTTTTTGAACGTAGAATACGATAAAGAAAAGTTTGCTAAAGTTTGATGTACGCTAAGCCCACAAAATCCAAAATAAAATAAAAAATTCGGTTTTTCGGTAATATCTCGAAAACTCAAAAAAAAATCTAAAAATTAATAGCTCCACGTGAAAGAACGGAAAATTTTACAAAGAAAAAAGAGTATGTAGATTTTATTTATTACTTGTTTTCAGAGTGTAAAAAAAATAAAAGATAGCTTTTTGAAGAGGAGACTTTCAGCTTTTCGATGATACTAATAGTGTTGATTTTTATTGCTTTGTAATTTGTAAAACTTAAAATGAAATTTTTGTTTGCATGATTTTAACGAGCCTACAATAAATTACTAATATTTAATAAAATATAGTATTGAAAAAAAATCCTTGTGCATATATCATTATTAACCTTAAGTTTCAATATAAGAGTAATTAAAAATACCCATAATGTCTGAGTTATTTAAAAATTTAGTTTTAAAATATGAATATTTGTCTGCTGTCGGACGCCGTCGTCAATTTTACGTTCAAAGCAATACGAAATGGTCAAAAAAGTGGAGTATACTTGATATTAGAAAATCATTAAAAATTACTCTTAAAAAGTGTTCATGATAAACATATTTTTACTTATTATTAATTATACAACTTAATCTTAAAATAATAAAAAAAAAACGTTTAAAGATGAGAAATGAAAGCCTAAGTATAGAGTATTATATTTCATTTAAACATCCAGGTACAAAGAAGAGAGTTATTGAAAATACAAAAGTTCCAAATTACTCGAAGAAATTATTAAATTACATACTCTCTGGCTGTCATATTGGATCCAACATTTTGAATTTTTCAAATCTGTCATCGGATTCTTAATCCGCACCCTGAGATACCGCTTAATAGCCAATTTTAAAATTTCTAGCGGTATACAGAAACGCTAATTTAATCATAAATGAGGATAGAAGCATGATTCCCAGTACAACTGAAGGTGGTTCTATTAGTTTTGCGAAAAATAATTTTCATTTTATTTTCGATTTGTGTACACTTAAGAGCAGCAAATTTTTTTTATCGTGTTCTACGTCCAAAAAACTGCAGCCTATTAACATTTAATGAGAGCTTTGTGTCAAAATTTGTCTCTGACGACTAGACTATAGGTAACAGCTGGGCAAATGATAAATCAAGTGTAAAAAAAAGAGCAAATTATGGATCAATCTGCATTATCTTTCCAGCTGGTTGTAGATATCTACGTTCATACTACAAAACTTAAAGTTATTCTAAAATTGCATTAAATAATTTTAAAAAAAATTAGTTGAATTCCGCACCATATTTAGTCTAAATCGATTTATGAACTATTAACTTATTAACTATTTAAATATGTTTATTCTGTTTTAAAACCACCCCACATTTTCGATATGTTGACAAATTTGATAATTTTTAATATAAAATTCTCAAGATAGTTTTTGTCGTCTATTTGGTCCACCAAAATTATTCCTACGTTACCAAATATGAATACTTATGCTTTTGATTCACCTAAAGTCTAGTCTAAAGTCTGACGTCTCTGTTTACCACCACGAATATTATAGTGTCCTACAAGAACTTTAAGTTAAAAATTTACTCGGGTATCTAAATTTTCAGGTTATCTTCAGTCATCCAAACACACAACCGCAAAAAAATGTGGCTTGAAAGTGATAGCGGATCAACAATTTATGTTCGCCTTTTACTAAACGGCGTGTTCCCTAACCAACAAACGACCTAGCTCCTCTATCAAGTCTCTCACAGCTGATTTTAATGTTCCTTAAAGAGAGTTTACTAAAACTTTAAACATTTTAGTTTTTTTTTTAAAGCAATTCCGAGCCCAACAATGTGAGAAAATGTATGTGTTGTTAAAAAAAACAAATGCAATATAGAATTTTTTTATGAAATATTGCTGACAGTTTCGATCTTCGAAATTTTTTCAGTACTTATCTATATTTTTTAACACGAGCTACAATTTATTTTCGTTCTTAATTAGACTCACGTCAGTGAAATCTTTAATTAATACACGTTTTTCTATGCACTGTCACTTAGTGATTTACCATGAAGGTGACAACTTTCTTACGCTGCCTCAAAAACATCTTTATTGACATCATAACATACTCTTCTATGTTGCCGCTGACCCTTGTTTTAAAAGTCGTTTCGTTCCAACCACCCGTGGCACTGGCTTGAATTAATCTGGTCGAGCCTAAGAAGCAAAATTATTTTTTTTTATTTGATGCCACTTTGCATACTCGAAGAGTTTGAAATTATACTGAACATCCGAGCTTTCACCATTGTCTCTTTGTTACAATAGTGATCAGATCTTCAAAAAATGCTGGGTCTATTAGCTTCTGCGACATGTACCAAAGATATCGCTTCTTCATCAAAGTTAGATCATGCTCATAAGCCAACATTGAACTAATACTCAAGGTAAACTCATACAGCGATAAGGCATACTCCAAGGAAATCATGCTTCTCGTACTCGGCGAGGGTATACTTCTCCAAATTGATACATACAGGTAAAGGAAATTCGTGGCGCGACCCACCGATCAAGCATCATTCAGTCCACCAGATGGACTAAACGTATATTTTCATAAGCCGCTATATAACAAAACGTCAATATAAATCACCAACCTGGCCACTTAAAGCCAATTATTCAGGTTTTTTTTGCGACTAGCGTATTTGTGTGAATGAAGATCGCCCAAAAATATAAATTTCCTATTTTGTGTTTTTTTTTTTTGAGACACTGTATCGGACATCTTGTAGTTAAAAGTAACAATGACAAATATCTTGGAATACATTACAATAAAAGGCTAGCATTGAAGAATCCGCCAGAAACTTACGTTCCAAGAAGTATGCCCTAATGAATGGTTCCAATAAGCTTTAGCTTCAACACCTAGTAGCAATATATAACATGATTATTATGCTACTATTTCTGTTTTAATGCTAGGCTGGGATTCGCTTCTGTTAAACATGAAGAACAATTACGCAAGTGACTTAGAATAAGACCCTGAGAACGATTGCTATCGCCCACCAAAATGCATTCATCGTATCAATGGTTACAGCTTCAGAAAGACATGATATCGACGACACCACAAGCAGGTGAATAAATAACATGCTTTTATAACGAGAAATAAAAGCCAAGCCACATAAAGACCCTTTAGACACAGAGGTGATCCTCTGGAACTTGGCGGTGAATGAGCTGGTGACTCGGCTAAATTCACAGGGCTTTTACGCCCAAAGACGTGCTGCTAATATAGTTATACTCATCCAAGGGAAGCATACTGCCACTGTGATAGAACTAATGGAAAGAGTACCTGAAAGTCAACGGTGCAAAGACTGCTGTTATACGGTTCACAGAAAAAAGAATCAAAGGCAATTACAACAAGCTGAGTATCTTCGGCGGATAGATAATGACCGTTATTGAGTACAAATATCTAAGCTTGACAATAGACATGAAATTAACGTTGAACACACAAATTACAAAAAAACCTTAATAAAGCAAAAATATGTCTGATGAGGTGCAGGAGCTTGTTTGGGAAAACCTGAGGACTTAAACCAAAGATGGTACTTTAAACCCATGATTTCATATATAACTGCAGTATGGTGGACAAAAACAAAGCAACGAACCACAACCACGTAACAAAATCAGCTGCAAGATATGACATTCTTATATTCCACTGGGGCAACAACCCACCATAGCTATGAAAATAATTCTAGGACTAATACTCCTATATATTACATAAAAATGAGAAGAAACTAACAACTGACTTTGTTTAACAAGGGCACATACCAAACTAGTAGTGGGACTGATTACGAGTCACTGAGGAAACATTTACAGAAAATGACTATCCACAATGGTCTCACGGCATGCAGACTATGTGTTGAAGAAGAGGGAAGACTACTAATAACTAAAATTAGTGAGTTAGATGAACATCTTGGCCACTACATATTTTCTCAAATTTTAAAATCAAATTGGACACAGCCGTCATAATTCCTTTCTCAACATTGTTGTTTGCGTGATACATTTTATCCCATTGGCTTCGAAAAACCCAACATCGCACAAATAAGAGTCGTAAATGGAGTTAAAATTTTTTTAAATTAACCACTTAAAACGGGATATTTATCATTTACTGATATTCAAAATTCTGTTAATTCCATGCTAACTACATATAATTTTACTCTATAGTAATAAATGTATTTAGAACACTGCCATTAAATGAATCTTAAATCCATGCAAATCAATCTATTTTATCATTTTGGAAATATATACATATACTTGCAGTGCCATTAAATGAATCTTAAACCAATGCAAATCCATCTATTTTATCATTTTGAAAATATTTCTTACACCAGATGCTCAGCTTTGATAAGTGATTTTCAACAATGGATTTGATACCACGAAATACACTGATATAACAGGGGGAAACATTCTTTGCACCCGTTTTAATTCATTCATTTTTTCAACAATTTCAGTTATTTTATACAAGTAGAAATTTTCGCAATCGAATTTAAAAACTACATGTTACTTCCCTGCAGAGAGAGATTAGGAGCCGTCTGCTCTAGTTCAAACGTATAAATATATCACGAGGGAGTCATCGCGAAGTGCTGTGAAATAACAAATACGTATGCTCAAATTGCTTTCAACTTTCGAATTTTGATAAAGTTTACTACATTCACTACATATTCCAACACCTGGTTCAATGTAAGACGCGAGTGCTTCCCTGTGAATAACGCAATGAATCCACAATGCATCAGGATATCTGCTTCCTATAAGTGCAATAACAGCCAGATATACTATCAGTACAAATGCCAGCCACTTAGTCAATTCCAAGTTATTTTCTGATATAAAAATGTCAAAGATCTCTAATAAATCTTAAGCCTTAGTACCAGTAATGACACTTTTATGAAAGAAATGGTCTTCTACGATGTTAGCGCGATCTTTAAACCATACATAGTAAGCAATATTATCGTTATCTATAGCTTCATATAACTGCAACCCCAATCCCTATCCTTTAATTTTTTTATTAATTATTGGGCCTCCGTCATGTGCTGTGTTCTACGGCCGATAATTTTAGTGACTCAAAGGGCACTTTTGAAAGCAGCTATCCAGGAGACTCACTAACAAGGAATTGTATTGTAATAGTATTGATGTTTGTTTATAAAAACTGTTCTTTTTTTTTGTAAGTGGATTTTAGTATCAAAGATCAAATAAAAATATTTATTTTAACTCCCTATTCTAGAACACATATAACCAAACAAGTTAATATAAAATACATTTGAAAACCTTCAAAGTATATATATATATATATATATATATATATATATATATATATATATATATATATATATATATATATATATATATATATATATATATATATATATATATATATATATATATATATATATATATATATATATATATATATATATATATATATATATATATATATATATATATATATATATATATATATTATTATCTGTGTAAGTGTAAAATATCCATAGAATTGGTTTTCAAGATTTTCTAGTGAACAATAAAAGCGAGTTGGTTGGTTGCTTGTAAAACAGTGTAGAGTGTAGGCGATTGTGCCTGTTTGTGCAGTCTCTTGGCTTACTGTGATCCGCTCTCTTGGTCACGCGAACGTCATCCCTTTAATAAGGTTTATTAGCTTCCTTCTATATCCTTTATGTGTTAATTTGTCCCGACGAACTTCAAACAGTTCATGTCAGTTCCGAATTAAAGCCGTATATTCATATAGGATGTGCATAGAGGTTACTTGTTCTTCATGACCTAGTCTGCATATCGTGGGACTATTGTAGATACCCATTTTATGTCAATGTTTTCTCATGTGACAATGACCGGTGATCAGTCTCACCCCTAGTTTGGTCTGGGCCGTTGTTAAACAGAGGACATCAGTTATTAATTTTCATTATCTAGATGTCCTGAATACCATAATAGTTTAACCTTATTGTTTTTGGAAGATAGTTTTAACAGGTTATGTTTATACCCTATGATGATCTTGACTTTGGCCTGATAGGCGTCTAAAGCTTATAGAGCAGCTTGAATGTCGGGGAGAATATATATTTCTTTGTTGATGTAGTCTTACCTAATATTCTCATGCACGCATGCTTGTTATGAGTGAATTTCACCCTGGAATATGTTGCACTGGTCCCTAGTGAAATCCTAAAGCTCCACTCGGGCTTTCCTACATCCAATCGAAGTTTTTGATCCGTCTATGTAATAAATCAGACCCGTTGCCTTCGTCCAAATCTCTACTTCTACCCACAGGTTTGGATCACACCCATTTCTATATGGTTTTTCGAAATTTTACGACGTACAATTGCATAAAATTGCATTTCCAAGACTGTTGTCGATTAGATCCATAAGTCTTGTCTCCCCAAATTGTACAGGTTGTCGTTTCCTTTCCCTATTTGTTCTCATTCTTCTTACTTTTTATTTATGTATCTAGGAGTATTAGTTCTAGAATTACTTCTATAGCTGTCGTGTGGGTGCTATGTACTTATAGTCCCAATGAAACATGAGCAGCCAATCTCTGCGGACGGTTTAACTCCATGGTTGCCGTTTTCTGCTCTGTTTTCGTTCACAATACTTCAACTTCTTATGTAACCAAAAGTTTAACCGTGACGTTTAGCTAAAATACCATCTTTGGGTTAAGGCCCCAGGTTTTCCCAATACCAGCTACTGCATCTCATAAGATAAAAAAGTGGGAACTAGTTTTTTTTTATAAATGTGAGTGAGACAGCTCAATATATTATTTAAGATGTAAGGCCCAGTCTGTAAAAAAACCATTTATGGAATCTATTTAAAGAATATGCAGATTCTTAGTACTTACTTGAAAACTATTATATTTATCCTATGAATACGCATGGAACATGTTCAAGTTAGTACACATATGAACACCATAGACATATTCATGTATCTAGTATGTTCTTTTTGCGTATTTTCAGAGAGGTACTGCATATTAATGCTATTGAACCTAAAACTAACTTTTTCAAATAGTGATTTAGACCATAATTTTACTTAGTCATGGTACATGCCACCATACTGGCGAGTTGACCTAAAACTCACATCATTTTATTTGTTAATTAACACCTATAATATTATATTTTGGAACTTTTATGTGAACCTATATTCAACCGCAAAATGGTGGTAGAATCTAAGAAACACACATAGTTTATTAACAAATAGAAAAAAACTAAAACTACAGCTACTTAAGACACCCTATGTTGTAAGTAAACGTCAAAACTATATTTAAAAAGATGCATTTGCCCCGTTCTTAGTGCACGATTGAAATAAGTCCTAGTTGCGCCTATAATCAGAACGATGTTGATACCCTAAATTAAGAATATTAGCAACCGTAAGCATTTTTATAACTTTATTTTGTATTTTTATTTATAAACAATCTAGCTTTTACTTTACGATATTGCCACAAATTGAACTTTTTTTAAGGTACTCAAACATATATTCGCACATGCTACAGAACCGTAACCGCAACTAACCAAATACCCGTTAATGAAAAGCGATGCGCACATTTGGATCCACCAGCTTTGGCACCAATCGCATGCAACACTGAACCTTGTAATGCTTTTGGGACGGTTCATGGGGACAGTGTTCTGTGTCTTGTGGTGAGGGTATTCAACAATTTATACCTCAGTGTAAACAAGACGTCGATGGTAAGTATTTGTAATCATGTAATCAGTACTATGTTGTATGCCATTATTTTCTAAAAAGAAATAATAATTTTTTTGACTGGCAAAATTCTTTAATCAATTTTAAAATCTAATGTTTCAGATTTGGATACATTTGTTGGGATTTTGGATTAGGTTACCAAATTTAACAGAGTTCTACATACTGACATTTCAATTTTTGAAGAGATTTAAAAAAAAAAACTAAATTGCTCCCACATTTTACGCAATAACCAAATACAGTCTGTCATGTAAGAACGTAACCGCTCATATTCTTGAAAAAAACGTGTTTCTAGAACATGTTTTGCCATCAATGTGTGCTAACAACAGCGCAGTTACCTTAGTAAGTTGTCTAATCGCCTCTTGCATCAATAATTGCCTAACATCTTCGAGGCATGCTGTCAACAAGATTTTTGCAAATTTTTCGAATCTGTCGAGACAACTGAGTCAAAGTCCTCAGAGCCTTTCCTCTGAGCTTTCTCTTTGCAAGGGACCAAACGTTTTCAAAAAGATTGGCGTCCGGCAATTGTGAGGGCCACTCTAGTATCTAGATATCGAACGGTCTCATGGGACACATTTAAACCCGGTTCTCTTAATTTTGCCGCTCCTTGGGGCAGCGTCAATTTCGGATCCCGTGAAAACAAAGACATGATTCGATTTTCCATTTTTGGAGTGACTTTGCCTACGGAGCCACATTTTGGCAAGTCGTCGACATTTGTCGTCTCGTTAAAACGATTTACCCACTTCTTCACAAGCGATACCGACTTTTTAATATATTTAACGACCGCGGAATGTGTCATTTTAGACCCCTTTGAATGGGAACAAAGAAAAACTGCTTCGAACCGACGCGCAAACAAGTGACTCATTTGGGATTTTACATGATTTCGAGGAAAGTTCGGAATCGACTGATACTTTTACTAAAATGCGAAAATAGCGATTCGACAAAAAAAAAATTTTGTTGAATCGCTAGAATCGCATCTACCAAAAATGAATTATCGCCGACACATTCTTATTTGACAGGCTGTAAGTTCTAATATCTTTTTTTGTTCATTAAGCTCTACCCTTGAAACGTGTCCACAATTTTTTTCTAGGCTTCTGTGTAATATGAATTCACTTTTTTTTAGAATATTGTAATTTAACATTATTTGTAATATATTTCTGGCTACATAAGACTGTTGAACTTAGTAACTTTTTATGTGTATCCTTGTTTGTATACAAGATGAAACAAACAGTGTAAAAATGGAATTTTGGAAGACACAGAATTCGCATTTTAACCCACTTAAAACTAAAAATCGAGTCCTTACTATTTGGATTTTATTATTTTTGGAAATTGTTTAATAAAATTATAATTATTTTGAAATTATTCTATATATGACGATCAATAGCATAAAAAAAGAAAAAATAATCTCGAGAAAAAATAAATTGAACTCTTTGAGCCGGTGTAATAATATTCAAATTACATTAAAAACGCTTTTAGAGAACTAAATCTAAAAAAATCTGTAGAATGAATGTTTCCTTTCATTTGAAATCTACCAAGAAATAATAAAAATAAAAAAAATCGGAGGTCTTAAGAAACATAAAATTGTTTCGCAATATTTAGATACACAGTTTCTCGTACGTCATTCAGCTTATTTAACATGTTTTGAAGACAGAATCTCGAGCATGTATAGAAATTTAAAACTGTCATTGAGTATATAGTTTTCTAATACGAAATACTATTCGAAATGTCAAAGAAAGTTTTCGTTCTATACTTGCAACATAATCATGCCAAAACTTGGATGGATAATTACTGAGTGACCATGTTATTGAAACACAATATCCCGACATAACTATATCGACTTCTGGAACGTTTACCTTTTTAGGAAAAAGATCTGTCTGATGTTTTGTAGCGAAAAATTCTACTTGGTTGCTATCACTCCACAGAATTTCTTCCTGATCCTTGTTATGTTGTATAACGTCCTGCCGTCTACAGATATTTGCATGGTTAGCTGGAGTCTCAGGCAAATAAAGAAACAAGCATGCTGTCATCTGCCAAGCTATAGATTTAATTTTTAATTTTTTCCAGTAGATCATTAATATAAATGAGAAAAAAGCAGCAAGCAGTATCGAACCATAGGTAGACCAGCGTTGATCGTGACTATATTAAAAAAACTGCCACTGCAAATCGATATTTTTGAGGAAACTACTCACTCATGAATTCATTAAAAAAGTTTTCAGATATATTCTATAATAAACGATCGAATATCTTGAATATATCAAGCACAACAGCTTGCATGGGTTCACAGAGTGACCGCAAAATATCCCATTGGAAATATGTGTTTTATATATTTTTACCTTATACTTTAATTTACAAAAAAAAAAATACAATTTACTATTTCGCAAATTGTAATTGTTAGAATTTATCATAACGCCTCTTGGGAAAACCTGGATTCAGCAGGTTTGGAAACAATTGAGGTGGTCTCATGTTCTTTGCTTATAAAATCATATTGGCACCGAATATTAAATCCTTCAGGTTATTTTACAATTTGTTGATTGGTGATTTTCTGCTAGTTTTATGATATCTAAAATATAATAGAAATTTTGAAAAAATAGCGTGTAATTCTTAGAGCTGAGAACTTTATGCTTTTTTTTTATTAAGTTTCTATTCCTGTAGGTAAATTAATAGTCATCAGTGAAGCACAATGTTTAACACCTAAGCCAAGTTTACAAAGCAGGGCATGTCAAGAAAGAGAATGTGATTTCTTTAAAGGTCTGACCGATAATGAACTGCCGCAGACTGTTGATCACCCTGTAAGAAGTACAAAGAAAGAATGGACAATTGGATCTTGGTCTCAGGTAATGATTACAAAGTTTTTTTAATGAATTTCAATTGTAGTTATTCTAGTAAAATTGTATATTATTAAGTTAATCATATTATTTTGTAAATATTTACGATAATATATAAACGTAGGAAATTAATAAAATGAATATAAAGAACAGTTTGAATTATATTGTTCGACCTGTAACTACAGCAGTTTTACTAAATCACTCTACTATAATATTAAAATAATTTGTAATGTCAGAAGTTTTTAATGTTCCATACGGAACACTTATGGAATCACTTCGGTGTCCGTCCGTCTGTTGGTCTGTCTGTCATACCCGATTTTCTCCGAAACTATTTGACATAGAAAATTGAAATTTGTCGCAAATATAGGAATTGATGCACTAATTAAAGCCGCGTAATTTTAAAAGTTAAATTTTGACTTAAGAGGTCAGTTTGGAGGGTGAAATCTAAGTGAAAAAAAATTTTCAAGGTCATCGAGTGAAGTATCACATAAAAACTTGTGAAAACATTAATTCAAAAATATACAGTCAGTCCAAAAAGTCTCCATACACCGCCTGCTTTCTATATTATTTTTCTGTTACGTTTAACTAATTAATTGGAACTATGAGAAAACATGTTTAAATTAATATTTGAAACTTAACCAACGAGGATTAGTATTAAAAACAACTACCGAACAATTTATTTAGAAGTTACATCATTGTTATAAAAATGTAAACAAAATTAATGTCAAAAAAGTCTCCATACACTTAACAATTACCAATAATAGTTTGACGAAGTTTAGCGGAAAATAACAACTTCGTTTAAACTAATTGGCATTGACAATCACCTGTAACCTTTTTGTCATGTTTGCAACCAGCTTTCTAGTAACTTCTGCTGGCATGTTCTCCCATTCGTTCAATATTCTGCTTTTTAAATTCTTTTTTATTTGAAGCATTATGTTTGCGAACACGCCGTTTAAGTTCCTCCCATAAATGCTCGATGGGGTAAACATCGGGTAATTGCGGAGGTGTATGAAGCTGCTGTCGCACATTATGGATCTTCCATTCTCGCTACAAGTTTGCGGAATGTTTCGGATCATTGTCCTGTTGGAAAATGTATCTTTTTTCGAGTGCTAATTTTTGGACATTTTCTCTTAAATTGTCTCTCAAAATGTTTAGATAAACATGCTGATCCATGGTACCATTAATAAAATGTAAATATCCAACCCCTCCAGCGGACATGCAACCCCAAAGCAGAACACTACCACTCCCTTGTCTCACCGTGGAACAAATGTTTTTAACATCGAACGCGGTATTCTTCTTTCTCCAAACTTTAGTTCTGCCATCCGACCCAGAAAGGTTAATGTTAGTTTCATCACTAAAAATTACGGATTCACAAAATTCAGGAGGTTTAGTAACGTATTCCCTAGCAAAAGCTAACTGCCTTTTGCGATTAGCTTCCGAAATTAACAGCTTCTTCCTGACTGCACACCCCTTATAGCCTGCCCTGTGTAAACAATTTCTCACTGTTTGTGAACAAACATTTTTCGAAAATAATTACCGTACTTCTTCTTTTAATTTTGGTGCACTTTTCTTGGGATCTATAATTATTTGTCTAACAATACTGGCCTCTTCACGTGGAGTCAGTTTCTTGGGACGACCAGAGCGTGGTCGAATTTTATAGGAACCCGTTGATTTATACTTGTTTACAATGTACTGAACAGTAGCATGCGACTTTTTAACAACTTTTCGTATATTTCAATATAATTTTCCATCTTTCCACAAATCAACTATGATCTTTCGAACATGATTTCACAATTTCTCTCGCATATTTTTAATGCTACTTTAAAAACCCACTGCAAAATGATTAGCAACAAGTGACAGATTATAAAGTATGGCCGAAAATTATTTATTTGTTTTCAGTTTAGCGAGCAATAGTTAGCTTGATATAATGCGGCTGATTATAACCTGTTTTTTTCAATGCAGTTCTTGTGTGTATGGAGACTTTTTTGACATTAATTTTATTTACATTTTTATAAAAATGATGTAATTTCTAAATAGAATGTTCCGTAGTTGTTTTTAATACTAATCCTCGTTGGTTAAGTTTCAAATATTAATTTAAACATGTTTTCTCATAGTTCCAACTAATTAGTTAAACATAACAGAAAAATAGTATAGAAAGCAGGTGGTGTATGGAGACTTTTTGGACTGACTGGGTATGAAATAATACTCACGTTAACTTTTCTTTATAATATTTGAAAAAAAATTGCCAAAAATTGCTGTCCCCCTACCCTTTCTCTAACAGTATAAATCTGAAAAATTCTGGAATATTCTCCATAAGGTATAGATTGAATTAAAATTATCACGAGTGCATTACCTTTGACAATTCATCTGGTATATAAAAAAAAAGCGGCGGCCATAGCGTAGAGGTTAACGCGTCTGCCTTCTACGGCGGAGACCGAGTTCGATTCTCAGCTCAGAAAATAATAAATTAAAAGCGCTACAACGTGACGTTTGCCTCTTTCAGGATGGCAGCGACAAACCACCCATAATATCATGCCTAGTAAAGCCCTCTCACTTTAGCCGTTCGGAACCGACAGTAAACTGTAGCCTCACTTGGTTTGTGAAACACTTAAAAAAAAGCATGAACCACAGACAACGGCGAGACGGTCACCTACGTCCGTATCGGATATGGAACTTCAAGAAGATATAAAAAAACAATTTTTTAAGGTCATCGTGTGGGGGTATCAAATGAAAGCTAAAAATTGTCAAAAATTGCGGTCCCCAACCTTATCTCTAAGAGTACTAATCAAAAAATGTTGAAAAAATTGTGAAATATTCTTCATAAGGTGTAGATTGAATGAAAATTAATACGAATGTATTACCTCTGATAAGCTATCTGGTATACAATAACAGAGTTTGTTGAAACCTCATTTGGTATATGTTTTTGTAAAGTCACTGATCATATTTTACTTCCGTAATAAATTTTTTTATTTTAAAAGCAGTCACCGTACGGAACACTAATTGCGCAAGTCCTACTTGCACTTGGCCGGTTTTTTTGGTGATTCTGCATAACTTAACTGCTTATTACTTATCATAGTGAATTTTAGAGGTGGAAATCACATATTGAGATTAATTTTAAGCCCGTTTCCTATAATCCATAAAATCACGTAAGTTACTGTGAAAGGCACGAAAGCTTCTTTTAAAATAACTGAATATTTTGACAATATGTTAGAATTATTCCCCCACAGGTTTTATTATTGTTTAGATCATCATAAAATTGTTTTACAAGATTTCTTAGTGGGAAATTTGGTATTTTACTATCTTAAAATTCGTAACTTGTTTCTTAGAATCGTTTGTGAGAAAGATACTAATATTATTTAACATGTAATATGCCTAGTTGTAGAATCCATTTAAAAAATATGCCTATTATCAGTATATACTGGAAAACTTTTATTAACGTTTTAAAAATTAATACACTGTACCACCTTATCTTCCATTGACATACACATGAACATCATAGGTATAGTCATCCGCCTATTTTGTGTATATTCTCAGAGAGGTATAGTATTGTAGCTGTCTTCGTGGGGTTGGCGCATCAGGCTGTCAATCTCGAGAGACGCACCGAAATCTTCTATCTAGGTCGATCTTTCTGCGAAGGGCGTTCTCTTTTCAGTATTCCGTCTTTAAAACTTATCGGAACTTACCATGTAACATTGGTCAGTGTGTCGCCACCTGGCGACGGGAAGCGACACGTGTGCGGTTGACGTCAGCGAACGTTGATTCCAGCGACCGATGCAACTTGGCAGTGTATTACAGATCAGTAGTCGGTAAGCAGCTCTGAGAGTCAGTCGATAGACGGCAGTGTTGGTGGTTTGCATTTCTCGTGGCCCTGTGCCAAGCTTTTCTAAAGTCGCAGTAGATGGTCTTCGGTTCAATTCTAATCCAACGCTGGTTTTGCGATTGAATACTGTTGACTCGGTGCGTATGCGCGGCTAGTTATGTTTCTTACCTGTAGATGTCACCTATCGTGAAATCGGACCGTCGGCCATTCTGGTCTAGAATTTTGTCTCGTTAATGTAAGTCGAAGACGGGATGTATCTCACAAAGAGAAAAATTCTGGTCGTACGGATTCGCAGTATTCTCCTACTTTGTGCTAGACAGAGACAGAATGTTGATTATACGGGCAAAAGCATACTGGTCTCACTGGTCTGCAATATACATCTGTTAGACAGGAACGAGCTATTGGTCTCACGGGTCCGCGGCTATCCTGCCCTGTCTGCTGGGATGTGGAGTCGCCAAAAGAAGCATACTGGTCTCACGGGTCCCCAGTATACCTTTAGGTGCGTGTTGGATAGAGATGGGCTATTGATCTCGATTAATCTGCCCTGTCGTTCGGAAAGTGAAGTGAAGGGGCCACATATCTGGTAGTAATCACAGGGAGTAGGACGCAGAAAGAAGCGTACTGGTAGTATAGGTCGTTACAGTATGTTAATGTGACCATAAAAATAACTTTTTTAAATAGTGATATACACCATAACTTTATTTATTTCAGAGGCTTATCTAAAACTCGCATCATTTTAGTCACCTCAATAATATGTTCATGTAATATCTGAACTGTATTTTTGAACTTCCAATTGAATCTATATTCAATCGCAAAATTGCTATAGAATGTAAGAAATAGACCTAGTTTATTATGGTAACTTTTAGTTAGAAAAGAGTATGTGGCAATAGTTTCTTATGCATAAATAGCGTTGAATGTGTAAAAATTGCTTGATTGCTTGAGTCAATAATTTTTTTTTAAATTTATTGATTCTAACTATTTTTATTATAATTTCTAAGTTTCATTTGTAAATTTTTTAAGCTAAATCGCTATTACAAATTTGATAATTTTTATGCATTTGTATCTTGCAGTGTTCTGTGACATGTGGAACAGGACACCGAACACGTTCAGTGATTTGTCCATCGGGACAATGTCATCCAGAAAATAGACCAGCACACGCCGAATATTGTATTCAAGAACCTTGTGACAGTCCCAAAATCGAAGCCAGTCAGTCTCAAACCAAACCATCGGTTTCTTTATCTTCTAGTCATAGTAGTTCATTCTCATCGTGGTTAGTTACAGAATGGTCTCACTGTTCAGAACAATGTGGTAAGTATAAAATAATTTAAATATTTTATGCTACCAGTACTAAACTAGTCGTCGCAAGTAATCAGTTAAAATAAATAATGCTGATTCGAGATTAGAAGTTCCCTCAATATTTCGTCGGTCTTGACGTCAATGTTCCCCTTTTTTCTACCTATATCAATAGCAATAAGCCCTTGTAGTGCGTATCATGAACCCCCAAGCTGTCGATGAATTGGTGATGCTAATCACATAAAAGAGGGGCTATAATCGTGAATTTAATATTCCTTCTATAGATCCAATTACTTAGCTTAGTACTTTGTTTTATATTAAGAATTTAAATTACCAATTAAATAGTTTTTTTTTAATATAATTATTGTATTTCCTAAAATGTTAACGTTAAATGATAATAGTGACGTAAAACTATGTATAACGCGTGAATTAATATAATGCAATTTAAATAAAACTCCTCTTACTGCGGAGTAATCTGAATAGATATCAGAATACATACAGAAATAATATTTTATTCTACTTAATAAATATACGTAATCGTATGCAATATGACAAACCAGAGTTTACCTATCACGTAATATCTCGGCCATTGACGGTCATAAATTATTGATTGTTGACTTCGAATCACTAAGGAACTCTGGTGAAAATCTTGAACTCTCACAAGTTTAGACATCACATTGTTTTGGGCTTAGAATTCAAAAAACACATCCAAGAGTTTTCCAGACGGTTACCTCATAAACCTTTAGATTTGTTCTGACCCCGAAGCCCAAAGCAAGGTAGTGTCCAAACTCGTTAGAGTTTAAGATTTTCACCAAAGTTCATTGATGCTCTAGAGCCAAGGATTTCCCAAATATGTAGTAAAATCGTTAAAAGTAACCAATTCGCACTCAGTATTGTGCTTATTTTTATTTTCAATTTTTTTGCGGGACAAGATTTTTTCTTATGTGCGTGACAGAATTCGTATCTATGTCAAATTCTTTAATAAAATGACATAACTGAGAGTAGGTTTTTAGTAAAATCGTGCATTTTTGTATAACGTTTCTAATTTTCCTACTTGTGATTTTAAACGATTCTTCCGTATGTAATACGTTATTTATTTTGCAGTAATATTTCGAAGAATCTAAAATACCAAATATTGGAATAAAAAAATTCTTAATTAAGGTTTGTTGTTTTTTCACAGATCTTCTATTTATAATAAATATAACTATGCTGGGAATGTGGAATCTTTGACACAATAACACTAGTCAGAATATATCAGCACTACACACACATAATTGTAATTAAGTATGAAAAAAGACATACGATCCATAATTCCAACGTCAATATTCTAAACTAAAAACCATAGACGTGAGGGTATACCGTGGAGCGGAATGTGGGCCTGACCACCATTTGTTAAAAGCCAAGATAGCAATAAATTACAGAGCAACAGAAACAAGAAGAGTAGCAGAAAATGAAGAAAAACAAAACAAAGTTATAAGCGAAATGAGATACAACCTAGAAAGCTTAAAACATGATTCGGTCAAATTTCTATACAAACTTAGACTGGCTACAAAATTACAAACCATACAGAAAAAAACACGAGGATGCGGAAGAACTGTATCAACAATTAAAAAAATGCGTGCATGAAGCAGCAGAGAAAGCTCTAGGGTATTAGGAGAAACGAGAGCAGCAACAACCAGAATGTTGGTCGGAGAAAATAAAATAGTTAGTAGAAAACAGTATACAGGAGATGGCTACAAACATTAAATAAAGAGGACCATAGAATATATGCGAAATGGAACAGAGAAACAAAAGAGAGATAATAAAGATTAAAAATGAAGAATGCGAACGAAAATGTGAAGAGGTAGATAGGCAAACAAGAGCAGAGGCATGGAAAACTATTAAAATATTAGAAAAGAAAATAAAATGTTAAGCAATCTAAATTTAATAAGAACAAAAAAATGGGAAGATTACTATAAGCCGCTACTAACGGAAAAGAGACCCGAGTTCGAAATGAATGAAGCAAATATGCAGATGAACACTAACATCCAAGTGGAAAAAATATCGGTAGAAAAGGTAAAAAAAGCCCTAAGAAAGTCAAAAAATGGAAAATCTGCAGGGCCCGGAAACAATCCTATTGAACTGGACCTATGGACCAGATATATTACACGAAAGAACGACAGAACTTTTTAACAAATGCTTTGTGGAAGGAGAGATGATACCAAAGCACTGGAATTGTGCATATATCATCTGAATCTACAAAAAAGGCTATAAAAGATGGTGCAAGAACTATAGAGGTATCAGTGTAACCAGTACAATGGGAAGGTTGTACGGTCGAGTATTAAAAAAGGGAGTAGAGTTGGAATGCCAAGACATCGAAGAGCAGAGTGGCTTTCGAGCCGGAAGATCGTGTATAGATAATATAGTTCAGCAGATAATCGAGAAAAGAAAAGTTAGAAATTTGCCTACCCACCTAATATTTATTGATCTAGAAAAAGCTTACGACACGGTGCCTTTGAAGAAACTCTTTGAAGTGTTTACGACAAGATGCCTTAGTAAGACATATGTGCGGGCTATAACAAACATATATAAAAACCCAAAAAGCTCCATTAAATAGGGAAAGTACGTGTCAGAACCCTCCCCGGTAACAAAGGTTCTCAGACAGGGGTGGTGTCTATCACCAACTCTTTTTAAGTTATAGATCCAAAAAGCACTAGACTGTTGGAGAAGAACAGTCGCAAGAATGGGAATAGAGATCGAATGAGAATATCTAACAACCTTGTTATTTACTGACGATAAAGATGTAGATATAGATTACATGATAAGAAAATTGAAGATCGAATATGAAAAATGGGGATTAAGCATCAACATGGTACCTGAAAATTGGAGAAGAACACGAAGACCCGAATTAGAAGTTCAAAATATTAGAAAATGCAAACAATATAAATATCTAGGAAGCATAATTTCGAAGGAGGGAACAACGAAGAAGGATATACAAAATAGGATGCAACAGGGCAGAAAAATAACCGGCATATTAAATGGGGTACTATGGTCTAATAATATAAAATTAATTACAAAAATGACAATCTACAGAACAGTAGTAGAACCGATTTTAACATATGGATCTGAATGCTGGCAAGTGGCACAAACAGATAGAAAGAAAATAGAAACGACAGAAATGAATTATTTACGAAGAGCATGCATGGTATCACGACTGGAGCACATTGGGAACGAAGTATATATTCTACGATGGACCAAGTAGAAACAAAAAAACTTCGGTGGTACAGACACGTAATACGAATGCGGGAAGAAAGGTGGCCAAAAAAAAGCATTGAAATATACGCTAAAAATCGAAGGAAAAAAAGAAGACTTACAATAACATGGAGAGAAGGCGTAGAACAGTTCATGAAACATAGAGCCATAAGAGAGGAAGAGTGGCAAGACAAAAGGAAATGGCGAACGAAATGTGGGATGCGGGAAAGACCGTAGGAACCCACAATATATATATATATATATATATATATATATATATATATATATATATATATATATATATATATATACGTATATAAGTATGAAAGTATGGAAATTATAAAATGTAAAGGTAGTTTAAATAAAGGCAAAGGGCCTATTCCTGATAGTCCCCTATACTGATTACTTGACCAGAACTGATAGCCCCGTCCAGGCCATTAGTTCCGCTTGAGTAATTCAGATGTTAGGCTAAGTATAACTAAGGTAGATTTGTAGTTTAGCTTTAGTCAATCATCGCCATCGCCAAGCCAACATGGTTAACAAAAGGCGTGTCGAGCACAAAAATAAAGTGTGTTGTGTAGTGGTGATATACACCGAGTAGTATAATACGTGTAATAGAAAATAACAACGATCAAAATTTTCAGCTGTTTCATATTACACTACTTTTTTTTTGTATTGTAGGAACAGGAAACCAAACTCGGTTCGCTCTGTGCGAACGCGATTTTTGTAGTCCAGAATCAAAGCCAGAAATTTCACGAGCATGTTCTAGTGACAAACAGTGCGATGGCCAGTGGTTTGCAGGTAATATTACAAATTCATTGCAAATTATATTCGTTAAAATATCTCACCTCTTAGAGCGGTCCCAGATACTTAGGACGGCTACTCTGTCTTTGCATTCCGCTTTAAGTAGGTCAGCTAGATCGATGTCGGGACACTCCATTCCTCTAGCATCGTCATTTAATTTGCTAGGCATTTGGGAGCAATAGCATCTTGGCAAGAACATGTTGCATGCGTAGTAAAGAGAGCGTCTAAAAAGCTGGGAATATTATTTCCAACTAGACTTACACTCCACAACAAGAGTAAAGTTTATTATCTCATTTGTTTCGGGATTGACAGACCTGTCTGACACTGGCTTCTACGTTAAAAGGATCGGAAAAGGAATTATCCAGTTTAAATCTGCCATTTGTGCTCTCTCTTTCTCTGGAATGAAGCCTGTTTGTTCGGTAGATATTTGCGGCAGCAGAAAAGTTTTGAGTCTTTCATTTAGGATCCAGAGTAACACCTTAGCAGGCGTGTGATAGGAGAGTCAATGTTCTATAGATGCTGCAATCCAAAGGGGATCCTTTCTTATACAAGGGTATAAATGCAACTTCACACAAATCTTTCGGCCATATTCCAGTTTTTCATACCCTACTACACAGTTAATGTAGCATAGTTACGGCGGTTTAAGAATTTATGATGAATAGTTTAAAATACATGGCTCTTGTTCTTCTGCGGTTTCCTTGTCGAAAATGCAGTAATCTTTCCAAACATCTAGATTCTATTCAATAAAGAGTTACTCGCCTGGTTGGAGACCCACATCTCAGCAGCAACCTTGATTCCTTGGAACATCGGAGAACGGTTGGTAACTTGAGTCTATTCTAGAAGTCTTTTCATGGAAAATGTTCCTCCAGAGTGGTGCATGCTAGAAGCTCACGTCGCCCTAATACTTCAGCTTGTCACTTCTCGTATAACCCTTTTGAAGCCTCAACCCTTTGGAATGATTTACCCAGAACTGTGCTTCCCACCAAATACAATGTGCAGCTATTCAAAACCAACGTAAATCGCTCTGTGTGAGGTTCAGCTTGTCACATTTCATACATCCCTTTTCAGGCAATCTCTGATATGGAGAGCCTTAACCCTTTGGAATAATTCGCCCAGGATTGTGCTTCCCACCGAGTACGATGTACAGCTACTCACAACTAACGTAAATCGCTGCTGTAGCGCTTTAGAAATTTTCCTGCAGCACGTGCGCTATACTCATAAAAAAAAATAAGAAAAGGATAAACCTCTACTTAGGAGGGAAGATGAACGATAAAAGAGAATGTTCTAACCCTTTTTTGCCTCAAATATCTATTGAATTGCCATAAAAGAAAGATTAAAGGCAAAATGAACTAACTTCACTTTAAGTTTTCAAATCACAGATTCCCAAACTACGAGGATGGATTGAAAAGTTCGCGGCTTCACCAAAAAAAAATTATAATATTTTTATTATAGTGCCCTCAATAAGTTCATACTTGCTTTGATTGTCATAGTGTAAAGTTTTATTGCTGTAGAATTTGTGGTTTTTAGGTTAAAACAAGTTTAGTGAAACCAAATGCAGCGTTTTTGGAAACATGGAAAAAATTGAACAACGTGCGGTCAAGTACCTGTTTAAAAAAAGATTAACACCAAAGGAGATCCACGATGATATAAAAACAACACTAGGGGTATCTGCTCCGTCATATACCACTGTGAAAAAATAGGTTGCAAAATTTAAACGTCGACGAGAGAGCATCGAAGATGACCCTCGCTCCGGCCGGCCAACGACGTCTACGACTGAAGAAAAATCGACAAAGTGTGTGATCTCCTATTGAAAGACCGTAGATTAACTATCAAGGAGATTGCAGACACCATAGGCATCTCGTATGAACGAACACAAAATATCATTGCCAACGAACTCGGATTTTCTAAGGTTTCCGCTTGGTGGGTTCCCAGATTGCTTTCAGTTGAACAAAAACCAATTCGAGTCACATTTCTCGCGACTGTTTGGAGATGTTTGAGGTTGATCCGCAAGATTTTCTTAACAGATTTGTGACAATGAGTTCACTACTATACTCCAGAGTCAAAACAACAATCCAAGCAGTGGATAAAATCTGGTGAACCGACCCCAAAGAAAGCAAAGGCAATTCTATCGGCTGGAAAAGTGATGGCGTCAGTTTTTTGGGATGCTAAAGGTATTATTATGGTGGACTACCTTCCGAAAGGCGAAACAATAAACTCGACTTACTATTGCACCCTTTTGGATCGTTTACGTCAAGAAATTAAAGACAAACGCCAGGATTACTGAGAAAGAAAGTTTTGTTTCATCAGGACATCGCTCGCGTTCACACGTCTGTTGAGTCTATGGCTCAAATTCGTGATTATGGTTTCGAATTGCTGCCCCACCCGGCTTATTCTTCTGATTTGACACCTTCGGACTTTCATCTGTTTCCAAACCTAAAAAAATACCTCGGTGGCCAGAAATTTTCATCAAATTAAGAAGTCTGAGCTGCAGTTAACCAGTATTTTGAACACCTTGAAGAATCTTTTTTTTAAACATGTATGGAAGCTTTTGAAAGCAGGTGGAACAAGTGCATAGAGCTAGGTGGAGATTACGTCGAAAAATAAAAATGTTTTTTTGCGTATTTTATTTTGTTTTCTTGGCTAGGTCTCGAACTTTTCAATCCATCCTCGTACATCTTATTTAATTGATCTTATATTTTTTAATTTTAAGATATAAGATGAGAATTTTGATCGTAAGAGAAACATTATTTTCTGTGAATTTCATCAATACCAAACTATAATTTTTCATTTTAGGGCCATGGGGAGATTGTTCTGATTCCTGTAACGGTCCTGCAAGACAAAAGAGAGAAATTTTGTGTATAGCAAAAATAAGAGGGGTCGCACATGTGACAAATGAAATGGTCTGTCCTATAGCTACAAAACCCTATGAAGAACAAGCATGTTATAGTAAGTTTATACTCGAATATTTTGCCAGTTCAATACATGAACATATTTTAAACTATGTTTAATAAAATAATACTATAAATGTGATGTAAATGAACTGCTTTACGAAAATACGGAATATTGAAGTTTTAATCTAATTTCACACACATGCAAGCGAAAAGTGATTATACCATTTGAAAAGTTCTATCTTATTTTAATTTCTAATAGAGAAGCTTATTAGCCAGAGGATTAAGAAATATTCAAAATAAAATATATAATTTTTTGGATATTTTCAACTGATGCATGAAAAGTGCCAATATGCGGTTTAGGGATCACGTATGGAACCAAATGTTATATTATTGCTAGTTCTGAATATTTTTGTCTAATGGGACTAATTAATATCTTGCAGGGAAAAAGATCTTTGTTCTAGGAATCATGCAGGTGAAATTTTAAACAAAGAATAATGTTCAGGAAAAGTTGTAATAACACTAAATTATTTTTACGACCCTTTATTGCGACACGACATATATAAAGATTATGGGCATACGAGATAATTTCCTGCCTATAGCCTGAAACTTTTTTATTTATTCTGCAAAACTCTCCAAATTTGCCACGTAAATGACTTATAAATTCATACGTATTTATGAGGTACGGATAAACTGCTATCAGGAAATTAATATAACTTTTTTGAGCATTGATATTAGTACCTTATATAGGAAAGGGAAACGACAGATCTGCTTAAAAACCAGATTAATTCATATGCATTTTAAAGTATGTTACGATTCCACTAAACTTTTAAGTTCGCGGTTTAAAGGTTTTATAGTAAATTAATAAGATTTTGTAGATCTGTTAATTGCGTTTTTATGTGAAAATGAGACGAAAATTGATAATTTATTTTTAAGCCTTCTACGAGTTTAAAAGAGTTTTATAAGTACAATCAAAATAAAATATGATGTTGTGTTATAATATTTTTCTACGATAATTTAGAGGGTATTAATAAAATTCTATAGGACATTTATTCATTCTATGTATATATATATATATATATATATATATATATATATATATATATATATATATATATATATATATATATATATATATATATATATATATATATATATATATATATATATATATATATATATATATATATATATATATATATATAATATATATATATATATATATATATATATATATATATATATATATATATATATATATACATATATATATATATATATATATATATATATATATATATATATATATATATATATATATATATATAAATTTCTACTATACATTAAAATTCTTTATAAATTTTGAAGCGACAATGTGAATAAATTAATAATGTTGTATTAAATAACATACAGGCACTGACAAAAAACGAAAAAATGTTTTGTCTCATTCTCTGATAGCAGCAGTAATTTGATAATTTGATCAAAAACTGTATGTCGACGTTCATATATACAACATACAACTTCATTTTCACTTCTATTTCGAACCGGAAATTGACATAAAAAAATGACGTTGCTTTAATGGATGAGTAAGAGCACTAGGGTTTTACATAGCATTTATGAAAATTAACATTTAGAAGTTCTTGTGGAATTTTCAGTTTGGGATACTTGCAATACACTACTATTATATTATAATATCTTGTTAACCCTGATATCTCAAAGGACATAAAACTCTCCTAAAATTTAATAAATAGGTTTTCTATAAAGCTGAAAAGATGTCGCTCTTTTCAAAAAATCCATATAATTTTTAGGAAATACCAACCTTCAAACGATACGTGTCAAAATTTTATGACATTTCGACAATTAGTTTACAAGATACATTGGTTTTAGACACGCTACTTTTGATATTTTGAAAACAATGGAAAAAATCGAATTTCGTGTGTTGATTAAACATTAATTTTTGACGGGAAAAAATACCGTTCAAGCAAAGTAATGGCTTGATAAATGTTACGGGGACTCTACTCCTGAAAAATCACTCATCATTTACTGGTATGTTCAGTTTAAACGCGGTCGTACAGACACAAATGATGCTTAGCGCTCTGGATGCCCAAATGAGATGGTTGCACCGAAAAACATCAAAAAAATCCACAAAATTGTTTTGGATGACCTTAAAAGGAAATTGCGTAAGATAGCTGACACCATAAGGATATCAAAAGAACGTGTTGTTCATATTTTACATGAACATTTGGGCATGAGAAAGCTTTGTTCGAAATGGGTACCGCGTTTGCTCATAGTGGACCAAAAATAACAACGTGTTGATGATTCTGAGCGCTGTTTGAACCTGTTTAAGCGCAATAAAAATGATTTTTTATGCGATATATGCGACAATGAATGAAACATGGATCCCCACTACAGACCGAAATCAAATCGGCAGTCAGCTGAGTGGACAGCAGCCAGTGAAAGTCGCTCGAAGCGACCAAAGACACAACAGTCGGTTGGGAAGGTTTTGGCCTCTGTATTTTCGGATGCACATGAAATAATGTTCATCCACTATGCTGAGAAGGGAAAAACGACCAATAGCGAATATTATATAAAGTTATTGGTGCGTTTAAAATCGCAAAGAAACGGCCCCAAATAAACAAGAAAAAAGTTCTTTCATCAAGACAATGCACCGTGTCACAAGTTAATGGTTACGATGGCAAAATTGCATGAATTGAAGTTTGAATTGCTTCCCCATTCACCCTATTCTCCAGATTTGGCCCCAGCTACTATTGTCTATTCGCAGACCTCAAAAAAATGCTGGCGAGAAAGAGACTTGCCTCCAACGAAGAAGTTATCACCGAAACTATTTTGAAAGCAAAGACAAATCCTTGTACAAGAAAGGTATAGAAATGTTAGAAAAGCGTTGGACTGATTGTATCGCCCCTGAAGGAGAATATGTTGATGAATAAAGTCGAATTTTGCAAAAAAAAGTGTTTTAAGTAGTTAGACCAAAAACTTTTCAGCCTACGTGTTAATTTATGCAAAACAACTCTATGTCGATTTCCAACTTTCGAACCTTGAATGCAATGCAGTCAAATCGATGTCACTGTTTAGTATAATTGCTAGTAATTTCGCCCTAGTTGAAAAGTTCAAATATAACTGACATAAAAATATTAGTGAATTAATAATTTTGACGTAATTCTTAAAGACTAAATTTATTCCTTGTTTTATGTATAGGAAATTTTTTTATGTGTCCCACCTAATTCACTATTTTCATATTCTACATACCAGGAAAATTCTTTTAGTACTAAGCTTGTCAAATTTGACAGATTATAAAGCCCACTAGGATTTTTTTAAAAGGCACCCTTTACATATGAGCAAATCATTAAATGTTATTTTTTAGTCTGTTTACAAGAATATATAATACTTGATATTTATTTTCAAACGTTACCGATATACAGGACACAAAAGGTATTGAACTGAATTTTAACTTTTAAATGGCTCACTCAGTTTACTCTTTTCCTATTTAGGGTATCAAAAAATTCTTTTATAAAAAAAACTTAATTTTTATGACGAAGCCAAATATGATAACAAAAAATTTGTCACTTGTCAGATTTGACAGATTAAATGACCTATGATTATTTAAGTGGCACCCTCTACATATATAGTAAGTACACCATTAAATATCATTTTTCACTCCGCTTACAAAAATATATAACCCTTGATATTTATTTCCAGTCTTTACCGATTTCAAGTTATTGAACAGAATATTAACCATTACGATGCTTATTCGATTTATCATATTTTTTTTAAAAGTTAAAATTCGGTTAAATAGCTTGAATGCCCTGTATATTCATAACCACTGAAAATAAATATGAAGAGTTATACGTTTTTGTAAAAGAACTTCATAAAATACTGAGGTTAATATTGGAAGAATTTTCATGGTATTTAGAACAGGAAAATAATGACCTAGGTGAAACATTTAAAAATATATCCCTGTATATATGTCATAAAATCTTATAAACTTAGTAGAAGGTTTGGCGCTATTAATGTTTTCTTACTGTTGTAATGACAGCAGTAAGAAATGATATATATATATATATATATATATATATATATATATATATATATATATATATATATATATATATATATATATATATATGTATATATATATATATATATATATATATATATATATATATATATATATATACATATATATATATATATATATATATATATATATATATATATATATATATATATATATATATATATATATATATATATGTATATATATATATATATATATATATATATATATATATATATATATATAATATATATATAAAATGCAACGTCTCTCTGTCTGTCTGTCTGTCCGTTAGTGCGCTTATCACTGGAGAACCACTTATCCGATTTACGTACTTTTTTTTTAAAACATACATATGTTCTCTGGCCAGGTTATAGGCTATATTTTATTACGATAGGTAGAATAAGGAATGAGTAGTGACGTAAAACAGTGAATGATGTCGGAAAAAAGTTTGCCGATAGCGCGTTGACTTGTAATACACCGCCTAAACCATTAAATCTATAATATATATAAAATGCAACGTCTCTCTGTCTGTCTGTCTGTCCGCTAGTGCGCTTATCACTGGAGAACCACTTATCCGATTTACGTACTTTTTTTTTAAAAACATACATATGTTCTCTGGCCAGGTTATAGGCTATATTTTATTACGATAGGTAGCATAAGGAATGAGTAGTGACGTAAAATAGTGAATGATGTCGGAAAAAAGTTTGCCGATAGCGCGTTGACTTGCAATACACCGCCTAAACCATTAAATATGGAACAATATTATGTAGCAGAGAATATCTATAATCTATAATATATATAAAATGCAATGTCTCTCTGTCTGTCTGTCCATTAGTGCGTTTCCAGATAGTCGATGAGGATTATCCCTTGCGAATCCCAAAAGACAGTCGCCATAACCTTTCCGGCCGAAGGAACGGTCTTTGCCTTTTTTGGTGCAGATTCTCCCTTGGTAACCCAGTGTTTAGATTGTTGTTTGGTCTCAGGAGTATAGTAATGTATCCATGTTTCATCCACAGTGACGAAACGACGCTTAAAGTCCTCCGGATTCTTCTGGAACAGCTGCAAACCATCCTTGCAACACTTCACACGATTCCGTTTTTGGTCAAGCGTGAGCAATCGCGGCACCCATCTTGCGGATAGCTTTCTCATGTCCAAATGTTTATGCAAAATATCATGTACCCGTTCAGTCGAGATGCCCACAGCACTAGCAATCTCACGCACCTTAACTCTTCTGTCATCCATCACCATATCATGGATTTGATCAATGATTTCTGGAGTCGTAACCTCCACAGGCCGTCCAGAACGTTCAGCGTCACTTGTGCCCATATGGCCAGTCCGAAAATTTTGAAACCACTTATAAACTGTTCTAATCGAAGGTTCCGAGTCCCCATAATGTTTATTAAGCTTCTCTTTAGTCTCCTGAGGCGTTTTGCCTTTCATAAAGTAATGTTTAATCACCACACGAAATTCTTTTTCGTCCATTTCTTGAAAATCACTCGACTTCCTTGATTCACACGAATGCCAAACACAAAGAAATAGACCAATATGGCTGAAACTTGGTGTGCGTTCATTCAAGAGATGCTACTAACTAAACATGACCTCGATACGCGCCGGTGGTGCCATCTCTCGGACTTTGCACGGACTTTTCAAACCAGCCTCGTATACCCTCTTTATCCATGTTCATTATTAATTGAAATTAAATATTACACAAATAAAAAGTTGATTAAAAAATAATAACACTATTTTTGGTGAAGGTTAATAGACTGGATAACCGTGATTTTACCTCCAGTCGTTTCCACGCATGGCTTGAGCACTGAATGACGTAAAAGTTTGTGTGAAAAAATGTACGTGTATATAAAAAATTGTGGTGAAAATATTTTCTCCGAACACGTTCGGCGCAAATATTTATAAGTGTGGACTCACCTTAAGAGTTTCAATATTAGTTTTTTTTTTTAAGTTGCTTAAGAAGTGACTAAGTTTAAAAACTTACATGGTTTCTTGCTTTACTTAATAAAAATTTATAATTTCAAAACAAACACCGTTAAAATCACTTTAATTTTAGAAACTGTAGTACTATTGTTTTTAAACAGTAAAAAAAAACTGATTACAATATTATATTAAGAAATGCATCATTATAATCAGTAATTTGTTTGTAGTATTCGATGTCTGTTATGGTGCTACGTTTATCTATTTGTCACACTCGATTTCCTTAAGAACTACTTATCGACCTTAAAATTGGCAACACTATTTCTACAATTTAATGATGGCAAAATTAAGAACAGGTTACATACACCTCGAATTTTTGAAAAATTCGATTTCTTTTTTTACGGAAACCAGTTATCTGATTTATGTGTCTTTTTTTTAAATTCATACATATATTCTTTGGCCAGGTTACATAATAATAATAATAATCTATATCTATGATATATATAAAATGCAACGCCTCTCTGTCTGTCTGTCTGTCCATTAGTGCGCTTATCCCTCGAGATCCACTTATTCGATTTACGTGATTTTTTAAATTCATACATATGTGCTCTGAGCAGGTTATAGATATATATTTTATTACATCTATAACACAGGTTTACAAATTTTTAATTTGGAAAAATACCAAGAACGCCACATGCCTAGATAAGTTAATTGGGACCTCCTGAACACGAAAAACGCTATAATTTTTTTTTTTAAGTACCGTTTTTTAGATAACGGTACTTTTGTGTTTTTCGGTGTATGGTCCCACTCAAACCCTTATGGAGCCCAACCGAAAAGTCCGATCGAGATAAATGTCATACCGTTGGAAAGGCAACTAAATGCCTTTTCCGGCGGTATACTATAAATTTCTATGTGACAAGAAGTGGCTGAGTTATAACACCTCAAAGTTCAAAATTTGCCTATTTTTTACGTTTTTTTTTTTTCAAAATTTTTCATTTTTATTTGGTTTTTTTTTTTTCTACGTTATTGTAAAGATCTGGAATGTTTTATTTTTTTACCAAGTAGTTTATTTAATAACCAACATTTTAAACGTAATTTGGAAAAAAAAGGATGAAAAATAAAGTTTTTATTAAGGATTTTGTGGAACGACAATATTTTCATTTTCATTGCTCACACGCTATATTCGGCGTCCATCAGAATTTGAATCACTGTATACGTTGGTAGCCCTGACACACGCTATATTCGGCGTCCATCAGAATTTGAATCTGATCACAGTAAACAGTTTGGCTTTGTACGTGCAAAAAATAAAATGTGTTCAATCGATCCCAACGAATTTTGTTATGTTTGTGGAGTTCTTGTGAAAAAGAAATCACAGCATTTGATGCGAAAAATGAATACGAAAAATTTATCTGAAGCGTATAAGTATTTCGGCTTTCGACCTGCGTCTCTGGACAAACCGTGGACACCGAATAATGCATGTAACAACTGCCGAACAATATTAAATAAATAATTGGTAAGGGTCAAGAGTGTTTCTTCACATTTGGAAAGCCAATGCAATGGAGAAACCCGATCAGTCATACAACAGATTGTTATTTCTGTTTAACGGAAAAGGCTGTCGGACGTAGAATTGAACCAGTTTATCCAGTTGTTAGCTCGGTGACGCTGCCAGTGCCGCACTCAGTATCGTGCCCCAAACCGCAGCTGATTGTAGCAGAGCCCACAAAAATACGAAAAAGAACAACAATAAGTGATTCATCAGATGAGTGCAGTGAATCAGAAATGCAATCAAATAAGAAACCCCATTTACTTACTCAGGCCGAGCTTAATGATTTGTGCCGAGATTTGTATTTGCCGAAATCGAAATCTGAATTACTTGCATCGCGATTGCAACAGTGGGGATATTGTGCTCCTGAGACACGTGTTACATATTACCGTGATCGTAGCAAACAACTTGCAGTTTTTTTTTCGCAAAAACGGGAAACTTTTGTTTTTGTGCCAACATACGTGGTCTTTTCAATGCTCTCCAACAAAGTTATGACCCAGTGGAATGGCGTCTTTTTCTGGATGGAGGCAAGGATAGTTTGAAGGCAGTCTTGCTTCATAAAGGGAATACGAAACCATCAATTCCAATCGGATATGGAAAATACATAAAGGAAACATATGAAGCAATGAAAGAACTTCTCGCTCTCATACAATATGACCAACATCAATGGAAAGTTTGCTCTGATTTTAAATTAGTTGCCATACTATCTGGATTGCAAGGGGGCAATACGAAGTTTCCCTGTTTTCTATGTCTATGGGACAGCCGTGACCGTCAGAATCACTACATCCGAAAAGTTTGGCCCGAACGAAGTGGGCGTACGCACGGAGAGTACAATATTAAAAATGACCCACTCATTCCTCAGGAGAAGATAATACTTCCTCCACTACATATTAAGCTTGGGTTATTTACAAATATTGTGAAAACGTTGCCAAAAGACAGTCTTGCCATGAATTACCTTAAACAAAAATTTCCGAGAGCCACAGCGAGCAAAATTGAAGCTGGTATATTTGATGGACCTCAAATTCGGGCTCTGTACGGTGACCAAGCATTTAATGAGTGTTTAGGTCCAGCTCATTTGGAGGCATGGGAAGCATTCCAGGACATCGTTTACAACTTTTTGGGAAACTACAGAAGTCCTGATTACGCTGAGAAGGTCGATACATTACTGCAAAAATTCAATGCCATTGGTAAGCGTTGAGTGAAAGCATGTATATCAAAAAGGCCGTTATCATTTGAAAATTATTTGAAATTTATTCTTTTTAACTTTTAGCTTCAAATATGACACCTAAACTACACTTTTTATTCAGTCATTTGGATATTTTCCCCATGAACTTGGGATCCGAAAGTGATGAGCAGGGTGAAAGATTTCACCAGGAAATGCAAGAAATCGAGAGACGTTACAAGGGCTGGTGGGATGAACAAATGATGGCAGACTATTGTTGGTTCCTCATTCGCGAAGATACATCCGAAAAAAAACGGAAAAATTCAAGTCACTCGTCATTTTAATTTAAATTTTTTTAATTTACGCCGAATATAGCGTGTGAGCAATGAAAATGAAAATATTGTCCTTCCACAAAATCCTTAATAAAAACTTTATTTTTCATCCTTTTTTTTTCAAATTACGTTTAAAATGTTGGTTATTAAATAAACTACTTGGTAAAAAAATAAAACATTCCAGATCTTTACAATAACGTAGAAAAAAAAACCAAATAAAAATGAAAAATTTTGAAAAAAACGTAAAAAATAGGCAAATTTTGAACTTTGAGGTGTTATAACTCAGCCACTTCTTGTCACATAGAAATTTATAGTATACCGCCGGAAAAGGCATTTAGTTGCCTTTCCAACGGTATGACATTTATCTCGATCGGACTTTTCGGTTGGGCTCCATAAGGGTTTGAGTGGGACCATACACCGAAAAACACAAAAGTACCGTTATCTAAAAAACGGTACTTAAAAAAAAAAATTATAGCGTTTTTCGTGTTCAGGAGGTCCCAATTAACTTATCTAGGCATGTGGCGTTCTTGGTATTTTTTGGCTGTAAACCAGTGTAATATATATAAAATGTAACGTATATCTGTCTATTTGTCCGTTTGTGCGCTTATCACTGGAGAACCACTTATCCGATTTACGTGCTTTTTTGTTAAACATACATATGTTCTCTGGCCAGGTTATAGGATATATTTTATTACGTTAGGTGACATAAGAAATAAGCAGTGACGATAATGGTGAATCAAGTCGGAGAAAAGTTTGCCGCTAGCGAGTCTCTTGCAATACACTGCCTAAAGCATTAAATATGGAACAATATCATGTAGCAAAGAATATAATATATATAAAATGCAACGTCTCTCTGTCTGTGTGTCTGTCCGTTAGTGCGCTTATCACTCGAGAACCCTTATCCGATTTACGTGTTTTTATAAATTTAAACATATGTTCTATATAATTCGATATAAGCCTAGATAATGGGAGATAAGGAGAAATAATGGGAGATAAGTCGAGATAAGGCTCGATAATGGGAGATAAGGTGAGATAATGGGAGATAAATATAAATAATGGGAGATAAGGAGAAATAATGGGAGATAAGGAGAAATAATGGGAGATAAGGAGAAATAATGGGAGATGAGCAGAGTTAAGCCTAGATAATCGAAATTATGTAGAGATAATGGGAGATAGATATTTTATTACGTTGGGTAAATTAAGGAATAAGCAGTGACGATAGTGGTGAATCAAGTCCACGCGAGCGAAATACCGTGAATGTACTATAAAATTACAGTTTCAAATTTTATTTCTCTTATAATCCCACAAAGTCCTATATAAAGATAGATTCCATGCTAATAAATATCAACAAGTATATGTTTTTTGTAAGGTTTCTGAGGTTATTTTTGGCAAAGGCCACTTTCTGGACTTGTAGTGTAAATAACTATTTGTTAATATTGTGTGTCCTCTATTACTTTATAGTGTTATAAAAATATTCCTCCTTTTTCACTTTTATTTTAGGTACTTGCCCGTCTCAATGGTTTACAGGAGACTGGGGAAAATGCGAAGGAAATTGTCCCTCTGGGCTTCAAAAACGTGAAGTCAGATGTCTTGATATAGATAAACGACCCTCCAGTCAATGCCCAGAGGACAAAATGCCAGTATCTAAAAGATCATGTACATGTGAGTCTTATAGAGAAAGTAGGGCTAGCTACAGTTATAAACTAGCCCAAGATGAACCAATTGATCGTAAGTTACAACTTTTTTACATATTTTTAAAAATTCTTCTGCATGGATAAAAATAATCGACAATTTAAAGACCTCACTTAGTAGCTATTTCCCCTCACCATAAGATATAAAAAACCCCAATTTAATTTTCTCATGATTTATACTCATTTAAAAATTATTTTTGTCGTTTCAATCAAACTTCAAACAATTAATTTTAACTTCGGTTTTTGATATATAAAAAAATTAATAAATACAATTAAAATAAAGGAAAAGTTTTAAGGTATTTCTTACGAGTAACTGTTAAAAGTAGTTTTGCTCGAAATTTTGAGAAATAATAGATTTTAGCATCATGCATTCACTACTTCATTATAAAGATGGTTTACCACGCCGTATTGCCATAATTAATTGTAAAAGTTTCAGATGTTTAACACGTATAAGTTAGGAATCCATACTTTTTTTTTCTTCGATCAAAAAGCATGCGTTTTTTACAATTTTTGATGTCGTATGTGCATTAAAAAGTAAAAAGTCACAAAAAATTATATATACATAAAAAAATTACTTTGCTATCGTTTGTTAAAATATGGGGGCAGTTTACCACCTAGTTGTTGCAAAAATATTAGATAAATATTACTTTTTATTGAATTTTATGAAGTGAATTTTCGCTGTAGCAACGTAGCTTGAAAAAGAGAGCTCGCGCGGACGCGGGCGTTCTTTCAAATTCTGAATCATATATAGTCCGGGTGCTTATAACCAAGATTTTGGACTTATCGAAGAGCGGCAGATAAATATATCCCTTATAGATCCAAATTCCAGTTCCTGCCGTGGTTATGGAGGCAAAAAAATAAGAGTAAAGTGAACCCATCGCAGAGTGGCAGTTTTATATGTTATAAGAATACTAGGTATAGCCTTAATATCTGCCACGGAGACCGGTTCCTATGGGAGTAAACTTTTTTTTTCTTGAAAAAAATGGGCTCAAAAAATGAACTCATCGCTGAGTGGCAGATATTTGAGATATAGTTAGTTTGGGACCCAAAAAGAAGTAAAAAAATATTATTTGACATAGATCCTGGTTCTTCGAATTTCTATGAATTTTTGAACCTGTAAGGTTTTTGGACCCACCTGAACTCGAGAGCGGCAGATAAATGAACCAGTGTTCTAATACTATAATACGAGGTGAAATCCCGAATATGTGCATGAAGTCCAATCCCTGCTTTTATCAGCAGAATTTTTGTATCTTTAATGCAAAACTTAAGTTATAAACAAATTGATTTCCTCTATTCGTATTATTATCTAGCTTTGATACACGAGTTTATATGTTTTTTTGACACGTTAAAGTCGAATTTCTAATCCATTTTTTCTAAAAATTTATTAACTTTTGTTACAAATAAATAATTTTTTTCTGTAATAACTTAATACAATATTATTTAACTCGCTAAATTTAAAATGTCTGTTCATTTTTTCAAAAACTAAATTATTTTATTATTACTGACAATTTATTAGAATTATATTAATTTTTCTTTGGAAATGTAACACAAATATTTTTATTTAATTGCATATAAATAAACTGATTAGCTCTGAATTTTTAATTAATTAAATTGGAAAAATGGATTAGAAATTCAGACAGCAGGACAAAATTCATCTAAAAAACTTGGGTAAAGCTCGTAAAAAGCTTAGATTTTGCTGTTATGGAGATAAATTCTATAAAATTCTGTTTTTGCATCAAATTACTTTTTTTAGATAATTGCTTAAAAAATTGTTAATAACAATTGGTAGGTCATTTTTTCAAAAAACTAATTGCAGATCGGATTCTGCGATCTAAAAAAACATAACGTACACTAGAATGGAGGCGCAACGTTCAAAGTTTAAAAAGAACACAGTGAAACTCGGGGTGGCTGATGGAGGATTCGGTCATTGTTGTATTGACATTAACCGAATGCGGCAAAAATTATTGTTACGATTTAAATGTTTAAAATTTTAATTCTTAAGGTTTTTTCGATCAGTCTTTTTGTCTGTCATGTTAAAAATTAAAAATTTCAAATGTACTATCCAATATAGCTGTCAAAAAGATTTTTTTTTTTTAAAATTTTCCTAATTACCTATTACAAGAGGTTTTGGGGCTTTTGAATATAAATTTTAAATAATAAATATAAACAAAATTTAAAGGTTAAATATAAGAAAAATTATAGAGCGAAATTGCACTGCAAATTAAATATATTAATCTTCTTGTAACTATTTCAATGATGATTTGAGCGTCTCTCGAGACACTGGCGCATGTGTATAGTACTTGAGAGAAAAACAAATTACAGGATGGCCGCGCACGTTGTATGACAGGGGCGAACGCGTTTCAAAAATAGTTAGGCGTTATTGCAGCAAAAAATTTAATTTATTTTAATAAAGAACCAGACTCCATGGCAGATAATATTATTTTTAGTATCTACAAACCTCAACGAACATATTAAAACAAATTTCATTCTTTCCTCTATGGGTTCAGATGGGTCCATTTTTCTGTAACTTTGAACCGTTATAACTTTGGATTGACCCAATATCCATTGCAGAGATTCATTTTTCAGTCATATTTCTCAGAAATGAAGCTATACCCAAAATATCTGCCACTCAGCGTTGGGTTCGTCCACCAACTTTTTTCTGCAGCTTTAAAGCGTATTTCCAGGAACAGGAATCAGACTTGAGGCTTCAAACTATCTGAAGGGACTAAGGGGGCATAATTAACAAAGTGATACTATTATCTGCCACTCTTCAATGAGGCATTTTGGTACTGAGCTTTTAGACTATGCAATAACAGGTGATTGCGTGCTGCGGGAAGCAAGCGAGAAGCTACGTTGCCACACTCATTATACTTTGAAAGTCAAATAATTTCGCGTCTTTCTCAAACATAATGCTCTCTATGTCTTCTCGTAAGAAATACCTTAAGTAATAACTATGTAACTTCTTAATGCCAACCCCATTTCTATATCAACACTCTAGTCATGTAGACGCCGACAACGCAGTATCTGGTTTAAAATGAAATACTAAAAATCGAACACTAGTCAACGTCGACTTTACCATACTCAAATCCACTTGAGTTATCTTAATTGGTTTTACGTAGTCTACAATATAACATCGTCTGATTTGCATGAATCTTACATGAACCCAATCTCACTGTCAGTCAAACAGTACGGCTTTAGTTGCTTCTGGTTGTATAATAAACCTTTCACTATTTTATGGCTAACATGTACGATGAAATCAAGGCATTCCTCAAGTAAGTGAAATAAATTACCGGGTTGAACGAATTTATGAAACCACGTTTCAAAGTTTTCAAACGCATACCAATTAACTAATAAATATTACTGCACACCTCGGAAATCACAGTATTTTGACTTTTAAAAATTCAAAAAATGAACGCTAAAAGTCATTAAAATCAAAGAAAAATCATTATTAAACTATTATCGATGATACTGTTAAAATAACGCGCCAAGTGCAATTAGTGTATAGTCTGTCCCAAAATATAAGATCCTGATTTTTTGCCGTTTTAAATGGGCAATATAAAAATTCAGATCTTTTGTTTATGATAGGTTGCAGAAATGGACTTAAGAATTTTATTCATTAATGCAGATAAATAAAATTATAAGTGTTTTTGGAGATGTTTATTTATAGATGCATGTAAAAACAAATGAATAAGAAGTACAAATATACAGTTTGAATGAATGGAATTTACAAGAGGGGACAGATTGTATAAATAAAAATATATTTTAACTTAAGCCTATTTCGGTTTCACTATTACTGTCATCAGCTGAGGTAATTATCAGTGGTTTTATATTATTTACAAAAATATATGAATCTTCAACTTTAACAACGTGCAGCTTTCACAAAGTATATCATTTATAACTGTTTTTACTAATTCAACCACTGACACGGTTATAGTAGGAGAAACATTTTGTGCCCTTATTTTTGATTTAACTTGATGCCAAATATCTTCAATTGGATTAAACACACAATAATACGGAGGAAGTCGCAAAACAGTGTATCCCATTTTCGCAGCCATACCATCACAAACATATTTCTTTCTTAATTTTATACTCTTTCAAAACTTCCAATCATCACTTTTTTTATAACTAAAGTCAAAATAAATGTCATTTTCTAACATATATTCCTGTATTTCCGATTTGGTGTTGACTGCATTATAAACTTTATTTAGTAGGCGACTATGGTAACTTGCATTGTCCATAACTATAACACTCTGTTCGGGAATATTTGGCAAAAGGGAATTTTGAAACCAATTTTCAAAAAGTTCCGCGGTCGTGTCTTCGTGATAGTCCAAACTAGAATCTTTTATGTTTTTTGCAGATAATAGTAGACAATTTGAAACCCAGCCCTTTTCAGATCCGGCATGCAAAATGGTTATTTGTTTACCTTTATTTGAAGGTGCGTTAGTCTGACATTTTGTACTGCTGTCAACCCACCCTTTTTGTACAGTGTCATGGGTATCGAACCATGTTCCGTCAAGGTAAATTATTGGCCAATTCTCTGATCCATACTTTTTAATGTCTTGTAAATAAGTATGTTGCAAGATTCGTAATCTTTGTGGCTCCATCACTAATTGCATTTTGTTGATTTTTCGGAACGTGAATCCCATTCTTAAGAGAATTCTGTGAAGGACTGATCGGCTGCAATGTATACTGGTCCTGTCCTGCACCAGTCTTAATTTTATTTTGTCTAGTGTCGGCACCAACTGCTCAACTACATAGAATATAGTTTTCTTCTGATGACCTCTTTTTCACAATCGTCTACATGATGCATTTGAAAATCTATTTATTTTTTCCTGTTCCTGTGTGATGGTTTTCCTACAATACCCTTAATCGTAGAAATTGAGGTTTTTATTAGTTCACTGGTTTCTTGCAAAGCACTTTGTTTATTCAAATTTCTTTTTATCAAACTCTCGTAAACATTTTTCACTATTTGCTTAGCGTCAAGTGATAAATGTTTTCTCTTGCGGTAGCCACTATTGCAATTTTCACACAGACGCCACATAATTAAAATAGAACCGTTACGTTGTAAAGTTGTAAATAAAAATAATAAAAAGCATCTTTCGAATCTTAATGGGGACCTGTGGCCATTAGGCCTATATTATCAAATACTTAAAAGGCTCCAAACCGGGTTGCCAGGTAGTAAATATATAGGTAAAAATAGATACAATATGATTGCAGGTGCAAGTGATGGCGGTATACAAAGGAGGTAAAATAAAAATACGTTTATCGTAATATCTGGCAACTATGCACAAAACCTTAAAAGGGTCGTTTATTGTCTCATTGAAAAAGCAAAGAGGTAGGTTCTTATACCTTGGGATTTACTTTATCGTACGTTGATTGCTTTTGAAATAAAAAATTTTGTTAGGGAGGTATAAAATGATCAATGACTTGAAATAACCTTCGAATTTTTTGCTTTTTTTAAATACCAGATAAATTATTAAAGGTAATGCACTCATGATAATTTTTGTTCAATCTACACCCTGTAACAAAAATTTCAGAAATTCCTTTCGAGATAAGGGGGAAGATCTATTTTTCGCAATTTTTAAAAAATAATACAAAGAAAAATGTACGCAAGTTTTACAGTATATATATATCCTTGAACTTTTCAAGCTTTCATTTGACATTCCACTCGATGACCTTGTAAAATATTTTTTTTCACTTCCGATTTCACCCCCCAAAACTAGCTCCTTAAGTCAAAATTTAACTCTTAAAACTACAGGGCTCTGATCAGGCCATCAATTCCTATATTAGTGCCAAATTTCAACTTTCCATGTCAAGTAGTTTCGGAGAAAATCGAGTATGACAGAAGGACAGAGAAACAGACATATAGACGGACAAAAAGACACCGAAGTGATCTTATAGGTGTTCCGTACGCAACACTACAAAACTTCTGTTAAATTTTACCGCCCTAAACCAAAACAGTTTGTTCTTTTTTTTTGAAAAAGGGCCATCACAGCCGACCAATTTTGGACTTAGGCCAGCCATTAAAGTGTAAGACCGTTTTTAATTCCTTTACGATGATTTTCTAACGTTGGAAGCTTTTGAAAGTCCCATAATTGCGAGGAGCCTACTTTTTACAATCGTGACACTCAGTTAATTTAAATTTTCATATTTTACTGTAGGAAAATATTCGGAAATGATTATTGTTCATTAAAAAAAATTTCTTACATGCTGCGTTCATACAATATAGTAATCTAGCTATAATTTTTCAAAGGAAAATTCGATATTTGTGTAAATTTTTCCGCAGAATCGCGTTATATACCACATCTGTTATGGGGTTGCACTTTCATGAAGAAAGTAACACCTGACACAAATCGACTAAACATAATCCTGCTGTGCAACACGGAATTCTATCCATGAATGGTGCTTTGGTATGTGATTTTGACGCTTCTGGTTTTGTGCTTACGATAAAGCGTTCAAGATATATTAAAGAAGCAATAAACTGAATTTACTTTATATGGACGTCTTACTTCTTCTGTATTCACATACGTCGGGGTCTCTGTACCTCTTCTTCAGTTTCTATTGAGGTTGTTATTCTCTGCTAGTCTAAAAAAAAAAATAAAAAAAAAAAAAAACGGACGCAGCGTCCGGAACTCTACACTAGTCCCTGATCTTTCGGAGCCATGAGCGCTGCTTTCTACCAGGTTCTCGTCGACCCTCCATTTTTCCCTCAAAAATAAGTTTTGGAATCGAATAGCAGTCACCTCTTATTATATATCCCAAATAAGACACCTTTCTTTGTTTTACGATAGTAGTTGCCTCTCGAACCCGGCCCTTTGAAGTACTTGTTCATAGGTTAGGTGTTCTGTTCAAAAAATTCAAAGCAAACGTCGCAGTATCCACATCTCCCTTTTAACGACCATGTGTCTACACCATATAAGAGGACCGGCCAGACATAGCATTTTATTACAGCATTTTATTACTCGTAGGCGCAGGGCGAGTGGCAATTGTCTTTGAAGCAGCATATTTTTCAACATTAGAAAGGTATTCTTTGCCATGCCAATTCAGAGTTTAACCTCCCCATCACAATCCCATCGTTCGTTGACAACAGAGTCAAGATATTTTAATTTAGTAACCCTCTCAATCTCTTTATCCTTTATAAAGAGAGATGCATCCTCTTGGAGGTGTCTACTAATCACCATAATTTTGGTTTTACCAATATTTATACGTAGACCATACTCCTCGCCAATATCATTCAGCTTAGAATTTACACATCTTCCATGTTATTCGCAACTATTGCGGTATCGTCTGCATACCGAATATTATTTATCGGCTTTTCATCAACTTTTATCCGTTTGCATTCATCATCTAGAACAAGTTGAAATATTTTCTCTACGTAGATATTAAATAATACTGGCGACAGTATGCTCCCCTGCCTAAGACTATTTAAGACACTGGAAGGTTTTGTTGAAGTGTCCTGATTAATTTTGATCTCGGCAGATTGATTTCAGTATAGCTGTCTTATTAGTCGTAAATCATATCTATACCAATTTCTTGAAGCCGCTACTTCAGAAAGTCATCTTTATGTTGTCAAGTGACCGTCGATAGTCAATAAAACATATAAATACATCCTGTCGTTGGTCGCAACATTTTTGTACAAGAAGTTTCATTGAAAATAATGCTATGAGCAGTCCAAACTGTGTTACCCACCTTACTTCTTCACCTTATTTACAATTCTGGAATGAATTATTCTCAAAAAAGGTTTAAGGGCGTGACTCATTAGGCTTATAAGTCTGAAATCTTCACAGCGTCTTAAATTATGTTTTTTAGGGATGGTTACGAATGTTGATCTTAGTCAATTATTTGGAATTTGTTCGGTTTCATAGATTCTGTTGAAAAGGCGTGTGTTTTGTGTCAACCTGATCCAGAACCTCAGGATACATCTTGTCGTGTCCTGGTGTCTTGCCGTTTTTTAGTCTGTTTATCGCTAATTTCACTTCTCCTCCTCCATTATTACAGATCCACTTAATTAGCCGGTGACGGTTAGTACATTGTTTTCTCTACTGGCATCTCATCTGAGTCTAAAATCTGTTTGCCTTGTTCGTTCTGGAAAGCTGAGAGTGGGGTGTTCTTATTTATTCCCATTATTTGTTTGTTCTTGTGGAAGTTGAAGCTATCATGGAGTGTATGCAAACTTCCTGCCTCTTCGCATTCCTTTGCGACCCAGTTTTCTTTCGCCTCCTTTACGTGTTGTTTAATTAGGCGATTAAATTCTCCATAGCGTTCTTGTTGATTTTTTGAAAGACGTCGTTGTTCCATAAGTTTTAGAATATCTTCGGTAATTCATGGCTTACACGAAATTAAAACTATGGCAGATGACTTCTTTAAACTTTTCTAACAAAGAGATATCACGAATTACTGATTAATGTTTATTCTGCAATGGTTGGAAACTGTTTGAAATCGATTAAAAATAAATATCGGTTAAACTATATTTTTTTAGAACATCGCAGCCGCGTTAAGAAATTTGAGTGTAACCTCATAAGCAACGATTGCGGTGGTCTAGCGCAGGGCTGTCAAGGTCATGCACAGTTCGAGCCAATTTTGGAGGTAACGCCTCCCGCTGTCCCCACCACTGCTAGACGTTAAGCGGCCGAGCCGCCGATCGCGGCTCGGCCGCTTACCAAACACAATGCGCTCCTCCTATGTCTCTCATAGCCGCTCCTGAGACTGCGCGAACGGCGGCAGCAGCAGTGGTGGGGGAGCGGGAGGCGTTACCTCCGAAATTGGCTCGAACTGTGCATGACCTTGACAGCCCTGGTCTAGCGGATAAAGGCGCGCGTTATAGATGTACAAAATAGTAAAAGTTACGGCACACCCTTTACCATTTTCTCGATTTTCTGAAAAAAAAAAACCGATTCGGAAAATCAATTGATTTTTATCCCGGCTTTATTTGTTTACACCTAAACGCGATCCAAGATTAATAGTGGATAAGGAAGGGCAATTGGAAACGATTTGGTTGGTTAAATATCAGTATTTGTTAAATTTCTAAGTTTGAAAATATTCAGTGGTTCACCAGCTTTAACTGTATTATTAAAAATCTAATCTAATGAAGTAAAATTATCATGCATAGTTTTACCTAATAGAGAAGAAAGTAAATAACATATTTATAAAAAAACAGCTGAAAATTTTCCACATTTATACCTTAATAAGTTATATATAGTCATATACAACCTTCTATTAGATTTCAAAAATCTAAGTGACCACATGGGTACGTATGCACAGGCGGTTTTACTAGCAGAACTCGTGCGATCATTCCGGTTTTTGGTGGCGCTACACGCACGCAGGATACGGTAATTTTTTTCTTTAAGACAGGGTTAGAAATCCGTTCAGTCCTTACCACACTCGTTGAAGTTTTTTACGGATCATTCATTTGGCGGGAAACATTGTTGTGTATGACATACTCCGTCTATGCTTTTTTGTGTCTAGGTTTTTCACCAATTTCAAACCCACTTCTTTCAATACCGATTTAACAGTTCGTTGCTACGTCCTTACGTTGAAAATTGGCATTGGCGAAGTTGGAATCGAAAGACGTGAATATATGTACTCAGCTAATGATATCTTTTTTTTATGGGTCTAGCACACGTGCTGCAGGGAAGTCCCTAAAGCGCTACAGGAGCGACTCGTGTGCGATTCACGTTGTTCTTGAATCGCCGTAAATTGTACTCGATGGGAAACACAGTCCTGGGCAAATTATTCCAAAGGGATGATGTTCTCCATATAAAAGACTGCTTGAAAAGCGTTGTACGAGGAGTAACCAGTTGAACCTCATACGAATGTGAAGTATTAGCGCGACGTGTATTTCTAACAAGCACCGCTCTGGGACGAATTAAACGAGCTATATCCTTCTAACACTTTCCATGAAAATACTTGTAGAATAGGCTCCGCCAACCGTTCTTCGATGTTCCAGCGAATCAAGGCCGCCGGTAAGTTCCGGGTCTCCAATCAGATGAACAGCTCTTCTCTGAATAGAATCCAACAAATGCAGTGTATGTTTGGAAGTGGAGCCCCAAACATGGGAGCAATATTCTATCGTTGGTCGAATTTGAGCTTTGTACAGAATTAACAGTTGTTGAGGAGTGTAAAGCTTTCTAGTTCGAAACAATATTCCCAGCTTTTGAGAAGCTCTCCTTGCTATGCCTGCTACATGTTCGTGCCAAGACATATTTGCTCCCAGATTAACGCCAAACAAATTGAGTGACGATGTTAGAGGAATGGAGTGCCCCGACATAACTATGTCGGATTCAGCAACGTTAACTATTTTAGAAAAAACTGCCGCCTGGGTTTTTGTAGCGTTAAATTCCCTTGCGTATAAGAATAAATCTTCAGAATATCTCCTGTGTCGATTGACAAAGTAGTACTGACGTTTCGCCGATCATTCCGCCGCTTCTTCAGAGCTTGTTCCGACAACTGACTTTTTCGGAATCCAGCACAAAGCTGAGTTAATTAAGATTATTGGGGTGCTTAGATATTTTGATGAATAAAAAATGACATTTTTTACAAGGATTGGCCAAAGAAAATCTGGCGTCCTGTTTCATACTATTGTGCTGAAGTAGAAATGTTACGAAGACGTACTGTTCTTTAATTATAGCAGTTCTCGGAATAACCTCTCGAAAACCTGACAGAGGAAAAATTCAGAAGAATTATGCCTATAAATTCTGTAATCTGTTGAAATTTCGTGTCCTAAAAAAATGATAGCTTGGATGAGATTGAAAATATTCTTCTTAATAATAAATGCCCATAGAGTTGTTTTTCAACGACACAATATAATAAAGTAGTTAATATGATGCTACAATAAATTTTTTTCTTGATCTTTCCAGGTTCCTGTGTAGATAGAGTATCGAAATGTCGGTTAGCAGTACAAGCACGACTCTGTCATTACCCGTACTACACCAAAAATTGCTGCGAGTCCTGTAAAAGGGCACAACAGGACCTAATAGAATGAGCTAATTAAAGACTAAAAATCAGGAAAATAATTTAAGAAGTCAAGGTCTGGGCTAGTCCAAAGCCCAGAAGAGAAAGGAACTGATAGATTACTAACAAATAAATCGCTTAAGAAAGGTTATATTTGTTTTTTGCTGAATTCTCTATTCATTTTTTTTTTTAAATTATGTATGTATGTATATATATATATATATATATATATATATATATATATATATATATATATATATGTATATATATATATATATATATATATATATATATATATATATATATATATATATATACATACATACATACATACATACATACATACATATATATATATATATATATATATATATATATATATATATATGTATAGGCGTGTGACTTAGCCACCCTTTTATCAAACAATAAAAAAGAACATTCCTACGTTAATGACGTGGACAGTATCTAAAAGGTCAAGATTAATTTGTATTTATAATTACGGATATTTTATTACTTTGTACAGAAATGTCAAAAAAATGTTTAAAACATTTTCATTATTACTTTATACCTTCCTCCTGTGGATTTATAAATTTGTATTATTTAATACATCAAACAATTCAAGTATATTTACAGCTAAAATTAAATCCTTATGTATATCTAATATTTTTATTTGAAAGTAAATTGGTAGTTTCCCTTGAAATTTACTTTAACAGCAAAAAATAAATATCAAAATATGTAGCTAAATTAGAATGAGGCGCCTGTGATTGAGTGCTTGAGTGAATGTGTTTTTTTTTTACCGAGTGATTATATAAATTGGCACTGAAAATGCTGAAAATGTACAAAAAACCTTTAACCGAATCCAATAATTATCATACAAAATATGCTAAAAAAAGTTTTTTTAGCTTACCTGTGTTTAATTAGTTTTAATTTAAGTTTTATTGTCGCAAAACTTTTTTAGCACTTTTATACCATTCAAATGTCCCAACTTATAGGCATAATAGAGATAAATGTGAACATTTTTATTAACTAAAATAAAAAATATCGTGTTGAGAATAAACTAAACAGTATTAAAAACTATTTCCGCTTGTTTTTAAAATGAAAATGAATTAGCATGAAAATCTATTTGCTAAATCGTAAGTTGGGCCAAAATACTCCAAGAAAAATAAAATAGTTGTCTGTGATTGTTTTTTTATTAAGGATAATTTAATTCTTTTTTATATGAAGGTAAATACGTGAACGGAATTTAAGACCTTTTTAAAATTAAAATTGTTAGTTTTAAATCGACTTTTACTTATTCACTCATAAGTATGGGTTATATTATTGGAATATTATTAATAATAATTATTGCTGTGTACTAAAAACTCAATATTTGTTAATAGATCACAATCGCCGTTTAATCATAAACATTTCACATTGCTTGGACATATAGATTAACTTTGTCCATCCATTATAAAATATTTACCATTAGTTAACGTTTTAGGTGAAAACTCAAGCATGTTCCTATAAGGAGAGTTATTCAAATATCGAGACTCGGATAGGTGTTTCAGACCATTAGTCAAATATTCTAAGTCATTTTTAAAAAATTTAAATGCATTGAGTCTGTCTGCATTTAATAAAATCATATATACGAAGCTTACAATCCATATTAATTTGCCAAGTTTATTTGATATGCACTTACTAATTTATCAAAGTTGTTATGTCGTTAAGGTTTATTGTGAAAATTAGATTTATTATACTACATTTGCATTTTAAGACAAAGAAAATGTAATTAAGTTCTTTATTTACATTAAATAAACTTTAATTTATGTTTTAAAAAGGGCTTAAATACGTATATCTAACCTAATGTACTCTTGCTTTAGAAACAAGCACTGCCAAAATTTTAAAAAAGGACAAGTTGAAAAAAGTAACATTTTAGTTAAAGTAAAAAAAAATATTAAGAAAATATAACTTAATTCGAATGATGTAGAAAATATTATTTATTGTCATAAAATATAAATGTGAACCAAGTAGCAAAAAGTATTATGTGTAATAGCTTTTAATCTATTTAAATAAAGTATAATTTTTCACATTTCTAGTTGTTTTTTTATATGTATTGTGTACCATACACCAGAACCAAAAAAAATAGTAAGATGTCCAAGCTATTTAAATTATAAATTTCCAGATAATTTGTTGTTGTTCATCTCGAAAAAGCCTTATGATCTCTTGGTGGATATATCACAGACTATACATATATACATATATATATATATATATATATATATATTTTATATATATATATATATATATATACATATATATATATATATATATATATATATATATATATATATATATATATATATATATATATATATATATACATATATACATATATACATATATACATATATACATATATATATATATATATATATATATATATATATATATATATATATATATAATATATATACATACATTATATATATATATATATATATATATATATATATATATATATATATATATATATGTACATATATACATATATACATATATATATATATATATATATATATATATATATATATATATATATACATATATATATATATATATATATATATATATATATATATATATATATATATATATATATATACATATATATATATATATATATATATATATATATATATATATATATATATATATATATATATATATATATATATATATATATATATATATATATATATATATATATATATATATATATACATATATATATATATATATATATATATATATATATATATATATATATATATATATATATATATATGTATATATGTATATATCCATATATATATATATATATATATATATATATATATATATATATATATATATATAAATATATATATATATATATATATAAATATATATATATATATATATATATATATATATATATATATATATATATATATTATATATATATATATATATATATACATATATATATATATACGTATATATATATATATATATATATATATATATATATATATATCCGCTTTTTTTTTCAAATTCGAATATTTTTGAAAAAGTAAAAAAAGGGCAAAAAATGGGTTTTACCGCCAAAGCAACCTGCATCTGAAAAGCCTCCATCGTATGGACTAATTCAAGCGCAGACGCATTGTTGCTGTTTATACAATGGCCTGCGCCGAGTTAGATCTGACCAACACTGTAAATATCACGTTCTTGTTAACAAATAATCATATTGTTTAATTATTCGTTATTCTATTTACTAGTGGCGGAGCGAAAACAGTATCTATATTTCATTCATTTCATCATTTCTTTAGGATCGATTTTTTACTTTATTATTGAGATCCACTATTTAAGGTGATTTTTCTGCAGTCGATCTAGCTACAAGTGCCAGTTTCAATATATGCGGTGATTTCCATAACACCCTATATGTATATATATATATATATATATATATATATATATATATATATATATATATATATATATATACTTATATTTATATATATATATATATATATATATATATATATATATATATATATATTTATATATGTATATATATATATATATATATATATATATATATATATATATATAAATTTCCCTTCGTGGACACCCCTTTTACATGGACGCGGACATAAAAAAATGTGCTCTTAACCGGACAAAAAACAATAAAAAATAAATGCCTTGTCTCATTTTTCTGTGTAGTAAACTGAGTAAACCGGGGATTTACCGATCTCAGTTTTTGGTACATGCGAAGATTTAATATTAGTCTGACGCCTATGCGAAAAAGAGTAGAAATGGCTCCAAACAGAAAAATTCTCACGCTTAAACAAAAAATTGAGACTGTTGAAGTTCACAGTAAGGTAAGGTTAAGTTTAAGGGACTTATCCAAGCGTTTTAATATCGGAAAAACACAAGCTGCTTATATAATTAAACATAAAGAAATCCTTATAAACAAGCAATTTGAATGAAAAAAGAAGCTTTTTAATTGGTGATGGTACCAAAATTGACAAGTTGTGTTATAACTGGTTTATAGCAGCTCGCCTTTGACAGGTATGCACATGAATTATTTTTTTAGATAAGGTTTTCTGGAATTAGTGCATTGATTTTCTTTTCATATCAATTCAAAGAATGGATAAAAGGGATGAGAGTATCAGTAGACTTGTCGTGACAAAAATGCAAAAAACTTATTAATGTTTTTTTTCAGGTCCGCTAATACGATGCAAAGCAAAAGAAATAGCTGAGTCTCTGAGACATTCTACATTCAGTGCTTCTTCTGGTTAGCTTAATAAATTAAGAGGAGGAGTTTCGGTTATTGCTGAAGATGTTTCGTCATTCTGGGAAAAATGTCCTTTTTTAATTAAGGGATATTCACCGAGAGACATCTATAAAGCCGATAAGACCGGCCTGTATTTTAGGGCTCCACCCAATAGTGGTCAAATCCCAAAGAGAGGTTTAGAATTTTGCATTGTGCAAATTTGGCGGGAGTATATAATAAGGTAAATCTTGGATGACAGGAGAAATTATGACCGAGTGGTTGCAAGATCTTCATTGGAAAATGACAAAAGAAAAAGAAACATTTTGTTATTTTTAGATAATGCAGGATCTCATCCAAAAGTCGTCTGCTTAAAAAATATAAAAATTTCGTTTCTGCCCCCTAACTGTTCATCAGCTTGTCAACCACTTGGCAAGCGAAGTATAAAAAATTTTAAAATTTATTATCGTAGTCTAATACTCAAATACCTGATAGTAACCATTGAAATTGCTGGTACAGTTTTTGAGTTAATTAAAACAATTATGCCGATGCAGTTTACTTCGCAAAAACCGCTTGGGAACAAGTAACCAAGAAAACAGTTAAAAATTGCTTCTGTAAAGCGGGATTTAAGCATGAACATATTCAAACCAGTTCACAGAAGCTGTTACATCTGACCCAGAAGATGACTTACTATTTAACGTACTTGCAGATATCCTCAAAAATGAGAAGTTTTTGGAGTTGACTGATAATGAAAACTTTTATGATTTTTTTGAAGATAGATGACAATTTGTATGTTGAAAATCCAGATTCAGAAAAAGAAATTGAAAATCCAGTTGAAATACAAGGACTTTCCGAAGATTCTGATGTCGATGAGGTTCCAGTACCAACAGATAATATCCCAAATTATGGTGAAGCTATTACCCTAACCAAGCAGCTTAAAAGTTTTGCCGAAGCTCACGGAGATGCAGAGACTTTAGAGCTTCGTTCCAAATTAGAAATACGATTTGTTGACGCCATTTTAAAGAAAAAGAGGAGATAAACAACAATATATAACTTTTTTGCGTCATTAAGTGACCTTTCATTTTATATGTATAACTCTATCCTATTATATTTTATATGTATCTAAAGGTAACAAATCTTTGTTTTTTGTTTATTTTAAAAATATGTACATACATAAGTATACGTTTTAAATGTCCCAAATTCTTTAATTACAGTTTCCATTAAAAAAAAACGATTATTTTTGTGTTTCTTTTAAGTGGACACCCCTCTTGAACGGACACTTTCGGTCGGTCCCGTTGGTATGCGGCCAAGGGAGATATCACTGAATATTTTTCACATATATATATATATATATATATATATATATATATATATATATATATATATATATATATATATAGTTTGGTCTTAGCTCTAAGCCGTAACAACGCAATGGACTCTGGCATGATCCTTTCTAAGGAACTCTTCCACCTTAAACAATAAATTCAGTGGGTCCGATTTGGCAGTGAATTTTTAAAATACTTTTTAAAAATAAGTAATTGCATTTTTTAAACATCAATTTTAATGGTGTTGGTCCTAAAATAATTTAAGCGCGTTTTATGGAATTCAGTAACATTGTGTTGTTTGAGTGTTTTGAAGTCACATTGTTACTACGTGAAATTTTGTATCTGTTTACACTTCCAAAACTTTGATGGTAATATTCATCGTTAAGACCTACCATATGTAATTGTATTTTTATTGTTTAAATATATTTTATTTTAAAGTTCCATTAGTGCGAGAAAACCTTAATTTGTACTGCTTTCCTTCCGCTCCGTGTCCATGACTACAGTTCTTTAGTTAATCTTCAAAATACTTCGATAACTTCATTTTATTATGTAGGGGTCTAATAATTTAGTTCAAATTTATATTGCTACTGTATCAAAGCAGGGAGACGGATAAAACCGTAACTCCAGAAAGTTAGCTACCGTGGAGCTTAAATGAAATCCCAAATGTTCACTGTTTAAAAATTGGGTGAAATAAAATCACGAAGCTAAAGGACATCAAAAATAATGCAAACAGAGAGTGCGCTCGAGTGCTAGTTTGCTAGAATTCCGATCTGTCAATATGTCAACAATCAAATGTATAGCAATTCGGTACGATGGGTAATAATACAGTTAATTCAATAATTGAAATCAACTGATATAGATCCGAGGCACAATTTTGTTAACGTTTATTCTCGGATGAGTTACATGTCTACCTTGATAGACACGTCAATAAACATGATTGCCGTTATTTGAGTCAGACAATTGCTTTCTATTAAGTGATGGCTTGCACTGCAATATCAGCATGTGGAATAATTGGCTTGAATTTCGTTAGGGATATCAGAGGCCGGCAAATCAACTGCTAATTTGAAGCGACATGGAATGATTAAAAACTTCTTCACAACCGCTTTACAAATTTTCAATTGTTGAAAATCTGATTTCGGTTTGATGAAATGGCATCACAAACGTCAGATAAACCCTGTCAATCATTTGACAAATTTTACTATTAAATTAATTTCAAGGAAAATAGACCACGTAGCCCTGATTTGACGTCTATGGATTTTTTCTTTTGGAGATATCTCAGAACTAAACTGAACAGTAGTAGTCCTCGCTTCTTGGAACAACTGAAAATATATACCCGGTGATCACAGAAACGAGATGTCAAGCAGTGATCAATAATTTTACCCCTCGCTTAGAAGAGTTCCGGAAAAGCAATTTTTTACATTCATATCACAGTATTTTTTACAAATATTTTCTCAAATACTACAGGCTGCCATACAAATATTGTTTTTTTTTTCATTTATTAATCTGTATTTACTATAAATGTTTTAAAATTATTTTTTTTATCGTAAATACTTTGTATAAGACTTTTCTATTGTCAGTGATCTATATATAAGTCATTCCTATGTCTATAATCACCCATACAGATTCAATAATGTTTTTAAGAAATGTAATACAATATTATATTTTATATACTGGAACTATGTTACAAGTGATTTTATTTGGTGGTATAAAGATACTACGGCCCCATTAATCGTCCAAAGAGAAGCTGAAATTGTTATAATTAAAGCTACTAATCTTGATTCAAAATCCGTATAAAAAACAAACCAATGTGTGTAATAAGCATAGCATAAACTTATTATACCGATGACGTACGCTAACAATCCTAAAATATTGTGAATTGTTTTGTACCATAAGGGACTAATGGAAACGTACGGTTTCACTTCTTGATAGTACTTGATTGCTAAGCCTACTGGTATCGACAAAATGAGTAGAATCATAGAAACTAGACCTAAAAATAAGAGAAAAATTATATTGTATAAATAATTACTATGTAATATATTAATTAAAGTCATATCTTTCTGAAAGAATATGTACGAAAAAGTAGGACACTGACGAAAATTAACTAAAATAATATATCTTAAAGGTTCTATTTGATCAAAATATTTTCAAAGAAACTTGTAGTTTGTCCTCTTTAAAAAAGTTTGTCCTAATTTCATATCTTAATTTCTAGAAAATTTGTCACGTGATAACGACTTTCTTGACAATAAAAAATGAAATGTTCTACATCTATCCTTTTGCAAAATACAGACTCAATTTTATATAGTTCTCTAATGGTTAGTATAAAGTTTAGAACAAGACTTAATTCTGTATAAATTCGAATACAGTTTTCTTAGGTTCATACGACTGATTTGCTTCTAGTTGGTTTACAAAACATTACACAATAATATATCTTCAGATATATCTCCATTTCGGTGGCAACATAAAAATGGAGGGATAGACTACAGTTGTTTCACAAAATGATCTCTACATTTGATCTGCCGTTGGCTCAATAAATTATTTTTGAATAGTATGCGGTTTTTACATCCCTTGCTGAAAGGAAGAATTGTATTCATCCGTTTTAGAGTTCTTTTGAAAATTCTGTTATTGTTTCATTATTTTGTATTATTTATAATTAAATATGAAAAGGTTTAATGCGGTGTAAAAAGAGGGCAGACAAGTTACTTTGTATATATCGTATTTAACATTTATGTTATATTTTCAATAATTTCAATTATTTATGATCATAAATCTAAGGCGTTAAAGAGGTAGGGGAGAGGATTAGGGGAGTTGCTTTGTATATATTGTATTATAAGTCTGTTTTAGCACTTTTGAAGTCAAAGAAACTAAAAATTGTGTTATTTTTTTTTTTTTTCATTACTTTTCCCTGATTGGACAAGTAAGGAATTAATGAAGAAAGGGTTGGCGGGGCTTCGAATATATTGTGTCGTACGTCCTATGCAGGATGCTTAAAGTCAACGAATCTGAAAGCCGCTCGAAGCTTAGTTAGCTTCGAGTATCAGCAGCAGCAAGATCACAGTATCGAGTAGCAGCAGTAGCAAGAGCACTTGAAAATGCCAAATGAGATTTTGGCGAAACGTCGTGCAAATTCTAGACGAACGGATTGAAATTTTAATGTATTACATTCCACCATCCATGAAAACCTCTATTATAACATTATGTATATATATATATATATATATATATATATATATATATATATACATTTTTTTAATATTTATGCAATGTAAATATGTTATACATATCCTTACGTCCTACAGTTTTTAAGGTAGGGAAGAAAGACGTGTTAGTTTCTTATATATCGTATTATACGTCCTTTTCAGGGCTCTAGAACTAAAGGAATCTTATTCTAAATATCGTAGAATTTTTTTCAATAGTGCTAGGGGAGACGATTAGACAGATTGCCTCGTATGTATCCTCTGAAAAGGGCTTCTTCATTTGTCGAATCAAAAAATTATATTATTTTTTAGTATTTTCAATTTTAATAAAAATGCCATGTAGAGGAAAATATCGGATTTCAGTTTAAATTAATGTAATGTAAAACTCCAAAAGGCTTCCTGTTACGTATTATTTAAACATCAATTTGTAGCAATTGCAATTATTTTTGGTGTAAGAAAGTTACATTTGCTATTTATTTTAGAATTGCCTTTCGCAACGAAAATATGGGGTAAATTACTTTACCGACATTTTTATTATTAATTATTATTTTACCAGTTATTCCATGAGCTGTATATAAATGGTAACCAGGAGATATATAATGATACACTAGAGCATCTCCAGCTAGAATCATTGCAGATCCTATGGACACTAAAATTCCATGGATGGTATATTTTGCAGTTCTTGACATTTGTCGCGACCAAAGTTCATCTCCTACGAATAGCATAAACGATTCTGCCATAAGTGGTACATACTAAAAATAACAAATATCTTGAATGTTATGAATATTTCATAGTATTAATTTGGGAGTTTGTAGTTAAGAAAAAACGTCATTTTACAACATTGTAAACAAAAGGGCTTGAGGAAGGTCTATATAGCAACAAGAGTTTGCTGGGTTTAATAGTACCAATAAAAACAGTCATCATCATCATCATCAGCTATGCAGTCCATCGTCGGACATAAGTCTCCCTAAGTACGACCATTTTCTTCTGTTATGGGCCTTGTTAATCCAGTTGTATCCCACTAGTATTT
>CM032446.1:153515880-153566373 GCA_019049505.1 Pachyrhynchus sulphureomaculatus | reverse complement strand
GGGTTTTTATATTTGCGAGATAAATCCTTTTTTTTATATTTATTTTGTTTTGCACGGTATACAAGATGATAATTAGTCATTTTTTGTTGCAATAACTGTAATTCTAATTAAGAAATTGTTACAGGACGAAATAAAATAAATTATAATGCATTTTTTATATTTTAGTAACTGCCCGGGAAACAGAACTGCAATGCCCACCAAGTTCATCATCTACTAGTGTAGCCAAATTAAGATCCGAACTCTTATGCGATTATGATAGTTTTATCCGCCCAGTTAAAGACCATCGTAATGCAACTACAGTATCCTTCAGGTTGTTGTTAAAATATTTTACTTACGTAAGTATATATTAACTGCTATTGTATTATTATAGTGGTTGTATGTAAAGGGTGTTTTTTTATAGAGGTATAGAACTTTGAAATGAAATAAAACAAAGATGAATTTTTTAAAAAAAAATTTACTTATTCGAAAGATAATCTTTAGGCATTATAATTTAAATATGCCTTCTGGCATATGACCGCCACGGCTGGCTCGGACGTAGTCTAATCTGGAGGTCCAATTTTCGATGACTTTTTCCAACATTTGTGACCGTATATCGGCAATAACGCGGAGAATGTTGTCCTCCAAGTGGTCAATCGTTTCGGGCTTATCGGCGTAGACTAGCGACTTCACATATCCCCACAGAAAATAGTCTAGCGGCGTTAAATCGCACGATCTTGGAGGCCAATTCACGGGTCCGAAACGTGAAACTATGCGGTTACCAAACGTTTCCTTCAATAAATCAATTGTGGCACGAGCTGTGTGACATGTTGCGCCGTCTTGTTGAAACCACAGCTCCCTGCACATCATGGTTGTTCAATTGATGAACGAAAAAGTCAGTAATCATGGCTTTATAGCGGTCACCATTGACTGTAACGTTCTGACCAGCATCGTTTTTAAAGAAGTACGGACCAATGATTCCACCAGCCCATAAAGCACACCAAACAATCAGTTTTTCTGGATGTAACGGTGTCTCAACATACACTTGAGGATTATCATCACTCCAAATAGGGCAGTTTTGTTTATTGACGTATCCATTCAAACAAAAGTGAGCTTCATCGCTAAACAAAATTCGCTTATGAAAATCGGGATAAACGGCAATCTTGTTTTGGGCCCATTCACCGAATCTACGCCTTGCTAGGTGATCGTGTGGTTTCAATTGTTGCATGAGTTAGATTTTATAAGCACGCAAACCAAGATCTTTCCGCAAAATCTTCCATAAAGTGGATGGACACATATCCAATTCCTGTGCACGATGGCGGATAGACTGATTCGGGTCTTCCTCTACGCTACGCTCTACAGCAGCAATGACTTCTTCTGTACGCACTGTACGACGTCTCTGTGGATGCGTATTATCATTTAGAGTAAACGTGGTGCGAAAACGTTCCATAGTTAATCGAATTAATTGCTCTGATGGACGATTATGTTGACCGTAAAATGGACGTAGTGCGCGATACGTATTTCGAACAGAACCCTGATTTTCAAAATAAATTTGCACAATTTGGAGGCGTTGTTCAGGCGTCAGTCTATTCATGTTGAAATGCCAAACCAAACTAAACATAAATCACTTGACAGCTGACAAAATGGCCGCCAGTTAAAAAAAAGTGTTGCCAACTTAAAGTTTTATACCTCTATAAAAAACACCCTATACAATACAATATACTTTTAGGTATACTTTAAGACCAATATAACATTGCTTACGATATTAAAAGGGATGTTAGATATTTTTTACGTTCATTCAACTTCTATATAGATTTCTTCGACAACTGATTTCAAATTTCTTGTTATATATATATATATATATATATATATATATATATATATATATATATATATATATATATTGTTATGTAATTCACTGCATATATTGAAACGGGTGACTAATGGGGCCATGTAGAAACATGTTCAATATATTTTTTTTTTCAAATTTGAAAATTTAAAAAAGAAGGAGCAAAACTACGTTTAACTAAGTTATTTACAAAATCAACCAACCCACGAAAGACGCTCGAGCTCAGGCCTGTGTTGCCACACATACGATTGTCTTCAACAATTACAGATTTTCAAATTTCAGGTAAAATTAATATAATAACGAATGAAAATAATAACAGAAAAACACCTAGTAAAAATAATATTTAACCATAAATAAGAAAAAATGTTATCTAGTATTTGAAAAGAAATAATTCCTTCGTAACGCTCGAGAACGACTGGATCATTGCCCCTTAACAGCTAGTTTTAACTTTTATGTTAAGTTTCGGCAAAATAAAAACAGAATTTCAACTAGATTTTTCTCTTAACGTTTCCGAGTTTAATATTGAAATGGTAAACGATTTTCTTGTAAGAAGTGTAAATTTTTTTACTGTTAAAGTGAAAAAAACGTATTTGTCTATTATTTTTATGTACCTTAAATTATCGGTGACGTATTATATCATTACTATTATATTTTTATAATTCATTTAAGTAATTTTATTTGACTTCAATTGTGCTGTGTGCAATATACATCTATACGAAATAAATGTACCTACATAAAGGGTGATTCATTTAGAGGTACTTTTTTTTAAATAAAAAAAAATGAATAAAAACAATTTTATTTTATAATCTTTATTATCATATAAAAGAACCATTCTTTACAATTATTTCTTAAAGATAATTTTTTTCAAATGTTGTCCGCGACCACGGTTAACAACGTCCATTCTGAAGTTCCAATTTTCAATGACGCGTGTGAGTATTTCGAGTGGTATTTGGCCAATGACTCGAGTAATATTGGCCTCCAATGCCTCAATTGTAGCTGGCTTATCCATGTAGACTTTGGACTTTACATAGCCCCAAAGGAAAAAGTCAAGAGGTGTGAGTCACATGATCTAGCCGGCCAATTCACTGGTCCAAAGCGTGAAATGATCTGTTCGCCGAATTGCTCTCGCAGTAAATCCATGGTTTCACGGGCTGTATGGCAAGTGGCGCCATCTTGTTGGAACCAAATTTCGTCGAGACCACGGGGTTCAATTTCTGGCATCAAATAGTCTGTTATCATGGCGCGATAACGGTCACCATTCACAGTAACATTCCGGCCGGCCTCTGTTTTGAAGAAATATGGACCGATTATTCCACCGGCCCATAAACCACACCAAACAGTTGTTTTTTCTGGATTTAATGGCAGCTCTTGAACCTCTTCAGGTTGTTCATCACCCCAAATACGGGCATTTTGTTTATTCACGAATCCATTAAGCCAAAAATGGGCCTCATCGGTGAACAAAATTTTTCTCGAAAACAGTGGATCTTCTGCAAGCTTGTCAAGAGCCCAACGACTTAAAACGGAAACGATTCGGAAGGTCGGTCGGCTTCAGTTGTTGCACTAGTTGAATTTTGTATGCTTTTAAAGAAAGATCCTTACGTAAAATACGCCAAGTTGTTGAATATGACAGGCCAAGCTGTTGAGAACGGCGACGAATCGACACTTCACGGTCTTCGCGTACACTCTCCGCTACCGCCCCTATATTTTCTTCACTACGTGCTGGATGTGGTCTATTCGGTCGAGCATTATCCAATAATGAAAACTGGGTCTCAAACTTATTGATGGTAGAGCGAATTGTGCGTTCGGTAGGCCGATTATGTGGACCATAAGTTGCTCTAAGCGCCCGATACACATTCCTCGTAGAACGCCCATTTTCGTAATAAAGTTGAATAATTTGTAGACGCTGTGCCGGGCTAAGTTTTTCCATTATGAATTGTCAAACACTATTGAACAGGAATGCCACTTCAGTTGACACGACGCATGCGCAATCTGCAATTAAATCCCCATCACAAAAAGTACCTCTAAATGAATCACCCTTTATTTATAACTAAACCAACTATACCGAACGACACAATCTATCACACTTGCTGCTATATTCTATACGTTTTACAAATTTTTACCCCTATCCTTAGTTATATCTTTAAAAAAAATCCTGCCCTTTACCCACGACATATTGCAAAATTTGTAAACGTTCGCTGTAACCTGACCGTGAATTTGACGTTTTGCTGGAGGACGTTGTCACTTCGCCACCACCAAGCAGAGAGCCACTAAAAGCTGGCGATAAAGCCGCTGATGCCTCTAAGAAATTCTTTATTATTTTCTCACAAGAGATCCTTCGTCGGCTTTAGTAAAGCCAGCATTTCTACAATTTATTTTTTTTTTTTAAATTATTTTAAAAAGTAACAGTTTATATATATATATATATAAGTATACATAAATAAATATTATATATATATATATATATATATATATATATATATATATATATATATATATATATATATATATATATATATATATATATATATATATATATATATATATATATATATATATTATATAACATATATATATACATATATATATATATATATATACATATATATATATATATATATATATATATATATATATATATATATATATATATATATATATACACATATACACATAAATATATTTATATATATATATATATATATATATATATATATATATATATATATATATATATATATATATATATATATAGATATATGTTCTCAGTTAGCTTAGAGCGGCAGCAGCAGCAAGATCACAGTATCGAGTAGCAGCGGCAGCAAGAACACTCGAAAATGACAAATGAGATTTTGGCGAAACGTCGTGCAAATTCACTGTTAGACGAACGGATTGAAACCTGGAATTTTAATGTATTACATTCCACCATTCGTGAAAACCTCTATTGTAACATTCCATATTTACCGTTATTAAGGATTAAAACGGTTAAATTAAGGTTATATTGGATAGACTTTTGAAAGTTTGTTCTTGGATGGCAGAAATGATAGACTCAACCATGTAAAATAACAAGAAATAAAGTTAAAAGTCTTTTATTATTCATTTTTAGGGTGTTAAGGGTTAAAATGGTTAATCGAAGGTTAAATTTTTTACTTAAGAGGTAAAATAATTCAATAAAGGATAATTTTTCTTTATTTTATTAAAAGCCTTTGAGATTTTGAGCTTACATGACCACAACTGGTAAGAATTTCATAAATAATGAAGAAAGTATTCATTATTTATGAAATATAGGGGTCAAAATGATTAAATGTTTAACTGCAGACTTTTCTTGTCATATATTCCCTTCAAATGGGACCTTCCTCTTCAATATTCATCGGAAATTGCTTTATACTCGTATATTAAAATTTTCCGGTTTTTTTTAGCCCATAGTGTGGCGAGCTGTAATCGCCTCATAGGAGTGCCGCGAAATATTAAAAAACACAATCAATTTTCAAGTCAGTCTGATGGGATTCAACATCTAGGGGATCTAGTGCAAAGATGTATCTAATTTAGTAATAACTATTTAAAACAGCTTCTATAAATGGTTACTAGATGGAAATAATTAAGTTTTTTAATTGTTTTAGTAGTGTCTCGAACGCTTTTAGTACTTCGTGGTCATATATGGCTTAGCGTGATCTTAGAGTTAAAGTCGTTTTCACATGTTGTATCAACTGAACATTGTTAAATCAAATGAAGTTTTTAAATATCTCTTCTCGTATGCATTTTTAAAAATGGTTCGGTTTTTACTAAATTTGAATATGCCTTGTGAATGTGAAAGTAAAGAGTATACACCGTTAAATTGTGGCAAAAACGTGAAGAAGCATAAATATCGAAAATATAATAACAGTTATTTTTACTCTGTTTTTACGTCCACTTAATTCAATGGCGAAAAAGGCTATGTACCTCAGGCACCAAAATATTGAATGTACCATATATATACTTTAATAGTGTAACTTACATCTAAAGTTGTTATTATAACCATTTTATTAACGAAAACCCTGAAATGAAAAGGCTGAATTTTTAATTTTTACTTTTTTCGCTATGGAAACTATTATATTAATGACCCAAATATTATTCGGGATTTTTTAATTTCTTCGAGTTTCAAGGTCACTAAATCAAAAAAAAACTATTAAGTGCAAGTTGGACTTGTACAATTAGTATTCCGTAGAGTAATTGCTTTTAAAATAAAATCCTTACCTAGGCTAAGTTAATTTAGGTCCCTGACATGTTAACATCCAATATGTATTTCCACGTTTTTTCTGAGTCAATAATGTATAATAGTTATAGCATCTTAGCTACCTAATAGCCATCTAGAATTTAGTAATAGAAGTGGAAAATAAATGTTTACTACCTAAATATTTAATTATAAACAAATAAAATAAAATTATTTTGTCGACGTGCCTTAATGTAAGGAAAATAATTCACCTTCACTATTTTGTACGGGTTTCCCTAGTTCTGGGTATTTTTTCAGTATTTTTTTTTACATCAGATAAATTAACAAAGGTAATGCACTCTTCGCTCAATCTATACTCTATGAAGACTATTCCAAAATTTTTTCAAAATTTTTTAATTAGTACTTTTCAAGATAAAGTGGGTGGAGAGGGTTGTTTTTCCCATTTTTTTTTTAAATAATACAAATAAAAGTGTGCGCAAGTATTATATCATATATATTTTTGAATTAATATTTCACAAGGTTTCATTTGACAACCTACTTGATGACCAGGTAACTTTTTTGCTTCCGATTTCACTTCCCAAAACCCGTTAAGTCAATATTCAACTTTTAAAAACTACACTCTTGAGCCAAATCTCAACTTACTATGTCATATAGTTTCGGAGAAAATTGCGTGTGACCGATAGACGGACCGACACCGAAGTAATTGCATAAGTATTCCGTAAGGAACGCCAAACACATAGAGTTTCCAATTTCCGTCGCTCTGTTTACCTGTTAGTACGATAACTCTCGAAATGAGATATGGATGTAAAATTTAGCATATATACATAATACTTGAGATACAAAAGGATCTACGGTTTTTTCATCAATATTTCTTGAGAAAAAACGAGATAAAACTGGTGGGAATCGATACACTTGATGCCCATGCGCACACTGTGTATGAAAGTTTTAGAAAGTTGATGCGTTATTTCGAAAGTAATCATCCAATTATGGTTAGTAAATCTCTTGATTACTTTGCCAGAAACTTGAAAAAGTTAGATTGGCAAAAAAAAAATCAAGTGAATTTTCAGCTTTTATAAAAAAGCTAAAAATGTGGAAATTAAAAATAAAGATAAAACGGAGGCAGAGCATGTTTCCCCTTGTTGCAACAGTTTTTGACCTCGGGTGCAGTTGATTTATCTCGAGGTATGAAATCCATTTTTAAAGAACACGTTTAATAGCTGGTTTGAGAAACATTTTTAAAATGATAATATCGATAAATTTACCTGGATTCAAGGTATATTTAATCTCATTGCTCCTTGTAAATTTAATGCTGTAAAAGAAAACAATCTTATTGAGTTCCCTTGTGACAATACTTTTAAAAATTAAATTTAGCAGCAATGAGTTTTGGACATCATCCCTTTTGAGTGGGAACGCTTAAAAAATTCTAATTCCATTTACGACTTCTTATTTTTGCAAAGCTGGGTTTACAGCGGTCGCTGTGATAAAAACTAAGTATCTCACGAAAATCAACGTGGAGAAGAAAATGAGTGTGCCCTGATTGAGATGGTGATCAACAGGCTCATCCATTCCACTAATTACATTTAGTTGAATTTGTTAAATTACTTCTTCTTCCTGCCCCATATATTCATGTACGTTGGGATCTCTGTATCATTTCTTCTGGTTATATTGAGGTTGTTATTCTCCGCTAGTCGAAAAATAGACGCAGCGTCTGGAACTCCACACCAGTCCCTGATATTTCAGAGCCACGAGTGCTGCTTTCTACCGAATCCTCTCCGACCCTCCATTTTTCCCTGATAAATTACATTTTCTTTTAAGCCTAAATAAGTGTTTTATTTAGTTTTACCTAATTCTTTAACTGTTGTGTGCCAAATTTCTTTATCGTAGTCTCCTGTATCATCTTTCTTATTTTTGCTGTTACCTAATTAATTGATAATATTTTTGTACAGGATCATTTCAGCCATATGTTAAGCGTGGATGCATGGTTCACGACGGTAAGTTTAACAGTTATTACCTTTATTGAAATAAAGAATTAAAAGCAATGATTGTTATAGTTTTGGGTCGATCAACATCTCAAATGGAAACCTGAAGATTATGATGGTATTAAAACTATTCACCTGTCCTCATCGTATGATGTTTGGGTACCTGATATTTCAATTTATAATAGGCAAGTAACTTTACTTTTAGGTAATTTTGTTTAGATGAATTAATGTCACTTTTTATTATATCATGGGTCTACTTTAACACTACATAAAGTCGCCTCTGAAATAGTTCGGAATTTTACTCAATTGGCGCAGTTCTAAATTATCGTTACAGTTTACAAATTTTGCTTTTTGTACTGAAAATGCCGTTAATGTGTAAGTATCTTCCTTAACTAATTTTTATTACGTTAAACCTAAATAACTGAAAGTGTTAGAAAATCTCACGACCTGGAATCACCGAAAATTGCATAACGTAGATTAAATTAAACAGATATTAAGGAAACTTACTCTGAACAACTACAGATACCTATATAACTACAAGTAAAAGAAATCCCATCAAAAACATAAAATGTAAAAAAAGATTATTCTTATGTGATTATGTTTGCCGTGCGATTGCCAAGTGATTATATTTATTATAGAAATAAAGATGACTAATATTGATACGGTCACTATAAATGTTGGTAGGTAACTAAATAGATAACAATTTATGACAAAGTTGTTGAATAGGTGCTTCCATAGATACTAACTAAAATAACTGACTTGGTTTACATCAAATCTCACAACTTTTTGTGGTGGAAGGACTGCCTTGCGAGACTTGGCATTTTTTTACCTTTTATGTTTTTGATGGGATCTCATTTCTTCTTGTAGGTAGTCCTCTTTTTTTTTCTTCTCGGGTAATATTTCTTGTGTCAGCTATGGATTTTCGTAAAGCCCACTCCCCGTCTCTATTGGTTTTTCTCAAAGGCTATGATGTAACAATTTTTGACAAGTCTGGACGATAAGTCGATTATATTCAACGATTGTGGACGCCTGAGCTTTGATACTACCGAAGTCGACATTAATTAGATGTAATCCGCCCAGACTTGTCACTCTCGAAAGTGCCACGTATGCTTGACCGCGTGTGAACACTGAAGAACCGATGTCCATCAGTGCACTGTTTAGACTTAGCCCCTGACTTTTGTGTATAGTAAAAGCATAGTTTATACATGACGGAAACTGTTCGCGATGAACATAAGCTCTATTAATAATTTTAAATTTAGTTTTGACTGGAGCAATCTCGTAAAGATGTTCATTATTAAATGTAATATGTATTTTTTTATTTTATTTGTATTTTCAGGATAAACCTTTACTCCTTTGTACTATACCGATAGAACCGTTGACTAAGCCAAGACTCACGTCAATATTTCGTCTTAACATGACTTTTGCTCCTATTTTAATAACTATATTCTCTTCTAGCCCTGCTGCCATGAAAGTATCAACCTCATACTTTTTTATAATTAAAATATACTTAAAGTATTTCACTTAACAATTTTTTAATTACACGAAGTAGGTAAGTATTATTAAACGAATATATTTGATAAATGAAAAATATTATTAAATATAATATATTAATTAATAAATAATACAAATTATTTATAATCATGGATTTTTTAGTGATTAATTAACTTTATACGACGTATTATTTACCGGGACCTTGCATTATGCTATGAATGGCTGAGCGCTGCGCGCTTTCAGCGCTCTATCTCAAAAACAGTTAAGCGTATAAAAAAATGTTTAGAACAAAATTTGTAGAAAATTTTATGCTCTACAATTTTTATAATAAATGCAAATATCATTGAACCCATAGGAAGCGAGATATTTGCGAAAAAAAACGATTTTTGTGACCTTTGACCTTGAATATCTTAAGACGCGGACACGAGATTTTATGAGACTTTTCAGACAACTTTTAGAATGCCAAAATAAAGGTTTATACAAGTTTATAGCTTATTATCTCTCATTCCGAGGTTGACCCTGTTTTTTGGCTTAAGTGACTGTACAATTTAGAAAACGAGACTGAAATTTCGGGATGTTTCAGTTTTCCCTTCCTTTATAAGCTAAAACACTAACTAAACTCAAAATTTGAAGTTTGTGTGTCTGTTAGAAGTGCCTTAGAATTTTGATGATCGGTGAGTGTGTCAGTGACAAAATTAAAGAACTTCGACTGGCGATAGTTCGTAAACTATAAGGTATAAATAGTAGGTAATTTAGGAATATAGCTAGTATAGTTGTCCTCTTGGTCACTGAAAATTCAGGCTTCTAGCTTTATCCACAACGAAGTTACAGGGGGGTCGAAAGTGCCGTGAGTGGCTTCGAGAAAAGGATGGTACGGCTGTGCTTTCGGCTCGACTTAGCAGATTATAATAGAACGGCAAAATAGATGGAATAATTTCAGAAGAAGTAATAATACATATTTATCTTACATCTATAAAGAAATCTCAAACAAATATTGGAACAGTCAATTGAATGTATCCAAAAAATTTATTACTACTATTATAACACCTAAATTTGGCTATACCTTACCCTGTTCATCTTGAAAAAAATAATTATGCGAGTTATGTGACTTGAATCATATTTTTCTTAAATGTCGCGTATATAGTAATGATCTATATCCTAAATTAATAAAAAAATACTGTACACCAGGACCGTTAAACTTTCTACATGAACTCACACTTTTAGACAATTTTAAAACTCGGGGGATCGTTATGTCTTATGCAAACTTTGTATTCTGGATGTAGCTATTGTTTTGTTTGTTAAAAATCCTCATGTAATCTCTAATTTATATATTACCGCTGGCCTGCCTGTTTGTTTTAAATGCTCTGATTAGCCCAAAGTATAAACCCGTCTATATTCCTATCTTTCTTATTTTATCATTTTGTAATAAGTAGCAACGGCTCAATTTCTATGAATAATTTTTGATACAAACTAAATTCATTATAAAGTATTCCAATTAGCGACTGGCTGTATAGCAGAACTGTCTAAGCTAATATAAAATAAAAAAAAAACTTAAATAAATTAAATATACATAAAACAGAAAAAACGCAGCCTAGTCGAGTGGATGTTCAGGCTAATTTTTCATTCTAGAATATCATTTTTCAGTCATTCTTAATGGTAAAATTACAACAAAATATCTGAATTAAGAAAACCATAGCCTAATAATCACTTCTATATATTTTACTTATTAAGTACAAGCACCTAGTACATATGTTTTTTGGAAATTATTATACCAATAATACTTTAAGAAAAGTTGCCTAACTGTATAAAGATAAATTCTAAGTAACAAGCTCATTAAAAGTACCGCAAAATTTCTGCAATTTATAAAAAAGGGCAATTAATGGCAATTTATCTTAAATACTAATAAATAGCCTCCCTTAATAATAAGGTGAGAAACCAATCTTAAAATTTTTTTATCATTTTTGGTCACAACTTTAACCGCTAGCGGTATAAACTTGAAAATTGCTTGCTAAATTTGATCATGAAAGTTTTGTTATATTTATGTACGACCTGAGATACAAAGAAAAATATACAGAGTATGTCATTCATAATATCGTTTCCTGTCGAATCAATGATCCATTAGAAACTGCTATGAGTGCGGTCAGGACAAGCAGAAAACACCGGATAAAATTTTAATGCTCTCTTATGTAAAAACCAGAATGATCACAAGTTGTTTGGTTTTAAAACTTGTTGGGAATATGTAGCGGTGTTGTCACTTATATCTATTAATTTTAGGTTATATGTAATTATATATAACTTATTAAAGTACAAATTTTTAAAATATTCAGCTGTTTTTTATAAACATATTGTTACTTACTTTCTTCTCTATGAGTTAAAGCTATGCAGTATAATTTTACTTCATTAGATTGGCCTTTTAATAATATTGCGAAAGCCGGTGAACCATTGAATATTTGAAATTTTAGAAATGTGACAACACCCACATTCGACAAAATCGTAAATCATCATTTCTAGTCGCCCTTTTTTGAGTCTACTGTTGATATTGGATCCTATTTAGATGTATTCAAAGAAGCCCTACATACTACGATAAGTAATAAAACTTGGTGAACTTCTTATCTAAAAGTAAAAAATCCACACTGACGAGCAAGTACATTCAATTTATGGTACTAGTATAAACAAACGGATCAAAATTTGTTACCAAGTTATTGTTTTTTATTTAAAATTTCACTATTTTTGGGTAATTAGATAAAAGGAGATGAACATTAATTATCACTAAACTTCATCGGCGCCAATTCCGATTCTGACATCAAATTTGCATTTTGACACTTGGTACTATCAAAGAATTAAAAGTTTTTCGAGAAGCATGAGAAATTTAACTTGACAACAGACAGTTGCCAAATATTTTAAACACGAGTTTAAATTTCGGATAAGACTGTCAAATGTAAATAGTTTTGAAAAAAGGTTTTTTTATGTACCTCATTGTATTTCTCTTGGTTTTAGAATAAAAATTTTATGCAAAATATGTATCATACTCAGTGGTTATGTGATAACTAGTAACAGCTGCCAAGTGTTTAAATGGTCAATCTGAAATAAGATTCGAATTGAGCTACTTCAAAAACATAATGTTATAAGATTATTTCAAATTTTTCAATAGTGAGTGGTAATATTACAGCTATTTGACAACTGCCAACTTTTAAACTCGTCAATCTAACATCAAATTCAAATTCAGCGACCTCAAAGCCATAAAGTTATAAGATTATTTCTAGTTTTTTCAATAATTAATGGTGATTTGACAGTTATTTTACAGCTGCCAGCTGTCAAAATTATCAATCTGACATCAAATTCGAATTCACCGACCTCAAAAACATAAAGTTATAAGATTGCTTCTAGTTTTTCAATAGTTATTAGTGATTTGACAGCTTCCAACTGTCAAAATCGTCAATCTGACATCAGATTCGAATTCAGCGACCTCAAAAACATTTACATTATAAGATTAATTTTTTAAGATAAGTTTTTCAATACTTGATGGTGATTTGACAGCGCTGTCACCTGCCAAAATCGTCATTTTGATATCAGATTTAAATTTAGCATATATAGTATATATTACTGTTATCAAAATATGCTTAAAAAATGTGTGTCCCAAGGGATTAGAAAGAACTGTATTTACTGGTTTTCGGGTTTCAGCCTACATCAGTTGATAGGAGATATACTACACGCAAACAAAAAAATTTGTCAAAGCGTCAGTAAGTATTTAAAAAAAACTTTGATAGCCCAAAAATTGACTCTCAGAGCGATTTTTGATCGCATCGCCACACTGCGGCGTTGAAATAACAGAGTAAAATGCGTAATCAAATGTTTTAGTAAAATTTTCAACTATTGTAAGTTTACTTAAAAAATTGTTTACTGCGTCTACACTTGACCTCCAGAAGTCATTGTATTAATACTCCTTTTAATATTAAAATAAAAAGTAAGATATTATTTCACTACCTATAAAATAAAGTGATTAAACTGGAAAAACGCTAGAGAGCAGAAAAAAAGTAGAAATGATCTACTTTGAGTGAAAAACTAAATATTAAATAATAAGTGTGGTTAAATCTAGGTCAGTTTCATTCGGAATACTGTATTGTAGTCCTTCCTATATCCATGCGTCCATTACTCGCAGTCGCACTATTGCAACCACACCAGTTGAGAAAGCCAACTTAGCTGAAAATTTTGCTTCACATTCTACTGTCGATTTCCAAGGAAAAACATCACCGACTATTTTCATAGTGCCGTCAAGGACGCCCGATATTATCTTCAGACAGCGTATTATAAAACATATTTTAATAAAACTAGACACCTAAAAAGCTTCTGGTGCTGACGGTATACCTGCCATAGTAATTAAAAAGGGCGCGAGAAAACTAACACAAGTTTTCTGTACACTTTTCAACCTATCCTATAGAAAGGGAATATTTCCTTCCTTCGGGAAGTGCGCTACAGTTCAGCCGATACCTAAAACAGGGAAGAAGACCTTGCCAAACAATTACCGACCAGTCGCAGTGCTTTCAATAATATCGGAAGTCATGGAAAAGGCGACCAATCAACATGTGCTAAAATATCTAGAAGGATTAAATATTATTAGCGACCATCAATATGGTACTTTGGTAAGCAAAGATCAACAGGAGATCTTCTGACTTATATAACACATGTTTGGAACAACGCAATCCAACACTTTGGAGCATCTCGAGCGGTTGCATTTGATATATTCAAGGCATTTGACCGTGTTTGGTACGATGAATTGTTGGCTAAGCTACGCTCTTGTGATATGTTTGAAAAGTTCTGTTTATGGCTCTCGTGTTTCCTCAGAGAGTGTTCTTTAATAGTGGCAGTCGATGGATTTCTTTCTAACACCTTCACTATCAACGCCTGTGTGCCCCAAGGCTCCATACTGTCTCATCTCCACCAAAGATCCATTGGAAAGGACCAATAATCCAACCTACAGCTTTGCAGATGACAGTACGCTTATTTCTTCATTTACTTTGAATGCTCGAACATCGGCTACTCATGCCAATATCGGCAGACAGCAGAAAGTTGTTTAACTTAACCAAGACCTGAAAGAAATTTTATCTTGGAGTGACAGTAATCGAGTAGAATTTAACGCTACGAAAACCCAGGCGGCCGTTTTTTCTAAAAAAGTTAACCTTGCTCTACTCGAGATAATTATGTCGGGGAATTCCATTCCCTTAATTTGGGAGCAAATATGTCTTGGCACGAATATGTTGAAAGCATAGCAGTTTTCCAACAGTCGAGTTTTATACTCGACTGTTGAATCTGTACAAATCTCAAATTCGACCAATGGTGCTGTACTGCTCCCATGTTTGGGGCTCTGCTCCCAAACATACATTGCATTTGTTGGATTCTACTCAGAAGAGAGCTGTTCGCCTGATTGGAGATACAAATCTGACCAGCAACCTTGATTCCTTGAGCATCGAAGAGCGGTTGGGGACGTGAGTCTATTTTACATGTATTTTCATGGAAAGTGTTCAATGTATGTACCCCGCTTAATTCCTTCCATGCTAGAAATACACGTGGCGCTAACATGTCCGGATGAAGTTCAGCTTGTCACTCCTCGTCCAACCCTTTTTAAGCAGTTTTTTATATGGAGAACCTCATCCCTCTGGAATGATTTGCCCAGGACTGTGTTTTCCGTCGAGTACAATTTACGACCCAACATTAATCGCTTTTTCCGCACATACGCCGCTCCTGTAGTACTTTAGGGATTTCCCTGCAGCACGTGTGCTATGTCTATAAAAAAGGCCTAAGTTAATTAACAAAGATGTGCCAGCTTTATATTTTTATTTCAGGAAAGATCAATCATCTGAACCAAAAGCAATAGGTGATACTTGGTGCGCTGTTAACTACCAAGGAACTGTTCTTTGTGTGCCTCCTCTCCATTTTGACGCTTTATGTGTACCGGATCTTAGGCGATATCCCTATGATCTTCAGAAATGTACTGTAAGATTTGGGTCTTGGGTACACAAAGGTGAAGAAATAAACTTAAAATTGGTAAGTAATACTCAGAGAAGCAGCAATAATCAAAATTGTCTACGTCTACAAAATTTTCATGACGAAGGTCTGTGATCAGTTTTATTGTTTTTTAGGCTGCTGGTGCAAATATGAGCTCCGTTTTTATCTACATTGGAATTTTAGAATCTTTAAAAAGAGTGGCATTACAAAGCAGCTATAACTACTTTATCAAACGCTTTATTTTTGTCCTAGACGCGTGTCTCGCTAACCATTTTAGCATGGTCAATTATCACTTCTAATGATGGTTAGCGCAATGCACGTCGAGTGCAAAAATAAAGTGTTTAGTGTAGTAGCAATAACTGTTATGTGGTGTTCGTTTTTACCTGTTTCCTGAGGTTTATTAATAAAATGGATTGAAAATACATAAAAAAATATATCGTAAAATGTCGAAAAGAAATTAGTATAAATATTCTATTAGTTCGATACTGTGTGAATAAATTGTTTATTTTAGAGACTGTAATGCAGAATAAACATTTAATTTTAGTGGAATTCGTGTTTTCGGTCGTTTAAAAACCATGTGTTTGTTATTGATTTGCGACCATTCTAAATAGTCTCTGCCAATTAGCCCAAAAATTAGATGAAAATCATGATCCTATCGAATAACTTTAAGATAGCGACATTTAGAATAAGGTTTAGATATAATAGGATAGTATAGGAAAATTACTTTTATGTGAACAAGTACGAAACAGGAATAAGAAAAAATATCTACTGTACAGGGTGGTCCAAATTGGACACTTTTAAAGGTGAACCTCTTTACCTAAAGACGAAAACTGATGTCAGTGTATGAGGCTCAATTTTTATGATAAACTCAATGGTGAACACCGCATATCGATATCTACTACCGTTTCAGATATATAGGGTATTTTTCAAAAATCTGCATTTTGGAAAAATGTTTGTATTGAAAATTTATGATTTCTGTAAAAACATTCTCAGAGCACTTTTTCACGTGGATTTCAACAGTGTAAGTTACATTTTTTTACAACTAATATTTTAATAGTTATTAACGCAAAAATATATTTTTTAAATGGGATACCCTGAATATTTTTTCTTATCCGAATAGAGCTTTAAATTACCATTCTAAAAATATAGCACACTTTAGATTTTGCTTAAATCTACTTCAGAATATAAAGCGAGTTTTAAATGCACATTTTGCAAATTAGGCTTTGGATGGAGCGGCAATATCAATTGTTTACCGATAGCAGTTAAATCGTAAAAAAAAATCCTAGAAGTAACTAAGAGTCATAACTACAATGAAATTTACTAAATGCTATAGTACTTTAAACTATGTAAAAAATAAAATAAAACAACAATAAAACAATTTATTTCGAGTAGAGCAAACTAAAACAAAACAATTTTCTATAAGAGATGTTCGAAATGTCGACCAGTTTCATTTACACATAGGCGGCACCTTTTCTGGACACTTCTTACCGAGTTGATTAGTTCAAGAGGAGCGAGAGCTGCAAAAACTTTGTATCACTGCAACTTCTAACTCTAGCCTGGTGTTTGTCGGCAATTTAAAATTAGGTCTTTCAATCTTCCCCAGAGATCGAAGTCCATGGAGGTTAAATCTGGTGACCTGCCGGCCAACGGTTCGGACCTTGGTTGGCTATTTAGTTATTGTCGAAACTGGTCGATAAAAAATTACTGATAACTGCGTTATGAGGGAGTGCCCCGTTGTGGTGAAAAAATATATTTCTAAGGTCCATTAACGGCAGTTCATCAATAAGAAGTTCAATTTGCTGCCTTAAAATTTCTAAATATCTCTGAGAGGTGAGTGTTCCTTCGTAAATAAATGGATCTATAAACCTGCCTCTAAAAATTCTTGCCCACACATTAAATTCAAATCTGCCTTGATTTCTTTGCTCCACAACTAAATGAGGATTTTCTTGTGCCCACATATAAGAACTGTAACGGTTAAAAATATCTGCATTGGTTACATAAGCTTCGTCTGTCCAAATGCAATTTAATGAAAAATTCGGAACATGGTTATAATTCTCCAGAAACCATTGGCAAAAATCCATACGCTGTTGAAAATCTCTGTCTCTAAGGTGATGAACTTTTCTTGTCCTATACGGCCTGAATTTGTGCTTCTTCAAAGTTCGACTTACGTTAGTTCTTGATAGTCCAGTGGATTCTTTTAACTGTCGGGTTGAAGTGTTGCGATCATTTCCGAGAGTTCCTAAAACTACTGTTTATTCTAACTCCTTATCCCTGTTTGATGCATAATTTTTGGTTAGTTTGTTTTCAAACTGGCCACTATTAACTAGGTTATGTTGCAATCGAGCGAATATATCATTGAAGGGTTGACGCCTCTCTGGATACCGTTCGTGGTACAAATTACTTGCAGCTTCCAAATTTTCTCCGGTTTGTATGAAACACACTATCATATCCCATTTTTCGTAATTTTCAAACTTCATTGCGATTTATTTGACAATTTAACTGATCCTTAAGTAAAATTTGACAACTACGAGTAAACGATTGAATTAAACCATATGGCCGCTCCGTCCAAAGGCTACTTCACGAAATGTACATTTAAAACTCGCGTAAAAACTGAAAACCTTTATATTTTGAAGTAGATTTAAGCAAAATATAAAGTAAGCTATATTTTTAAAATGGTAATTTAAAACTCTATTTGTAAAAATATACTGGGTATCCCATTTAAAAAATATATTTTTGCGTTAATAACTATTAAAATATTAGTTGCAAAAAAATGTAACTTACACTGTTGAAATCCATCCAAGAATTATAAACATTTTTCGAAATTGCAGATTTTTGAAAAACACCCTGTATATATGAAACGGTATTAGATATCGATATGCGGTTTTCACCACTGAGTTTATCATAAAAATTGAGCCTCAGACACCGACATTAGTTTTCGTCTATCTCCTTTAGATAAAGAGGTTTACCTTTAAAAGTGTTCAATTTGGGCCACCCTGTACAATTAACAAGTAAAAAGGATCGCCATCTTCTTTATGACTCTCCAGAATGCCTTAAAACCTGATGAATATTCCAAAATAAATGTAATATGAAAATTAACAATATTGTCGGGTAACCTTCATGAAGTAATAATTTCACTCTTCAGTTAATAGTTACTGCCTATGTCATATTCAACAAAATATTTTCAGTTTATAATAATTCAGTCTTGCTTAGAAAAGGTTTTTTTTGGTAATATTTGTCCGTTTAGAAATATTTGCCCTTAGAAGACCATAAAACGTCTTCTATGCAAAATATTCTACTTAATAGTATATATCACTTCGTTTTTATTTTCATGGCATTGTGCTATCTCGTTGCCACCGGTGAATTAATCTTAGCATTAGTCTTCCTCCTGTTTTTTCTTTCACTGTCACTCTTGCTTTGTTCGCTCTGATCACTTGTTCTTTGATTCTGAATCTCTTGTTTTGAATTTTCCATTTCAAACAAATGTCTTTTTTTCATCCTCATCTTTTCGGTGTAGATCTTTTGCCGGTGCCTTTACCTTTCTTGAAGGGATGGTTTGTCACCAGGTACTTTTCAGGTCTCTGATATTGTAGGCCAATTAGTCAAAACATTAAAATCAGGAAGCTAATCGATAACGATGAGTCGCATTGCATCTTTAACCTGCTGTCAATTCTGGGAGAACTCTCTTATGACTTTTTTTTTTAAGTCTTTTAAAACTTTCCTTTGATGTCATATAGTGTACAAACCTCTTTTCATCGATACTTGATGACTTTTTCAATATCAATTCCAAGTTCTTCTGCCAGGCTAAATAATGTTCAGAGACTCAGTCAATACAATCAATTTTCACAATAACAACAGTAAGATTACCAAAACGCAAAAAATATGGCACCAGTAGCAAATTTTAGACTATTTTAGCCCTGTAGAGACATGACCTTCTACTTTGCTATTTATAGGTTAAACCAATAGTAGATACAGAAGATATGGAAGAAAATGGCGAATGGAAGTTAATATCATTGAAGGAATAAAGCATCGTGGAAATTATTCTTGTTGTCCAAACAGCACCTACCCATCAATAGATGTAGTCTTTGAAATCCAGAGACATTCAAGTGCACATGCCGTAAATGTTGTATTACCTTTACTAGGTAAGTACATTATTTCAGATTAACGTAAATCAAGGGTAACATATTAAAAAAGCTGTTACATAAGTTTCGAATATCAACTCAAAACAAGAAATATACGACCCAGCATTTCTGTTTTGTTCGTAATTTCTAATTCAAGATGTGCGACGTATTGAACTTATCTGGTTCGAAGGCTCTGTTGGAATGAACATATTAGATCCAGTTAAGTCAAAAATTAGTATTAACAATTAAGGCGATGTCAATCACGAAAGGTTAAAAGTACAAAATTTATTATATATATATATATATATATATATATATATATATATATATATATATATATTTGTATATACATATATATATATATATATATATATATATATATATATATATATATATATATATATAATGGGGAATCTTATTCGTCTGGACCCCATAAAAACGATTCCCCTTTCCAGATATTGAGATAGCCGAAATTTGAGCTGGATTAAACGACGTTAACCCGTGCCGCTCGTCGCTTAAAGTTTGAAAAAAATCCAAATTTTTGGCCACAAAGCTGACATATGGAGCCATAACTCCAGAACAGTAAATAATAGAAACACGCTTGATATCTCAAAAGAAAGCTAATGTTGTTCTTCAAAATTTATATTCTATACATAATTGTTGTTATTTTAAGTCAAATCGAGTTACAACAGCCTTTAGCCCCAAAAACGTGACCTGGTACCACTAGGAGCATACTTCGTATATTTGTTATTAAGTGATAAATTTTGCTTTTTTTTGGTATATTTTTGAGTTTAAAGTAGAAATATAATAAAAAACAAGTAATACTGATAAGTCTAATGACATTTTTTATTTTAAAATATAAAAATTAGGTATATAATACATACAAAACAGACACAGAAAAGATACAGACGTAGTACCTACATGAGTTGATAATTTTACATAGTTATCTAATCTATTCTAGAGCTTTTGTTAAAGTAGTTTTTGAAACGTCAGGATATAATGCTCCGCATTTACTTACAACTTGCAGGACATATTGCTTTTGGTCTTCATCTTTTGTCAGAAGGTCGTTAAAGTCGGTTATTAATTTAACACCAGGCTCAGCCATATCATTAACTACTTTTAATGTTTTGACAATTTTCAATCCTTCTTGGAAGTCATTATTTTGAGGCCAGGTGTTTGGATGTTGTCTTAGGAAATCTGTTTTTATATTAAATTGGTCAAAGAATGTAAACGTTTCTTTGGTAAGTAAATTTACCAATCCTCCATCAACTACCTCTTTTAAGTTTTCTTTCCTAACTTTTGGATTTACAACCCTAGCGTGCTGTGATGGTTCATCTGTGCTACTGAGCAATTTATTAGCCATTAACAACTTTTCATCGTCTGTAATGGTGGGATCAAAAAACGATAATCCCACCAACTTTGCATTCGAATACCACAAATGGTTCGAAAATTTGGTCAGGGCTATTTCTGCAATGTCGTTGTCACATTCTTTATAGTCTAACAGACTATGCAAAATACCTAAATCTTGCTTTGGTGCAAGATGAGCTTTTGGAGCATTGAACCAAGCTTTACAATAAATTTTAACTAGGAAAACAGAAATGGCACGCACAGAACTTTCTTCTTCTTTAGACATCTTAAATTGACGATGAAAAATGAACATTTTTAAGCAGTAAATAGCCTTTGCCATCCACCTAGCGTGATGAATGGCTCCTGGAGTTCTAAAACCCACAACATTGCCGTCTAGTGATCCAACAAATACGAGAACCAACTGCAATAGCTCCTTGTAGTCATCTCTGGGGTGGCTCTCAGTTAATTTGGTCTCGAATTCAGCAGTAACATTTGCAATTACTTCTGTACTTTTGTATTAGATTGTCACTGATACCTGTGTCGTATTTTCCTTTGTCTATCTTGGGCCACGCAGTGAGGAATCTCTTGAAAATGTCTGGATGAGGTCCAGTGGTTGATCCCATTTTTGTGTCGAATACGCCTCTTAACAGAATTTCCAAGATATGGTGACGGCAAGCTAGGTATAACAATTCTCTTCCTCTAATATGACGCATGCTCCTTTGAGTCTTCCCGTGTTGGATGCTGTAGTGTCGAAGCACATCGCCTTGACGGTGTTGAGAAGGCCCCATTCATGTAGGCATTCATATACGGCTACGGCTTGCTCCTCTCCAGAGCTGTTTGCTGTTACAGGAACTCCCAGCAGCTGTTCCTTTTCGCCATATGAAATAGCTATAGCTATTCGCTCACATTGTTCATTTTTTAAAACACCCGACCCGGTAAAAGTTTACCGTCCCAATGGACAACCACGGGCTCTTTTTCAGGAATGTTTACTTTATCAAAATTTTTTTTATTATATTGTTCTCTGAACATTTGCCTTCTATCATGTAATAAAGTTTTCGAGACTTTGTACTCAAGAGGGTCAAGGTCTAGTGCTTCTAGAGTAGCTATTAAAATTCTCGTAGCATTTCTGTCTGATACCTTACATCGATCTAATAAAATGGACAATTTCATGTTTAAAATCTTTTTAACGCCCCTTGCAAATGAAACTTTCATCCTCTTGCTCTCAGATGGTCCTGGATCTTCTGCAGCTTCTTCAGGGATGTCCATTTCCTCCAAGCTCTCAAGTTCCTGGTAGATGCTGTCCTCTTCAGTGTCTTCTTCTCCTTCTTCGAACTTGTCTTCATCATCCGTCTCTAAGAAGCAACAAAAGAAAGAGAAAAAAAAAAGACTATAAAAACTTGTCATTTTAGCAGAATAGTATTAATACATAGGTACTAAATTACCTACTTCTAATTATCAAAAGGTATTATTTAAAAAATATAAACTCAATCATAAAGATGCCAAATCATGCTCTCATGTACAATTTTCTTTCAATTATAATGAAACTATTTACTTATTTGTTTATCTATTTTTTAGAATACTAATAATAAAAAAAAAAACTCACCAATATCAAAAGTTACTTCTTGGATTTGTCGGTTCATTTTTGCAAGTTCCTTTTGCACCTTGATTTCTTCAGCTCGAGACAACATGAGATCCACTCCACTCATGGAACCTGGGCGGCCCTTCTGCCTCTGTTTCACGAGAAACGCCTTATCTTCTTCCGATTTCATCAGAGCCAAGGCATCTTGTTGAGCAATATCAAAGAGATCATCCAACTTTTCAACAAACTGTTTAAATTTGTTCTTGGCCGTTTTCGATGTTTTCTTCCGGTCTTTTTGAAGAGTTCTCCACTCGGCGTGAAGTTTTTCCAGCTTAGTAATTGCATCTTGCTCATGTTTAGTCGGGATTCGAGCTTTCTCCCAAAAAATGAACACTTCTCGTATTGTAAGTTTTGCTGATTCTTTTACAGTTAATTTTACAGTACGTAAAATATAAAATAAAGCACACAAAACTTGACGATTTGAGGGTAGTTTACAACCGGTGATCTGGTGAATGGGATAGCCCACAAGAAATATTTTATCCTTGGTCCGGCTTTGTACACCTGATGTGGATGCCATTTCAGAGGCCAATAGGTAAATAACAGTTAACTTGAAAATGTTTTCAAATGTCTTTTAAAATAATACTATAATAGTTATAAAAACAATAACACACACACTTGGAAAATTAAAAAAAAAAACGTTAAAATATCTTCACTAGATAATTGTTCGATCTAACCAGCTCAAAGGCACTTTAGAAACTAAACTGAATAAACAAAAGGTCGGTTGTACGCTGAAGTAAAATCACCATCCCTAAAATAGAAATTAGATTCACCCTTCTTTTTACCTGTCAAACGGGCCTTTCTTTGGTAAACTAGTCAGGTAATCCCCATATAATAAAAGATTAAATTTAAACAAAGGCTCTTTATGTTTGAAAATTGAGTTCCAAAATACTTTTTAACAAAAAAATGTTAATTCCGAGACACATTATGTAAAAACTCGTAAAATTCTTAGAATACTCCCAAACTGGCTCCTACTGGTACCAGGTCACGTTTTTGGGGCTAAAGGCTGTTGTAACTCGGTTTGACTTAAAATAACAACAATTATGTATAAAATATAAATTTTGAAGAACAACATTAGCTTTCTTTTGAGATATTAAGCGTGTTTCTATTATTTACCGTTCTGGAGTTATGGCTCCATATGTCAGCTTTTTGGCCAAAAATTTGGATTTTTTTTTCCAAACTTTGAGCGACGAGCGGCACGGGTTAACGTCGTTTAATCGAGCTCAAATTTCGGCTATCTCAATATCTGGAAAGGAGAATCGTTTTGTGGGGTCCAGACGAACAAAATTCCGACATCGATTTTTTGCGGTCACCCTAATATACATATATATATATATATATATATATATATATATATATATATATATATATATATATATATATATATATAATATACGCCCCAGCATTTCTGTTTTGTTCGTAATTTCTAATTCAAGATGTGCGACCTATTGAACTTATCTGGTTCGAAGGCTCTGTTGGATTGAACATATTAGATCCAGTTAAGTCAAGAATTAGTATTAACAATTATGGCGATGTCAATTACGAAAGGTCAAAAGTACAGAATTTAATATATATATATATATATATATATATATATATATATATATATATATATATTTATATATACCATATATATATATATATATATATATATATATATATATATATATATATATATATATATATATATATATATATATATATATATATATATATATACCATATATTTATATATATATATATATATATATATATATATATATATATATATATATATATATATATATATATATATCCCTTCTACCGTATGGTATAGAAGTTATATATTTTCCTTTTTCCCTCTCAATCTTCACGTATAAACTTCTTCCATCTGCCTCTATTCGTTGCCATTTTCACTGCTTCTTTCCAGGATTTTGTAGGTCAGATCTTGGATGCTCGTGGTCAGGTTGGCGCTGTTTATATGGATTTTTTAAAGGCGTCCGATCGAGTAGATCATTCTATCTTCCTTCTCAAATTAAAGCAGTTTGGCTTCGATGATAATCTCATTCGACTGTTTGCCTCCTACTTGAGTGACAGGTATCAATATGTCGATATTCGTGGTTATCACTCCTTCAGATTCAAAGCTACAAGTAGAGCTCCTCAGGGCAGAATATTGGCTCCACTGATATTCGCTCTGTTTATTAACGATATAGGCATTAATGTTTCTAGCAATGCTCTATTGTTTGCGAACGGTTTAAAGATTTTCAGACAAAAACATTGTCTTTCTGATTGTATTGCACTGCAAGATGATATACGACTAGTTAGCACCTGGTGCACAGCTAACAACTTACCTCTAAATACTGAAAAGTGCCACAAAATGACGTACGCTAAGAAAAAGACCCTAACCCAATTAGACTATTATATAAATCTTGAGATATTGAAGGATTTAAAATCCATCAGGGACCTTGGCGTAGTTTTCGACGAGCGCCTATCGTTTTCGGAACACATAAACCAGGTTTACAAGAGCGCAATGCAAACGCTGGGATTCATATTTAGAAACTCTTGTGATTACTCAAACATTGATACAATTAAATCTCTGTACTTTGCATATGTCCGATTAAAATTAGAATAAGCAGCAATAGTGTGGCATCCTATACACTCAAAGAAGACTTCCTAAATAGAAGGGGTACAACGAAAATTTTTAAAATTTCTCGTATATAAAACGGAGGGTGTTTTCTCGCCACGAGGCTCGCCACAGGAAACTCTGCTTCGCAGATTTCAGATATCTTCATTGGCCGATCGTCGCAATTTCATGCTGGTTTTGTTTTTGTTTAAAATATGCAAATCAGCTATCGACTGTCCCTACTTACTGTCAAAACTAAACTTTAACGTACCATCTCGTGCGTTAAGACATTATCCCGTGTTCAACTTACTGTTCCATGCTCCAGTTAAAAGACCCCCTTTTTCAAGCTATGAAGATTTTTAATGTGAATTGCAACGATATTGATATTACCAATTTAACATATTCTTGGGAATATTAATAACTAATATTGTAAGGTATATTGTTAGAGCTGTAACTTAACATTGTAGTGTATTTATCCTAACAGACTCGTTTAGATTTAACTTAGCTTTAGTCACATTGTCTTGTTAATGGATGTATTTATCTGTTAGATAATAAAGATTATTATTATAATTATTATTTTCCCCCCTCCTTAAGTATACTTCCAACACTCCTATTCTAGGTCCGTCTAGGTCTTCCTCGCTGTTTTCCCTGTATTCGGGCTTCATACACTTGTTTCACTTGTCTATCATCCTTCATTCTCTGCACATGTCCCTACCATCCCAGCTGTCTTTGTTGTATATATTCCATAATTGCCTGTACCCTCAGCCTTCTCCTTATTCTGTCTTTCCGTGTAACTCCCTGTACTGTTCTCGGGTATTTCATTTCGACGGCTTGTTTCTTGTTTTTCTGTTTGTCTGTTAGGGTCCATGATTCGCATCCCAATGTTAGGATTGACCTATAACTATAAAATTTAAACATACATTAGATGTAAAGCTATATGTTATAAGGAATTTAAAACTTGTTACATTTCACAATTCAGTGCCTAAAATTATTTGAAGGAATAAATAAATGTTTTTGTAGTGCCTGTTCTAAGTGAAATTCATTTTCTCTAACCGAGAGTCCAGTACCAACCAATATTTGGAACTTTCTAATATACTTTTTACTTTTGAAAGTTGGTTTATTATTTTTTTGGTATTATTGTTACTTTCTACCGATGACGTTTTGGAGAGGATGATTTTCTGACCAATATATTAGCACTATGTGTTAAACTTTTGGTAAGCAATGACGATAGGGTATGTTATAATAATATGCTCACTGTCATTATTAATGAGAATTTAGAAAGAATATTAATGTTATGTCAAATAAAAAATTATTTTCTTATCCAGTACTTCCCTTGCAAGTATAATTATTAAAATGGTCTTTCTCACACTCAAGAATAATTTGAGCAATACTATTAGACATTTTAAAAAAAAAAAACGGACATGTGAAAGTGGGACTTGCGAAATTAGTGTTCTGTACCGTAATTGCTTGTAAAATAAAATTTTTTGGTGCTGAGGTATAAAATCGTCAGTGATATCACAAAACACACCTCAAGTGAGTTTTTAAACAAAATTTGTTTCCGACTTTTGTTTTCATATATTAGGTATCAAAGGTAATGCAAATATTACAATGTGACAGTCCCCTCTCTCGACTTCGTCCCACTGTGCAACTAAAAATTCCATATGCTTTTCAATTTTTAGGATATTGAACTAAATTTTAAAATACTCGCTAAACATAGCGCTTTAACTTGTACCAGCAACTTTTTTGTCATTTTTTTTTGTAAATTTGACTGAAAGATGAAGAAGGTCTCTTTTTTTTAAATAATACTTTTTTGGGCGATGAACTTTTTACTGTGTACATTGGAATCTCGATAATTTGCTTATGGTAATATATGTTTTATATGTTTCCGAGGTCGCCGATTCTTGTAAAAATAGTCATTTTAGCAAAAATTTTGAGTATTTTAAGTTAGGGCGATTATGGCTGTATGAACCATTTGAAGACCAGTGAATTCGACGTCGTTACTTTACTAATCCTTGGCCAACGAGATCTCCGGACTTAATACCGTTTGTTTTTGTTTAAGTTAATGTTAAGAAATGCTTTAAAAGAATTACAACATTACGAACAATTGGTTGTATAGGATTGGGCGGTGGGCACATCAAAATGTAAACTAGATAATTTTTTTTAATTTATGGTTTTTCGTTTATTTAATTTGTGAAATGTCTGTAATTTATTAATTTATTGTGTGCTTTATAGTCAATGTCTTTGTTACCTAATATTAACTGACTAATTTTCTTTTCTTTTTCTGCAATAAAATTGTGACGCTATAGTGCCCTTAAAAAAAGCAAAAACCGCAAACTGTATGCTACAGGGTAAAAACATTTGATAATTGTCAGCGCGACAGTTGCGGTTTTACGAAAATCATTATTTTTTCATTACTGGTTGCGAAAGAAGTAAAACATTGTTTGGAATCAACAAATAAAGTTTAAACTTCTTCTATACATCTAACCAATGTATTTCAAATAAAAATCTTGAGATCATATTTTTATTGGTCCAAAACTTATTCGATCCATTAGACAAAATACAATTACACTACCATAAAACTCAGTTCTAAACACTTTTTCTTAATAAATATTTCCGATATTTTACAAAGGGATTTTCGGACTTTCATTTAATTCAAATTTTCCGCAGACAACAAATGACAGTCGGCACTGCAAAGTCATTTTTTGGGTTTCAAGTAATGCAAAATCCACCTATAAATTCATCTTTTTCTAAATTTAGTACTAAAGGAAAATCCTATAAGTCGCACATTTTCTGTCAGTCACTGTATTTATGTGTTTCACTTAAAAATGAGGTAACTAGTATTTGAAATACCAAAATCATCAAATAATTTGTATAATTATATTTCCTCTCAAAAAAAGATGTTTAATATTAATATATTTTTTTTTAGTTTGTATCTTGCTCACCATAACAACCATGATAATGTCTCCTTTGAATAAAGAAAGATTACTTCTTAGTTGTGTAAATTTTCTTGGTCATATTTACCATGTCCAAAATTTATCCTATACGGTACCTATGAGTGGAGAGAATATTCCGAATCTACGTAAGTATTAATACAGTAAAGATATCTTGTTAATCTTAGGTGTTTAAGGGTTAATCCGACGGTATGTGGTAATGGAATGTATGCAAATGGAGGCAATTAAAATTTTTTATCACACTATCAATTAAAATACTTGTCGGAGATTTGCGAAATATTCGTCAGTTATCTGTAATCCTTGATGAATCCTTATTTGTATAGTGCACTTAGAATTCCATAATTGCCAATTTTCTAAACGAAACTTGTAAAGAATTGAAAGAAACAAAAATAAAAATTGCCAGAATATTCTCATATAGTTCTTAAAATTAGATGTTAATTAGTTTTTTATCTGTTGAACTTGAATTGAATATATAAAATCTTGCTTATAAATGGCCGATAAAACTCATATATTTTAATATTGTGATATACAGTTTTTGGCTTCAAACTTGTTCCCGATAAATCACTTATCTTTGGATTATTATTTTTAGACACTAATTAATATTAAACCAATATGTCACCCCCATTATGTAATGATGATTACGTTGGGAAAGAATAACTAAAAATCGCCTCTTTTGGCACCCTTGAATTCTGACACAAATTGTATGTTATGCTAAATAATTGTTAATGATGATGACTTTCTCATTACAAAGTTTCAAATTGAGTATACATTTATTTTTTTGAGGTAAAAGGTATAGAAGTTACCATTTTTGCTTTCAAACCTATTTGGATTGATATTACACAAATGGTGTTATAATAAGCGATAGCATCATATAACAAAATAGCCCATTTACATTTTCCCACATACATACATAGCGATGCCAATAGGGTGAAAACCTAGCGAAACTGGGGATGAAGGAGGTGCCAAATCGGAATGGCAAAATACTAGTTCGGCAAGATGGTATTGGGGGTTTTTGGAAGTGTTGATATCTAGTGGGGTAAACATCTAGCTATAGAGCTTTATTTGATCGCACCCCAGTCCCCCTGAAAATACACTTAGGTGTTGAAAACGGATTACGAGGTCACGGTACTCATGGAGAGCACCCTTGGAAACCCCTATATCAGAATTTTCTCCCTACAAATATTGTAACTACTAGATGGTTCAGATTTGTACCTCTAACTCTCCTAAAAATATACTTGAGGGTTAAAAACTGACCACGAGGCCACGGTATTCATGGCTAGAACCCTTTAAAACTCCCGTATCATCATTCTTTCTTGGAAATCACCTGATTGTGATCTCGGTGTTAGTAAATAGAATAACTTGTAAAAATGTGTTTACGTTTACCAGCGCTAGATGGCTTACGTATAGGGCGTCAAACGCGCAAGTGAAAAGCGCTACTAATATCTATTTATATATTTTCGTGCAAACGCTTTAATATACGGATTTAAAAATCCTATGTCCACGGTGCTGGACTTTTTTTTTTACCTCAGAGTTTCTCTTCGAACAATTATTTTCAGAGCTCATACAAAAGCATCACAAAAAGTTTCCAAAATCCACAATACTAATATCTATTTATATATTTTCGTGCAAATGCTTTAATATATGGATTTAAAAATCCTATGTCCACGGTTCTGGACTTTCTCTTCGAACAATTATTTTCAGAGCTGTCCACATTTATAAGTAGTTTTATAGATTTAAGTTTGTTGCTATAGCTCTTTCGTATTTATTATCTTTTGTTTTTACAATATATTCGTACAGGATATCTCTTTTATTTTATTTATTTATTTACCACAAGCCCAACAAAAGTAATTAATAGGGCCGATAACATAGCTATTATATATCAATATATAACAATACAATTAACATTATAGTTTAATAAACACAATGATTAATATCATGTCACACACTATTACAGTTATTAAAGTAGGTTTAAACAAGTATGGAAGAAGTCATTTTGAGTCATGGAGAAATCACATGCGTGCGACACCTCATTGTAAACAGAACATATCCCGTAAACAGGAGATGCATACAATACATTTGTATGCGCGTAGGAGGGTAAAAGAAGTTACCAACCCGATTTGCAAATTTGGAGACAATAAATTTCAATTTTTCCAGCAGTGATGGACACTGAAGCCTACCATTAACTAGCTTATATAGGAACATGACCCTCGCTATATTTCTACGCTTCTTCAAGCTCCGAAAATTGAGCCTTCCCGACAAGATATTGTTGTCTATACCAACCTGCGGGTATACTCTACTTCAAAAAACTTCCACTGAACCCTCTCCAAAGCAACAATATATTTACTATAGAATGGCGCTCAGACAACAAACCCATTCTCAAGCCTGCTTCTAACTAATGCCTTAAATCCTGTAATTAGAGTCGCAATATTCTGAAAAGATTTACAATTTCTGATTACAAGCCCCCTCATCTTCATCGCATCTGAGACCAATGTGTTAATCTGATGACTGAAGTTCAGCCTAGAATCAAGAACAACACCCAAGTCTCTGAAAGTTTAAACTCTTTGCAACTCATTAATACCAATATTATATTTATAGTTTAGTGGAGATACCTTCCGATATATCGTCATTACCAAACATTTTCTTGCATTGAGCAAGAGACCATTGGCGACACGCCACCTCTGCACCGCGTCGTGTAGTCGCTTACATTCGTCGCCGGACTCAACTGAAACATACAATTTCAGATCATCCGCAAATATCTGGTATTCCACGTCAATGACATGCTGGATATCATTTATAAACATAATGAATAACAAAGGCCCTAAGTTCGACCCCTGCGGAACACCTGACGTTGCATGAAACGAAGGCGACCTAAAACTATTATACTGCACATATTGTGACCTGCCCACCAGATACGTCTTGAAAAATCTAACGAAATTAGGTGTGAAACCAAAATTTACTACCTTATCCAGAAGCACACCATGATCTACTCTATCAAATGCCTTTGAAAAATCCGTGAACAGCACATCAACCTGGCCTTTCAAATCAAGCACTTTAGAAGTGAAATGCACAAAGTAATGCCAAGTTGGTGGCATACAACTTGGCATACAAGTTTTAAAAGCTGTATTCTTTTAAATCTAATTGTAATGCCGTTTCACCTAACCTTTAAAATGTAAAATAAAAGTACCAAGAAAAATAACCATAAATTAAATAACCATCGTCAAAGAGTAAAACATATGTTATTAAAGGGAGATGAGGAATAATGGTATAAAAGCAAGAGAAAAGGGAGATTACGAATAGTGGTAAAGAGCATAAATGGAAAAATAAAAATTTTAGTGTCGAGCTGTACTGATATCGAACTGTCTTAATAGATCAAACAGTCGCTCATAATGGACTAAATATTGTATCAGTTGATAAGCCTTTAAGGTATGCAACGTTGATCTACGTCGTTATCCTAAATGATAACTTCAGTAAGAATATTGCCAAATACAGCGATTTGAAAACGCGTACAACGGGAAATGAATAGCATCCAAACAACTTCTATCACTATTAATAACGGGTGTAATAACGAAAAGTCTCGTAGAAAACCTCAAATGTCTGAATCCTATTGATTTTAAATAAGATCATGCCAAACCGAACGGACTGTCCGATAATTTCAGGAAAGGCTCGTCACTCAGGGCGTGCTAACATGGAAACGACTCCCTCAAAGCTCAATCCCAGCATATCTAGGATGTGTGGGATTATGTGGTTAAATAACAGAAATAACAATAATAATAAAATAAAAAAATGTATTCTCATTCTATGAAGGATAGACAACCAGGCTGCTATTTCTATAAATCGGGGATAGCATTAACTATCTTTAGTTAAATAAAGCTACAGTAGAATTGAAGCAATGCTGCGAAAAGGAAGGTGAAAGATTATATTAGCATATGCTCGTTGTATTTCTTCACTGCGGCTATGAAAGCAGATAGATAATCCAGATGACTGTCTATTAGTGCAGAATATGGTTTTCAATCAGATTATAAACAAGTTTGGTTACCTTTATTTAGATTAGTTTGCAATTACCTTTTTTCGGAACTCTCTTTTTATACTTTTGCTCTTTTTCCAATTCTTAAACCAGAAATATGCAAATATCACCAAGAAAAACTTTTAGGAACTTTGGTCCAGTTAGTTTCATATTGACTAGCATAAAAACGGTATACAATTTTTTTGACTAATAAAAATTTAGTTTATTTTTAATCAGAAAAAAAATCACAATTCGTTTTGTTTTAAAAAATTCTGGGAATCTTATAAATGTACCAAAAAGAGAAGCGAGCCAGGCGTAGAATCCCCACCCGGACGTAATCAATGCCCCGATTAAAACGCGGTTTCCCACCCAAAATTTCTTGAAATTACTCATCTTAATAATTATTCAAAGATCTAACAATTTTTGACACAGACCTTTGTATGCTCCACACTATCGAAGACTTTAGAAAAACATAAAAAACACCTTTACCTACATCTGATGGTCTGAAAATATTGTCAATAATATTTAATAAAGCAGTTATCATGGTGTAACATGTAGGGAAATCTAATTGAAAAGAGTTTATAATAGAATTGTGCACAATATGTCCAGTTTACCAATAACGATTTTTTTCAATGTGTAGATAATATGCTCAAAATAGACAAATAACCTTAGGAGAAGCTTCTTTCAGATAATTTCTAGCATTCCGAAAAATGCTCCATCTCCAATATCTATATATTATTGGAGAGTATTAATATTTGCATTCGAGGATACTTTAACAGCTTCAAATACAAATTTAAATGTTCTGTTTTCACACTGACACTTTTTATTCTTTTCAATTGTTCGCCAACCTAGGTAACGATTGTCCCCATACGATACGTGAATTATTAAATCTATCAGATATTAATTTTGTTGAAGTGGTCCATCAGATATTGTTAGTCAAGTTTGATCATTTAAGAGATATTATACTACCCATGCTATAAAATCTGTTTCAGATTAATGTTTTAATTATTGCCATTGGTATAAGCTAATGTAATGAATTCTTGTCATATGGATCAATATGTAATATGTACGTCACATTTATTTATTTCTCTAATTTTATTTATTTATTTTTAAACAGTCAGGATTTCAAGAGATTCATCTCTACTAGCAGGAGTTAGTATTGTTGCAACTATATTTTTAAAATACCTGATGCAAAATAAAACTACCAGTCCCGCCTGGATGTCTGGCACGGTATCCATTTTGATCCGCTCAAGGCCTGGACAGTTAGTTTTTTTGCCCGATAATTCATTTAAGGTAAGAAATACAAAATATGTGTACTATTAATTTGACTTTCCTTGCCGTTAACACTACCAATTCGAGTATTTTGAGACGTGTTAGCTTAATGTCTAACCCTAAAAATCAAAGCCCCCCCCCCAAAAAATACACAACTCTCACATACTTTGGGAATATATCTAATAAAATCTCAAATATTTTAAAGAAAAATGAAAACAGTATTGCTTTTAACTCCTCACAGAAACTTTCAATCATGATTTCAACTGTAAAAAGTAAGTAAAAAAGATAAATTTAAAAAATCAGGAGTTTATAGATTAAAATGTAATGAATACAATAGCTTGTATATAGGACAAACAGGAAGAAATTTTAACACTAGATATAAAGAACATTACGCTTCATACAGACTTAAACAACAAAATTCCAATTTTGCCAACCATTTCTTCATTTTTGGCTTGATAAGTGTTACGGGGACTCTGCCCTGGAAAACTACTCATTATTTACTGGTATGCTGAATTTAAAACGCGTCGTACAAATACAAATAATGCTAAAGATATCAAAAGAATGTGTTGGTCATATTTTGCATGAACATTTGGACATGAGAAAGCTCTGTTCGAAATGGGTACCGCGTTGCTCACAGTGGACCAAAAACAACAACGTGTTAATCATTCTGAGCGCTGTTTGGACTTGTCTAAGCAATGGGATGCGTATGGAATAATTTTCATTGACTATGCTGAGTAGGGAAAAACCATCAATAGCGAATATTATATAAAGTTATTGGTGCGTTTGAAGGTAGAAATCGCAAAGAAACGGCACCAAATGAACAAGAAAAAAGTTCTCTTTCATCAAGACAATGCACCGTGTCACAAGTCAATGGTTACGATGGCAAAATTGCATGATCTCAAAAAGATGCTCGTGGGAAAGAGACTTGGCTCCAATGAAGAATTAATCGCTGAAACTGAGGCCTATTTTGAGGGCAAAGACAAATCCTTCTACAAGAAATGTTAGAAAAACGTTGGACTGATTGTATCACTCTTGAAGGAGGATGTTGATGAATAAAGTCGAATTTTGCAAAAAAATGTAATTTTAAGTAGCTGGACCAAAAACTTTTCAGCCTACCTGACACATATATTATTGGCTTAAAACAGTAGAGAAACTAGAAGTACTACTCATATAACGACAATAGAGAGTGCTCTCGAAGATTATCATGTAATAATAAATACTATTATAATTGTCTTCATTATTTTTTCGAATTATATATTGAAGAAAAACAAAAAGATGCTTATTGGCTTACTCTCTTAAAATTTATTGATCATTTTCGTTAAAAACGTAGACACTCATGCAAATTGTTCATTTTAAGGCGACTTTACCGTTTGCATGCCCTGAGCGTATAAAAATTATATATTTTTAGCATAATTCCTAACTGAAGCTGAAAGAAATTTATGGCAATTTTTTAAATTGTCTTTGGACTCATACCATACTTCATCTATAGTTTTAGAAAAAAAAAATGATTTATAGGTAGTAGTAGTAGCTATAAGCTCTACAAATTAATCGGACTTAAATTTTGAATTTTTCTTTTGCTGAGGAATTATTTAAAAAATATATAATTTTAAAGTTAATATCGCTCTACCCAAGTGATAATATCGCTTTTGCAGAGGGCCATATATTAAATTTAGAATGTGTAGGCGGGCCAGATTCAAATAAAAAAAATGTACTGAATTATTATAACATTTTATTTATTTAATTATATAGTATATAATATACGGTTGTTAAAAATTATGATTCTTCATTGCGATCGCGGGCCTTATTGATACGTCCCGGGGCCGGATGCGGCCCGCGGGCCGTATCTTTGACATCCCTGCTAATCCGAGAAGCGGTTTCGAGTTGCGAGTTTCAACTTCGTACGAATGCGTTTTTTTTTCTGTACTACGTTTTTTACAATTAAGGGTTTCAAAATTTTAAATTGAGTAGTGTACATATCATCTGTGTTAAAATTATGAAACAATAAAAAATATTGTTTTTCAAATATAAAAAAATGTAATAAAAATTAGTATATAATATGATAATGTAAAGATAGTTTTTTTTTCTTAATGATATTATTAGGGTGTACGGAATTGGTAAAATTATCAAAATCTATTTTTATATTAACCTAACCGGAAAATTTGATTCACGGTGACGAGATCGTAAAATAAATTATTGTTATATAATTTTTGAGGTTTTTAACACAGTGATTGCAATAATAATTATTTGATATTTAATAAGAATAAATGTGTTTTTCATTTTCCAAAATTATAAAACTATTGATACTGATGCCATTGTCAAATCCAATGTAAAAAAATTCAAAATAAATTAACATTTAATAATAATAAATTATAATTAATTGATAATGCTAAAATGTTGAAAACAATTTAAATATGTAAAAAAAAATTTAAAGGAAAAAGTAGGCCTTTTCTGTTCTTTTCTCTTTTTAGTGTTCCGTACGGAACACTTATAAGATCACTTCGGTGTCTGTCTGTCTGTCTGCCTGTCTGCCACACCCCGATTTTCTCCGAAACTATTTGACATAGAAAGGTGAAATTTGGTAATAATATAGGAATTGATGGCCTCATCAGAGCCATGGAGTTTTGAGAATTAAATTTTGACTTAAGGGGTTAGTTTTGGGGGGTGAAGTCGGAAGTGAAAAAAAAATTTTTTTACTAGGTCATCGAGTGTGGTGTCAAATGAAAGCTTGTGAAAACGCGAGTAAAAAATATATATATAATATTATACTTGCCCGCACTTTTCTTTGTATTATTTTTAAAAATTCGCGAAAAATCGCTGTCCCGGGCCTTATCTCGAAAAGTACTTATCAAAAAATTTCGAAAAAATTCTGGAATATTCTCCACGGGGTGTAGATTGAACGAAAATTATCACGAGTACATTACCTTTAATAATTTATATGGTACATAAAAAAACAAAAATTTCAAGGTCATCAGATGTCAGTAAAGATTGGAAACAAACTTTGTTGAAAACTCATTTGGGGTGTGTTTTGTGAAGTCACTGATCATTTTATACCACCGTAACATAAATTTTGACTTAAGGGGTTCGTTTTGAGGGGTGAAATCGGGAGTGAAAAAATTTTTTTTTTACTAGGTCATCGAGTGTGTGTCAAATGAAAGCTTGTGAAAACACGAGTAAAAAATATATATATAATGTAATACTTGCGCACACTTTTCTTCGTATTACTTTTAAAAAAATCGCTGTCCCCTACCTTATCTCGAGAGGTACTGATCAAAAAATTTTGAAAAAATTCTGGAATATTCTCCACGGGGTATAGATTGAACGAAAATTATCACGAGTGCATTACCCTTTAATAATTTATTTGGTATATAAAAAAAAAAAAAAATTTCAAGGTCACCAGTTTTCAGTACTTTGTTGAAAACTTATTTGGGGTGTGTTTTGTGAAGTCACTGATCATTTTATACCACCCTAACAAAAATTTTTATTTTAAAAACAATCTACGTACGGAACACTAATTGTGCAAGTTCAACTTGCACTTGACCGGTTTTTTCTTTTTCAAAAGGAGTTTAAAAAATGAAGATTTATTTTAATTATTTTTCTTTTTGCTAAGAATAACTCTTTAAAACTGTTTTTTTTTTTCAATTCTCATTACTGCTTTGACAACGATACTAGCTTAGGTAGTAGGACGAACGTTTTGTTATTTTTTAAAAATACAAAAGTCATTTTTTTTTTCTCTTATTTGACTTTAAATAAATATTATTCTCACTGTAGTGAAAAACTCAAATATATTTCTTAAAAATTCATGAATCTGCTACAAACTTATGTTGATTTTATTGTTGTTTTATAGGGGGCCGCAGAAGCAGAAAATCAAGAAGATGGTGTGACTATTATTGCCAATTCTGGTACCCTCGCAAATTCTACATCCAGTGATTGGTTGATTTTTGGAAAATTTCTGGATGTTCTCTTATTGTTAATTTATATCCTTGCTTATTTCATATTATTAGTTAGTTTTTAATAATTGCTTACCAATACAGTATTTATTTAAAAATTAAGCTTCTGATTTTTATTACATATACCTAGGCTGTATGGTAAGTGTAAAATACAACCATGTTTAAATTCTAACGCCTTGTGTCGTATACCAAAAATATTAAAATTCCTGATTTTGTTGTAATGAAAACTGAACTATTATACAGGGTGTTATTTAGGTGTGCGGCAAAGTTCAGGAGATTGCAGTATTCATAAAAATAAGAAAACGTTTATATAAACATAAGTCTTGAAATTCTTGGTTGCGGAAGTATAGTGGTACAACAAGAATGTGTCACAATAAAAAAATAACAATATTGTTTTAAATTGTTTAGGTCTAGTAGCTGTCATCAGGTCAAGATCGTCCGTATATAGCAGATGATTTACACTTACTATCTTCTCGTCGTCGTTCTTAATTTTACATCTAATCTAGATGAGTTCAGACAACTGCACAACGCATTTAATACAAACCAGAAGTATAGAGGACCAGAGTAAATCCTTAAGATATGCTCCTTCGTATTGGGTTTGTTTTTGTCTCAATGCTGGAGGAGTCTTGAAGTTAAATCTTTGTTCTCCACGTTGGTCTAAGTAGTTTTTTTCCGAAGTGTTGAGCTTGGGTAGCGGGAGTGTAAAGTAGGTTCATACTCAAGCACACAACTCGGTGAAAAATTTCTAATGAAGACGATCTTTGTCATCTTGAGTACTATAACCTGGTTCGTTTTGCCTCTCGGGTTCTTATTGCTGCTCAAGTTTATTGATTGAACGTCATTGTTGTTTACGAAGTCTAGACTGATCCTCTGATAGTCATGCATCTAGGATAAGGGTTTTCTTGAGTATTGGCTAATTACTTGTTCTTGCGTTAAGTGTAGATGTGGGTATTCCCTGCGAGTTGTCAGGCCCCAGTTGGGTCACCCTGTAGATAACTGATCCAGTCATATAAACGAGCGATTTCATGCACTATGTTAGCAGTTGTACCACTTTCAGCAGGTGCAGCTCTTGTTGGTGTCACTTGGCTCGCCTGTTATTATTATTGTTATCTCAATAGAAACAACAGAATAAGTTCTGTGGCTCTGACACACATAGGCTACCATGAGATATGGCCAAATAGCAGTGATATCGATTCATTTCCGTAAGGTTAGTGATCATCGACCAAACTCATCCGTCTGAGGAATCTGAGGGAGCTAAGATAACCACTCCCTTCGTATTCATTGCGAGTGCATCAACTGAGATACAGCAAGCTCGTATCTTCTTCAGGTTTTCTAGAAATTCGTTCTTAATTCCTCCTAAAACCCATGGGAACAGAGCGCAAAGTTCGTATAGTAAATTTTATACTTTTGTACTTTTCCGTGTTGATTACTATATAACGAAAGCCCAATTCGAAAAATCTTTCTTGTTATTGCCTTGTAAATTCCTTGTTCCAGTAAGACGTCACTAGTCATTTGCCACAATTGGTATCGTAAAAATATCTTAAATGGAATTATAGCAAACGTTGCATTGTGATGATGTACCATCCTAACAAGCAATCCTTCGTTCTTTAACTTAAGACTTGTCTACTCTAGTTAAACTAAATATTCTTTTGACAGTTGCAGCAAATTGATATTTCTGTAGAATATTCCATAACTCGGCTAACCTCCTTGCTATTCATAAAATTGACTTTTTTTCTGCTGCTTTAATAACTGTCTGAAGTTTAGGCGGTGTCATTCTGCTGTTCGATAATCTGCTCAGAACTTACCATCAGATTAAGTTTTTGCTCTGTATTTTCTATCATCGTAAACAGAAAGACACCCACACCTCTCTGTTCATGAATGCTGATTATCTCCTGTTTGATTACTAAAACATTCTAAGCTCATCTGCATTCTGAGAGAACTAAGGATAACCATTCTCTGCATTTTATTGTAAGTAACTCAGGGTCTTCTAGGAACGAGTCTACAACTATCATTGGTATGTCACCATTTTGTTGTCGAGGTGCAGTATATTAGGTTTGTTGGTTTTTAAATGATACTTTTGACAAAATTCGAATAAAAACAGGACCTGTCATTTTCCACAACTGATTCTATCTCTTCCGGGAGGAAAGGTTGTCTTGGAATATTACCGATTTTGTACGAGTGGTAAAACGATAATACAGCGTTGACGTTGATTGTACGATGACAGGACGTGAATTTTGTAGGCTCCAAGCAAAGACATAAATAATTTTGGGCTTTAATAAAATTCTCTATTTTTCTTGTCAACCAGGTCAGTAAAACTGGTTTTGTTAGTTCTAGTTCAGTTTTTTGTTTTATGTAGGCTATTTTTAGTGTTTCGTACGGAACACTTATAAGATCACTTCGGTGTCTGTTCGTCTGTCTATTCGTCTGTTTGCCTGTCACACCCGATTTTCTCCGAAACTATTTGACATAGAAAGTTGAAATTTGGCACTAATATAGGAATTGATGGCCTCATCACAGCCGTGTAGTTTTGAAAGTTAAATTTTGACTTAAGGGTTAGTTTTGGGGGGTGAAATCGCAAGCGAAAAATAAATTTTTTACCAGGTCATCGTACGGGGTGTCAAATAAAAGTCTGTAAAAATATGAGTTCAAAAATATATATAATGTAATACTTGTCCATACTTTTGTTTGTATTATTTTTAAAAAATTGCGAAAAATCGCTGTCCCCTCCTTTATTTCGAAAAGACTGACCAAAAAATTTTGAAAAAATTCTGAAATATCTCCACTGGGTGTAGATTCAACGAAAATTATCACGAGTGCATTATCTTTAATAATTTATCTGGTATATAAAAAAAAAACAAAAATTACAAGATCATTAGTTTTCAGTAAAGATCGGAAAAAAAAAATTGTTGAAAACTCATTTGGGTGTGTTTTGTAAAGCCATTGATCATTTTATATCTCCTTAACAAAAAACTTCATTATAAAACGTACTGAACACTAATTGCGCAAGTCCGACTTTTTTTATTTTTTAATAAAAATACGATTGGTACAATCAAAAAAATATTCAAAAAAATTCTGGTATTCTCCTACATTTTCCTTTATATTTATTTTTAGGAAGCCAATGCTCTTTATAATACATTATAATTATATTAGTAATTCTGTTAAAGAAAAAACCTTTTTTATTATATAGTGTTCTGTAAGAAGTTTATATCATATGGAAAATTTTTCTATTACAGGTTGTAATTTAACTTTTGGACCGGCGTTTTTTTTTATAAAGACGAAAAATGAATAAATCGATTGAAATCACGTGACAGCCATTATTTTTCAAAATTGATCTTTTTTTCCGAGAAACCGGCCAAAAACGGGCTTCTTTATTAAGATTTCGAAAAGGTTTACGAAGAGAAGTTTTTAATGTTGTACTCGTACTACAATAAAATTTAATATGCAAGTATTTAATATCCATGCCTGATATTCTCAGCCAAGAAAATCAAAGTAAATTATAAAAGTTAGTATGAGCATGCCCCACAGTACTCATAATAATTCTGTAGGGTAATAATCCGATTCTTTAGAATCATGATAAAATATACACATTCCACATCCCTAAATCTCGAAATAATAGTAAATAATAAAATGTAAAAAATAAGAGAGATGATACATCATTTTAACATCAGTTTAGTACTGGAAGAGTCGATTTGATTAGTTTTATAGTCAATTTTTGAAATAACTCTAAATTTTTCATTAATTGTAATATAATTTGTAATATAATTTTCAGGCATCGTCTTTAGTTTTCAATGAAAATAAGTCACTATAGACAACATTTTGATTTAAAAAAAATTGTTACGAGGTTACTAACAAAACATGATCAGAAAGTTTTATGTTCGTTTAAATTTTGCAAACACTAGTAAAGGGTAAACATTTAATTCTTGAATTGATCTTTAACATTTTATATACTTGTATGTAGTCATATGTAGTTTGTCAAAATTTTTATAAATTCGCTGGTTTTTTTCGAAAAAATATCAATTATGATAGATAAGAAAGGTCTTATGATTATCATTATGTACTATAGTAAAATTTATTCACTTAACTAAAACCTGCGATAAATATTTTTATTATTTATGTCAGCGGCCTGCGACTCATATTTGTGCGTAGTTTTATAGATTAAAAATCGCGTCGCAATAATAAAAGAAACTCAAATTCAGAAAATATTTGGTATGGCAAATAATGAATGGAATATCTATTCATAGGTATGGGAACAACATGGGTCTTTCAATTATTGTTAGGGGAATTCAGGTATTTTGTTTACAAATACGCGTGTGTTTATATGCGAATAGGTACAGATGCATGTTTGTGCGCGTTTTTGTTGCTTGTTTCTACGTGTAGGCCTACTTTGTGTCTCATATTTACTCGTAATATGCATAATCCTCGTGAGAAATTAATACCCATAATCCTCGTGAGAAATAATAAACCATATTATGTCTACGAAAAAGCGAAAAGTATGTGATGACAATCCTTGATTTAATGAGAGATGGGAAGTAGACTATTTTATCTGCAATCACAACAATAAAATTCACTGTATGATTTGTATACAAATATTGTCGGTGTATAAAGAACTACAATGTAAAACGACATTATACCACTTTACACGAAGAAAAGTATAAAAAAAATATCGGGGAAGCAAAAAAAATTACTGATGCAACAAACAAGTATTTTTTTTCAAAAATAAGTACATATAATGAACTGAGTTTAGCTGCTTCTTACAAAATTTCTTTACAATTAGCCAAAGCGAAAAACATTTAGTGATGGAGTGTTGATTAAAAAATGCGAAGTTAAAATGGTCCAACGCTTTATATAACTTACACTGGCGGAAAAATTTGAATCTGTAGCACTATCTCAGTGGCGCGACTAGTAGATCATATGGGTGAGTAAATTTGGAAAAAAAACATGTGATACCATTGTAGAATATAAATGCTATTCCATATGTTTGGATGAAAGTATCGACCAGGCAACGTAAGTCAACTATTAATTTTTATTCGCTGTTTTTCATAAGATCTTACTATTATGGAGGGAATTTTAAATTTAGTGCCATTACATGAATCAACTGAAGTGATATCTCTGAAGCTGTCAATAAAACTGTTATGGATTACGGAGGGTTTCACAAATGGTTCTGCATTTTGACCGATGGAGCTAAACTATGACAGGGACAGTGACAGGATTTGCGGGACTTCTTAAACAAAATGTTCTTCCTTCAGCTGCACTCTACCCACTGTCGGGTATATGCCTCTCTCAAATCTTTCCATTTTTCTCTATGTTGTCCCTGTTGATACCAGTTAATCCCTCCGATTCTTTCAGATCGTCGCTCCATCTCTGTTGGGGTCTTCCTATGCTTCGTTTTTCACCCCCATGGTCTCCACCTAGTGATCTTGCCACTCCAGTTATACGTCGCTCTCGCTACATATCCGGCCCAGCTCCATTTCAGAGATGTTATCCGTTTGATGATGTCATCCACCTTTGTTTGTTGTCTAATTCATTTATTAGTTTTCTTGTCCTTCAAAGTAACACTCAACATCTTCCTTTCCATTGCTCGTTGGTAAAATTGTAGTTTTTCTATTGTTCTTTTAGTTAAAAGCCATGTCTCGGTTCCATACTTTGTAGCTGGTAGATACATTGATTATAAATTTGGTTTTTTGATCTTTGAGGATTGTTCGTATTCAGTACATATTTCAATTTTCCATATGCTGCCCATCCCATACGTATCCTTCTTTCTATTTCAAGCTACTGGTTTTCCTTTCCTATCGTTATTATTTGGCTCAGCTAGATGTATGTGTTTACTTTTTCTATTGTTGAATGTTCAATCACTACATTTTCTTCATTGGTGTCTTCGTTACTCATGCACTTTGTCTTGGAGAAATTTATGTCAAGTCCCACTTTTCTTGCTTGGTGGTGGAGACCTGTGATCATCTGGATCATTTCATTCTTATTGTTTGCTATAATTACAATGTCATCTGCGAATCTCAGGTTGTTTAGCCGATCGCCAGCTATTTTTTCGTCCCAATTCAGTTCTTTGAATACATCTTCTAAGATTATTGTAAAGAACTTAGGCGATATTACATCGCCCTGCCTTACTCCTCTGTTCACTGGGACCTTGTTTGTCAGTTCTTAGTTTACCATAACTTTGAGTGTTGCTCGCTCATATATTCTGGCTATCAGTTCGCTGTATCTGTGGTCTATACGAGCATTTCTAAGAGCTCTTATAAGCGCCCATTTTTTCATTGTGTCGAAAGCTACTTGAGCGGTAAAGTGGCCTTCTCGATTAATATTCTCAATGTGTGCAAGTGCTCAATCGTACTGAAGCCTGATCTGAATCCAGCTTGTTCTATCGGTTGGTATAATTCCATTTTGTGTTCCAGTCTGTTTGTTATGATTCGTGAGAACAGCATGTAAACTTGGGAAAGTAAACTAATTGGCCGGTAGTTTTCTAGGTTTTCGGGGTCACCTTTTTTGTATATTAAGATGACTATGGCGTTTTCCCAGTCTTCTGGAGGCATTCATTAAAAAGATCTTTTAATTCATTCATTAGGGCTTCACCTCCGCATTTTAGCATTTCAGCTATAATATCCTCTCCAGCCGCTCTTCCACTTTTCATCTGTTGTAAGATTTTTTTAACTTCATCCATTTCTATGTTTAATTACTCTTTTGTCTGTTGATGAACTGTCCTTTTCAACTACGACATTTTGGACTTTTGAACTGTAGAGGTCTTGGTAGAAAGTTGTAATTCCGTTCTGGATATTTTTCTTGTCATTAATTATGTTTCCTTCTTGATCCTTCAATTTAATTATCTCACTTTTACAGGCGTTTGCTCTTCTAAAAACTTTTAATCCCTTGTTTTTCTCTGTAAGATTTTTAACCATCTTTCTTTGTATTTGTTTATGTCTTCTTTAGCCGCTTTTCGTACTGTCTTATTCAATTCTGCATATTCGACAGTTAATCTCTTTCCTTCGTGTATAAGTTGTTTTCGTTGTTCCCACATTCTTCTTGTTTCTTCACTGAGCTTGTTATTCTTTCGCCTAGTGGGTTCGCCTAATTTTCTCTGCGGTGGTCTTGAGTGTTTCAATTATTTTTCTGTCTCTTTTGTCTATACTTGCTCCTGTAGTTAATGTGTTGTTATTAAGGTTGGCTGTAATCTGTTTTTGATGTTGTTCTACGTTATTAGTTGCCTATTAATCCACTGTATCATAGGCCAAGAAGCTTTATGTGGAAAATCCTTGCGCCCGATGTATGCCATGAAGGTGACTGTTAAAATATCAAATCTTATTAGAGGCGGAAATAAAGCTTTGACTTATCGTAAATTTCGCGATTTTTTAACGGAAATTGAGGCAGCGTCAGCGCTGGACGGTGCTTGCAGCGTTTTTATACTTTACGAAAAGAAATACCTCCTCCTCAGGCTGTATCATAGGGCGAAACGCGTCTCAGGATGGATTTGACGAACAAGAGAACAGCTGGTGGACTGCTGAAATACGGACTTCGTCTATTTTCAGTTGTTTTACAATAAATACTTGTATTCCTGAAAAATGAAATATATTCTGATAAGACCGAACTAGAAAATAAAATGCAAGTTCGTGAATGTCTCTCTGATCTCGCGTTTTTAATCCACATGATAGAACACTTGAACGAATTGAATCTGAAGTTACAAGGCAAACTTATATAGAGGCAAAGTAAACTGAAATTATTCAAAATGTCACTAAAAAACGAAGATTTCTCCTTTTTCCAAGTTGCAAAGAACATTACATTGAGTTGAAAAATTTTGAAGGATCTAACTTTTCCGACCATATTAAATACATTAATGAGGTAATTTTTGAGTTTGAGCAGCGATTTGTGAATTTCAAAGAATTGGAGAACGATTTGTCAATTTTTATGTATCCATTAACGATTGCTATTAAAAGCGTAAAGACCGACTATCAATTGGAGCTATGTAATCTACAATCCGATCCCTTTTACAAGGGCAAGTTGACATTGACTGAATTGTAAAAGAGAAATTAATGAAAAAACAATAAAAAATTGTTTGTCTTTAACTGAAGACTGATAATATTTAGTTTCTACGGCCTGCCAGTCCATGTCGTAATTTGAAATCGCCCTTAAACGTCTACAGCCTGGATAGCCCTGATTTATATAATTGTTATAACATACGATAAAATTTTATAATCTCGAGCGGAGTATGCAAGAGGCTATCACATCTCTCTGTTCATGAAGGCAGACCATCTCCAGGACAGGATTCAAACTCAATTTTTATGTTTACCCTAGTCCAACATCAAATCGTGGAGGCAGACTCTCTGGGGTTCACGTGATAATTATTAATATTTATTTATTTATTTATTTATTAACACGTAGGCTGAAAAGTTTTTGGTCTGACACATAGATGTCGCCCTTTTCAAAAAATCCGTATGATTTTTAGGAAGTATCAACCTTCAAACGATACGTGACAAACTTTCATGACATTTCGGCGACTAGTTTACAAGTTAGAGAGGTTTTAGTGACGCTACTTTTGATATTTTCAAAACAATGGAAAAAAATTAAATTTTGTATGTTGATTAGGGACTATTTCTTGAAGGGAAAAATATTGTTCAACGAAAGCAATGGCTCGATAAGTGTAACGGGGACTCTGCACCTAGAAAATCACTCATCATTTACTGGTATGCTGAATTTAAATGCGGTCGTATAGATAAAAATGATGCTGAACGCTCTGGACGCCCAAATGATGTGGTTACACCGGAAAACATAAAAAAAAAATCCACAAAATTGTTTTGGATGACCGTAAAGTGAAATTGCGTGAGATAGCTGACACCCTAAAGCTATCAAAAGAACGTGTTTATCATATTTTGCATGAACATTTGGGCCTGAGAGCTCTGTTAGAATTGGGTATTGCGTTTGCTCACAGTGGACCAAAAACAACGTGTTGATGATTCTGACCGCTGTTTGGACCTGTTTAAACGCAATAAAAAGGATTTTTTTCATGTGAGAGGTGACAATGGATGAAACATGGATTCACCACTACACATCGGCGGTCAGCTGAGTGGACAGTAGCCGATGAAAGCCGCCCGAAGCGACCAAAGATACAACAGTCTGCTGGGAAGGTTTTGGCCTCTGTATTTTGGGATGAACATGGAATAATTTTCATCGACTATGCTGGAAAAGAAAAAACCATCTATAGCGAATATTATATAAAGGTATTGGTGCCTTTAACAGCAGAAATCGCAAAGAAACGGCCCCAAATGAACAAGAAAAAAGTGCTCTTTCATTAAGACAGTGCATTGTGTCACAAGTCAATGGTTACGATGGCAAAATTGAATTGAAGTCCGAATTGCTTCCTCATTCACCGTATTCTCTAGATTTGACCCTCAGCGACTGTTATCTATTCGCAGCTCTCAAAAAAATGCTCACGGGAAAGAGTTTTGCTCCAATGAAGAAGTTATCACAGAAACTGAGGCCTATTTTGAAGGGAAACACATAAATCATTCTACAAGAAAGGTATAGAAATATTAGAAAAGCCTTGGACTGATTGTATGGCTCTTGAAGGAGACTATATTTATGAATAAAGGCCAATTTTGTATTATTAAATGTAGATAAACAGTAAAATTAGTTTAGTAACTAAAGTTTTCATCAAATTTTGAAAGTTTCAACACTACTTTTGAAAGCATATTTAGTACTTCCTGTTTAATAAATTATAATATGTTTGTAATTTCTGCTAGTCATTATATATAAATTTATTAAAACCTAGAGTATCTAGCTAATTTATTATTGTACTAAAAATTTATTATATTTTAATTCTCGGGTTAAGTGGATAAATTAAGAATGAACAACTTTATTTTATTGTTTAATCTTTTTTTAAGATGTCTGAGAAAAAACTCAACCTTGAATTAAAATTTATCATGTTGTGGGTATGTGATATAAATATATTTATATGTTTATATATATATATATATATATATATATATATATATATATATATATATATATATATATATATATATATATATATATATATATATATATATATATATATATATATATATATATATATATATATATATATATATATATATATATATATATATATATATATATATGATTGGTAGCTAGCAGTACTCTTCTACGACTCCGGTAGAACATAGACTGCTACAGGGCTTAGCGACCCCTGCCGTTACGTCAGCCTCTGACTTCTCATATCTCCCGTTCTTGTCGGGGTGGTCAGATCTTCTAGCCCTTGTTCCTTTCTTTTCCCATTGGTCCTTCTCCAGGTCTTAGCCTCTTGTGGAGGGCAGCAGTAGCCACCAGTTCTTACCGAAGGCAGCAATCAGCTAGTGCTTGTTAGTGGCTTCGACTGAGATTTGTACAGACGCAACGGATATATTCTGCTACCGGCTGTATTACTGCGATGCAGAAGGGCAGGGGAATCCACTGCATTATGCTTCCCACGAACGTCAATACGTGATGTTATCAAGGAATGAGCCTCGGATGCAGTCACGGGACCCGGCGCTATCTTGATTCCGGGTCAAGTGGTGCGAAACCAGCCGCAAGTATGTGGGAAGCCAGCTACTTGTGGACATAAGAAAGCTACTGGCTTGAAAGATCGACCATATATTTAGATGGGGAATAAAATGAGCATAGCTAGTTGGAATGTACAGGGACTCAAAACACATGTTGGAAAACTGGCTATCATTGAAAAGGAATTAAAGAAGTACTCCATTGAAACAGCTGGACTTTCTGAGACACATTGGCTTAGTAACGGATACTTTAAAACTAGCCTCAACAACTGTGTGTATTTTTCCGGATCATATCAACAAACATACACTGGCATTGCTGTAATTTTGACTCGGAGACTTCAAAAATGTGTTAACGGACTTCAAGGCTGTCAGCGATAGAATAATTAATAAAAATAAACGCTAAGTCACATCCAATAAATTTTATTCAAGTTTACGCTACTTAATATCCGTCGTTAAAATATTTGATTTTAAGTATAGGTACTTTCCAGTATTTAGGGTACCTGGTATTTCTTACAAAGTACCTGGTACATTGTACCCGGTACAAAGTACCGATCTCGTGACGTAGTTGTCAATATATCTACCTACACTAGTCGGCGGCTGGCCTGATTATTACTCTAATCAGTTTTTGTTGAGTGTTCAGGAATGAAAAATAGCGTAAAAGTTTCCGTTGCTATAAAGTTTATTTTTGTTGTAATATTCATTCACTTATTTTCATTGTTTCTAAGGATTGAGAGTATATAGGTACTTTTATAATTTTCTGTACTATATTTGTGTATTATATTAATAAAATAACTTCTTATTTTGATATAAAACTCTTCCTAAAGCTAGATAACTTCTTATTTTAATTTAAAACTCTTCCTAAAGCTAGAGAATAAATATTTTCATCTTATTAGAAGGCTGTGAACCTGGGAAAGTCCTAGTGATAGAGTACCCAAATAGATTGACTACATTCTCCCCAATTCACGATGGAAATCTTCATTTACCACAACACGTACCTACCCAGGAACAGCCTGCAGATCGGATCACAAACTTTTAGCAGGAAGAATTCGGCTGAAACTGAAAAGTACACTTAAACCCAGACATGTAAATCGAATGGAGATTTCCTAGAAGTCAAATTGAGACCATTTACACAACGAATCAAAAAATTAAAGATATTCTACCTACACCAAAAGACATTATAGCCTTAGAAGACCAAGGTGTATATGAAATTCCGTGTCAGGACTGCGGTCTTTCATACATAGGCCAAACAAACAGGAAAATTAGCGCCAGAAGAGACGAGCACAAAAACGCCGTAAAACAAAAATCCACCACCTCTTCTCTAGCACAACATGCACACAATACCGGCCACAAAATCGATTTTGACAAAACCAGAACCCTACAAAAAAGTAATAACCTATCGACTAGGGTAATCAAAGAAGCCATAGAAATAGAAAAGAGGCCCAACAACTTAAATAATCGGGATGCTAGCCAACGTTTACCGAACTCTTGGAAACATATTCTATCCCAGTACCAAGTCCAACCAAGAGAAACAATAATTCAACCATATGTTACTTCACCAACACAAACATTACAAAGAACCACAGGACCGACAACACGCAGCCAAAGCCGAGCCTCTATTGGCCAGATCCGTCCGACCAATAGAGCCACCCCCGAGCATATAAAACCGGCGCACTCGGAGCCAGTCTCGACATTCAACGCCAAGACACCGACCAGTGATCAACGCTTTGAAAAAGATGGATGAGATTCCATCGAAACATCAGCGAAACCATCCATCAAGGGACTTCAAGCTAACACGGGATACCCGAAAAACCACTACTACATTTCACACCCGTGAGAACATTCGTCAAAACATATATATATATATATATATATATATATATATATATATATATATATATATATATATATATATATATATATACTTTAAGCCAAGCAAATCTCAAAGTCATACTCTACAGCCTTCTCTATCAAGATTCTCATTGTTAGGAGATGCTCACATGTACTATAATCTCTTCTAAAAGCGATTTGTTCTATTGGTCGATAGTTGTCCAATTTTCTTGTTATTCCTGTATATATATATATATATATATATATATATATATATATATATATATATATATATATATATATATATACAGGAATAACATAGGTATTCCTGTTATTCTTGTTATGTCTATTTCTGAGTATTTTTTATAAATAACTTATAGATCTGGGAAAGAAGGCTGATTGGTCGGTAGTTCTCCAAATCGTCGCTATATCCCTTTTTATATAAAAGCGCAATAATTGAGTTGTTCCAACCGTTTGGTATCTTCCCCTCTTCTAAGCATTGGTTAAAAAGTTTGCAGAGTCTTATAAGCGTATCGTTGTCTACAAGTTTCAAAATTTCAATATCCACTGCGTCTTCTCCTGCTGCTTTATTGTTTTTCATGTTCTTGAGCGCATACAGTATTTCATCAATGGTTATGCTGGGTATTCCCTCAGATCCAACATTCATTACTCATATCTTAGGTTGTTCTGTTCGATCTTCTCTATTGTCCTGTATCACGCTCTCATAGAGTCTTTCATAGAACTCTCTTG
>CM032446.1:153490880-153510880 GCA_019049505.1 Pachyrhynchus sulphureomaculatus | reverse complement strand
TATGCTACCTATCGTAATAAAATATAGCCTATAACCTGGCCAGAGAACATATGTATGTTTTTAAAAAAAAAGTACGTAAATCGGATAAGTGGTTCTCCAGTGATAAGCGCACTAACGGACAGACAGACAGACAGAGAGACGTTGCATTTTATATATATTATAGATATATATATATATATATATATATATATATATATATATATATATATATATATATATATATATATATATATATATATATATATATTTGGAAAAATTTACCCAGGACTAGTATTTACAGCGATATATATATTTATATATATATATATATATATATATATATATATATATATATATATATATATATATATATATATATATATATATATATATATATATATATATATATATATATATATATATATATGTATAAATATATATAATATATATATATATATATATATATATATATATATATATATATATATATATATATATATATATAAGCAGCGATGGGAAGAGCAACCTAACTAGGGGTGCGAAGAATCACCGGGTTAAACCAGGCTGCCAACAGATGACAGCCACTTGTATCAGTTAGAGCTTGAATTAGATAAGGTCAAATAGGATATAATCATATAATCGGAATATCCGAGGTAAGACGTAGAGGAGAAAAATGCATCACACTGAGATCGAGATATGTGCTCTATCATATTGGTCCGGAACATGAAAGTTACCAGGGTGTAGGATTTATAGTACATAAAAGATTGACATAACAAATCATTAAATTTGAAAACGAATCGGACAGGGTCGCCTCCATGATGATTCAGCTGACAGATGGCTGTAAACTGGCAATAATTCAGTACTATGCCCCCCCACCACCTACAGCGATGAAGAAATGAAAGTGTTTTATGGTGATGTGTCAAACGTTCGGAATTCCTCACATACCACCGTCTTTATGCATTGAACTGATTCTTTAGCAAAAAGAAGCAGAGAAAATGGACATAGCTTAGCCCAGATAATAGAACACAGAATGAAATAGACTACATTCTCTCTAACAGTAGATAAATGATAGAGGACGTCACGGCCTTGAACGGGACGGAGAACGTCCTCGCAGTTTTCTACGCAGAACTTTTCCTTGAATGAGTTTTTTTAAACATTTGTGATCGTTTCTCATGATATGGCCGAAAAATTTATTGTTTTTATTTGGATAAAACTTAAAATACGTTGCTGGACATTAAGCTTTGTTATAATTGAATCGTTGGTCCGTCGTATGGTCCACAAGATCCTATTCATTCTTCGCTACCAGTACATTTCTGTGGCATCTAGTTTTCTTACGACTTTCTCAATGTCCAGGACTCACAGCCATATGTGAGAATAGGAAAGACAGGACAATTTACTAGTCTGATTTTCACTTGTTTGGATATGTGGTTGTCTTGCCAGATTTTCTTGAGCTTTTAGACAGCCACTTTTGTAAGAGCACACCTTCGATGAATCTTCCCCTCTAATCTACCGGCATTACTAATTGGGAATCCCAAGTACATATACTCACTAACAACTTCAAGGTGGTCAATTTATCTGACAACGGGTCTGTTGTCATTTCAAGTCCGAGTTCCATGCTTTCTTTTTTAACCCTCTCAAGTATTTGTAGTAATTTCTCTTCGCTCCCAGCCTGAAGAACCACGTCATCTGCAAATCTCAAATTACTAATCATTTTACTGTTAATTGATATCCCTCCTTGCCAATTATCCAAGGTCCTTCACATGATATATTCGCCATATATATAAAAATCGGGAAATAGGATGCAACCTTGTCTTACACCACAGTATGATTGAAATTCCTCAGATTTTGTATCATTAACAATAACAGGGCACTTATTATTGATGTACAAATCTTTAATTAGACTTGTAAGATTGATAGGAATTTCCATTTCATTATGTACTGACCAGAGCTCTACCCATTTTATCTTGTCAAATGCTTTTCGATAGTCTAAAAAGCATAAATAGAGAAAGTTGTTGAATTCACGCGCTTCTTCAATTATTTAGCGAATGTTTAATAGTTGACCTCTGGTTCCCCGACCTCTTGAAAAGCCGACTTGCTTTGGTGGGATTTATGGTTGAATGTACATTTCTAAACGATCATTAATAATTTGCAGGCATGAAAAATTAAAGTTATTTTGCGATAGTTGTCACAATTTGTAATAGATCCCCTAGTGTTGTTTTCATATTTTTGGTGTTAATCTTTGTTTAAACAGATACTTGATAACCGCACGTAGTTCAATTTTTTCCATTTTTCCAAAAACGTTACACTTGGTCTCACTAAACTCGTTCTAACCTAAAAACCACAAATTCTACAGAAACAAATTTTATCCTGTGACAACCAAAGAAAGTATGAACTTATTGAGCGTACTATAATAAAAATATTATAATTATTTTTTGGTGAGGCCGCGAATTTTTCAATCCATCCTCTTTTTATATATATATATATATATATATATATATATATATATATATATATATATATATATATGTATATATATATATATATATATATATATATATATATATATATATATATATATATATATATATATATATATATATATAGGATCAGGAGAGAGGATTAACAAAGTTAATACTGTTGTTTTTGCTATTACTAACGGAATTGTTTAGTATTTATATGGTTTTTTTTTGTGACCACAGAATTGAATGTACCGAGAATGCGTTAAAATATTTGTTTAAATAGGTGAGTTGTGGCTGTAGCATCTATGAGCATTTTGATTTATGAAATATCGATAAGACTATTAAGATACAAATCTATGCAATAGCGGTTGCAAAAATTTAGGTTTTAAAAGGTAAAACTTGGTAATAATGTATTTGTATCTAAGTGGTTTTTGAAAAAAAACGCTTTGATGCTGAACTAACCTAAACTTATTTTTTTTTAAATATTTTTTCCCACTTGTCAAAAAAATAAAAGAATATTTCTAAATATGAAATTTTTTTTCTAATAGACTATTTAGATAAAAAAAATTTTAAGTTTTTTGGTAGATAGGGAAATGTTTAAAAAAATTGCAATTTTAATATTTTTTCATGTAGATGCTCAATACTTTGCAAGTAGGGGGTATGCTAAATACTTCTTACTCTGAGTTTTTTCAATATTACCATATATCAATTAACCCGATTTTCCTATTTCAGTTTATTCAAATTTCCAGCCATAGCAATGGTCACGTGACATATATCAAAATCAATTTTTAGGTTATCGGACATGCAGAACTGATTACCTGAAAAGAAATTTGGATACTTTGATAATAAATAAAATTTCCATATGTTGCGAACTCTGCCAATATATACAAATTTTATCGACATACACTTGCTTTACCTAAAACTATATTGTAGGGTCCATCACCCATCAAATATCCTATGTATATTAAATTTGAAATGGATATCTCATCTGGTAGGAGGACTATCGTGTTAACAGACGGACCAACGGAAATGTGTGAGTGTTTTTTTCATTGAATTATTTTTCAATGACTTTAATTATGCATGATGTAACAAATATCTCCAAAAAGTACAAGTCATCTTATTTAATTTAATTATTTTTTAAAATAATAATTTTTTCGTAATATATACTCAAAACAATTGTTTTTTTGAATCTCACTTATGATCTAATTATTTATGTCCAATTTTCTTAAGGTTAATGCGTCAACGTTTTATCGTGACGTGACGAAAATCGTAGAGATAAAAGTATTATGTCGAGGACTTCATAACAAAGGTATCTACCGACAAGTATTGATTATTTCTAGTTTCAAAAATGTGTTAATACAAAATGGATTTAGAGAAAAGACATCAACCAAACAATAAAAACAAGATCATACAAATTCTATAATAAAAAACTCAAAAAAGATGAAACCAAATAACAAAATCAGGACAATTTTCTCTCACTACCTTTTACACGCGATTTATCAGAAAAACTAAAAAGCACTCTGAAAAAATAACTGTCACAAACAAACTAAGCTCAGTATTTACAAACTTAAAAAGCCAGGTACCAACTATGAACCAATCCAACATAGTTTATTCAGTACCTTGTGCAGATTGCCAATGCATTATATTGGCATGACGACCCAATTATTAAAAAAAACAGACTTAATGGACACAAATATACAAAAAATGCGACACGAGGTGACATCGAGTGAAGGTCGATTAATTTTGTATATTTTCAACACTAATGAGTTTTTCCTAATTTTTTTGTTGGAATAAGTAACAAATTTGAAGTATAAATATTTTAATCAAATCTAGAAGGGTTAAAAAAATCAGGATGGTGGGTTAGAAGGATTGTTTCATATATATCCTGTGATACGTCATTTTCGCGGTTTTAAAGTGAGGGAATCTGAAAATTATATCATTTTTTTTTCATTCATTCTTTATGGTTAAACACATAAATACATAAATGCGGGCGGAGAAAAAAGTTAGAAGAGTTGCTTCGTAGGTATCATTTTCAGGTTTGTTAGAGTAGATGAATCTGAAAATCGTGATATTTTTTCGTTATTTTCAATTTTAACAGCAATAGTATACGGGAATAAATGTCATGTTTCAGTCCTCTATTCTCTCCCTACTACTTGTTTTAGTGGATAATATATCACGATAACGTACTCAAATTCGGTATTTAAAATAACCTCATTTGACACGAAAAAAGTAGTGTCCGTCTTTACTTTCATTGTTATAGGAAAGTGAGAGACTTTAGCTTTACTGAACGACTTCAGCTTCCTAGATCACAAAAAGCAAAGTCATTCATTTTCGTCGGTCTGTCGGCCTGTTGGCGCGATAACTCTTGAACGAAATACGATATCAATTTCAAACTGGGTAACTAGATAATATCTAACGAGGGAGTGAAGCCTATAGTTTTTGAATGATTTTCATTCAAGCCAAGGGATGAAAGTGGTGAGGTCGGTAAATTTTATATGGTTTTAATTGTAATGTAATTTTTTTTCTGTTTTTTTTTTTAAAATATTAAACAAAAGCGTAAATATTTATAGTAAAACATATAAGGGGCGAAGGCAGTATGGGAGAATATTAGAGAGAGATTCTTATACAACGTCCTTTTTAAGATTTTGGGAATCGAGTATACCAAAAATTAGGTTATTTTTTTCATTTGTTTCAATTTTAACCTAAGAAAGGGCTGAAAGGAGCGGAGGGCGTTTAATATTATATAATTTCAATAGTATTTTGAGACATTTATAGGCTTTTTGGTTGATGTACTGGGCAAATTTTAGGCATTTATTTATGGTACAATATGTAAGGGAATGGCGTAGGGTCTCTTCATATATATGGTGTTATAGGTCCTTTTCAAGGTTTTTTAAAGTCGAGGAATCTGGAAATTAAATTGTTGCTTTCCTTGCTAATAGAAAGTATGGTGTGGGTAAAAAATACACTTCGAGATTTTTGGCTTACTTCAGGTTTTAGGGTCTCTAGGTCACGAAAAACATAGTCATTCATTTACGTCCGTCTATCTGTAGGTCTGTTGGTACGATAACTCTCGAACGGAATAACATATCAATTTTAAACTTATATAAAAAAAATCTAACAAGGGGACGAAGCTTATAGTTTTTGAACGATATCGCTTTAGGTCCAGGGGGTGAAGGGGGTGGGGGTGGATAAAAAGACTAACGAGGTAGACAGAACTTCATAAAATTGTCGGACGGAATGTTTTTGATAGGGTCACTTGAACCAGAAAGTCAGACGAAATAGATAGAGCAGGGAGCTATAACTAGTAGCCGTGTAATTCTCGAATGAGATGCAAGTCTGAAATCGGACTAGACAGATTGAGAGCCGCCACTAAAAACAGCTGGCTGAGAGAGAATCATCTATCATGTTTTACTTTAAATTGCGATCAGCTAGAATGATCTCTCTGGTCTGTTTGCTGAAGTATAAGCCTCTAAAAAGTTAATGTGAAAGAAACTACCATTACAGTTTCCTGAAATTTAAAACCTTAAAACCTTTTTGAAAACATCTGGACTATTTTTTAAACAAAATGTGTTTTCATATCCTATTATTATAATTAATAGATATCACGAGTATAAAGATAACTACGCACCTTTCTTACCTGAGAGACTCCACTAAGATATTTCTAAAATAAAATTCTCACGTATTCTGATAAACGGATTTTGAGAACACTTAACATTAAGTAGAAATAGGCAAATAAACAAATATTTATAAAAATTGAATCATGATTTAGCAAGTACTGTTATAATACAGAATGGAATAAGTAGTAATAAATATAATGGCTACCTGATAAATAGATGTAAACATTCCTTAGCAAATATCACATGAATATCTAAAGTGGTTTTTACCTAGGGCAATAAGTTCTATTCTTCTTCTTTTGAAAAACTCATTTATTGAAATTATAACCTACTCGTCGATTTATAGAGATAATCTTTAGGCAACCGACACACGGGTTTACATACACATAACCCAAGAAAGAAATATTAACTACGCTTAGCAGGGTCTGTTATTTTATATTGCAAGTGGAGGTCAAACTTTTGGGAGGGCGGATTTCTAGACTGTCAGGCCTACCAGAAGTCCACAAAAATGTTTGGTGTGTATATACCATTTCATCAAAAAAGGACCTTGAATTCAACAAGTTTGAAAATATTGTAAAAAAAGGGATTGCGTTGTAAATCTGATTACTTGAAATTTAACGTAGATAATATTTCGTGATGCCAAAAGCCTTTCAAAACCAAAATTTATCATTATTATGCACTAAATATTCTCTGAAAGTAAAAACATAAAAGTTTGTAAGCAATCTGCTTGATAGCAAGAATGTAAATAAAATATAATATTACTAATACCTTTTTAAGGCCTAATTTATTGATTATTGCTTATTTTATTTCTGTTTTTCCTATTTTCTCGTTCGACCCAATTTTTTATTTGATCTCTAAATTTAAACACATCTTACCAAAATTGAAAATAAAAACAAAACAACAAGTTTATCAATATAAGCAAAATGTAGCAAACAATATAAAAATAACCGCTCAAGTGCAAGTTGAACTTGCGCAATTAGTATTACGTACATTGATTGCTTTTAAAATAAAAATTTTGTTACGGAGGTATAAAAATAATCAGTGAATTCACAAAACACACCTCAAATGAGTTTTCAACAAAGTTTGTTTCCGGTCTTTACTGAAAACTGATGACCTTGAAATTTTTGTTTTTTTTATATACCAGATAAATTATTAAAGGTAATGCGCTTGTGATAATTTTCGTCCAATCTACATCCTGTTGAGAATATTCCGAAATTTTTACAAAATTTTTTGATGATTACTTTTCGAGATAAGGGAGGGAGACGGCGATTTTTCGTGATTTTTAAAAAATAGGGGTAGGAAAGTTATTATTGTTCAAAATGTTAAAATAATGCTTTCTTTTATTCATAACTAAAAACGGGTTTTCTTCGTTTGTGATGCCCATTGTAACTTTAGTTCAGGTTAGTTGGTTAGTGCAGACTTACTGGTGCTCTTGTCCATTTAAACATTTTATTGTCTTAAACCTTAGATCTTTATAGTCAATTAGACAGTTCAACTCGGATTTACTAAAAGTTGGGCACTAAAGTTGGCACTAAAAGTTGGCACGATGGACTGTTGGCTAAGCTAGGCTCTTGTGGTATGCCTGAAAGGTTCTGTTTGTGGCTCTCATGTTTCCTCAGAGAGCGTTCTTTACGAGTGGCGGTCGACGGATTTCTTTCTTACACCTTCACCATCAACGTCGGTGTGCTCCAAGGCTCCATACTGTCTCCTACTCTTTTCTTTCTCATTTATATTAACGATCTGCTGGAAAGGACCAGGAATCCAATCTACAGCTTTGCAGATGACAGTAGGCTTATCTCTCCATTCACTTTGAATGCTCAGATATCGGCTACTCAGGCGAATATCCGCAGACAGCAGGAGATCGTTCAACTTAACAAAGCCCTGGAAGAAATTCTATCTTGGGATGACAGTAACCAAGTGGAAATTAATGCTACAAAAACCAGGCGGCAGTTTTTTTTCTAAAAAATTAACGTTGCTGAACCCAACATAGTTATGTCGGGGCACTCCATTCCCCTAGCATCGTCACTCAATTTGTTGGGCGTTATTTTGGGAGCAAATATGTCCTGGCATGAACATGTTGCAGGCATAGCAAGGAGAGCTTCTCAAAAGTTGGGAATATTATTTCTAACCAGAAAGCTTTACACTTCACAACAACTGTTAATTCTTTACAAAGCTCAAATTCGACCAACTATGGAATACTGCTCCCATGTTTGGAACATCGAAGAACGGTTGGCGACTGGAGTCTGTTCTACAAGTATTTTCATGGAGAGTGTTCGAAGGATGTAGCCCGCTTAATTCCTCCCAGAGCGGTGTATGTTAGAAATACACGTCGCGCTAATACTTCACATCGTATGAGGTTCAGCTTGTTACTCCGCGCACAACGCTTTTCAAGCAATCTTTTATATGGAGAACATCATCCCTTTGGAATAACTGGCCCAGGGCTGTGTTTCCTACCGAGTAAAATTTACAGTGATTCAAGAACAACGTGAATCGCTTTTTCCGAACACATGCCGCTCCTAGAGCGCTTTAGGGACTTCCCTGCAGCATGTGTGCTAGATCCATAAAATAAAAAGTTAGACATGGTCTACCTAAAATGAAATGATAATTTCTAGTTGCTCAGTTTTTGACATCGTAATTTTTACAGTGACTGGTAGAGTTCGCGACATATGGGAAAATTGTTATTAGAGTATCCAAATTTCTTTTTCAGATAACTAGTTTTACATGTTCGATAACCTAAAAATTGATTTTGACACATAGTACGTGACCGTCGGTACGGCGGAAAATTTGAACAAACTGATCATAAAAAGTGTGGTTAATTGAGAGGATACTGAAAAAACTCAAAAAGTAAAAATTATTTAGAATTTGATTTTAAACCTACTTGCAAAATTTTTGAGTATCTACTTAAAAAAAATAAAAAAAAATTGTTTAATGTTTATTGTTATCAAGCTAAAAACTCTTTCTATTGCTTCGATCATAATTCGAAATATTCTTTTGCTTTTTTGACAACTGGGAGAAATAATTTAAAAAATTAGTTTCCGATGGAACACCAGCTAATGCAATGATTTGTATCTAATTGCTATTTCGGTGTTTGACAACAGAAAATGTCGTCAAGTATCTTAAAGGGTTTTTTTGATCCTTGTCAAGTTTTACTTAAGTTTAAAACATCAATTTTGCAATTGCTGTTGCAACGATTGTATAGCCTTAATAATATTTAATAAAGGAAAATATTTCTAGATGCTGGAGCCAAAAATCATCTATTTTAACAAATGTTTTAAAGTTTTGTCAGAACATTCAATTCTGTCCTTTCAAAAAGTACCGTATTAAGTACTAAGTAATTCCGTTATTAATAATAAAACAACAAAATTCATTTAATTTAAAAATATCAAACGGGTGATAAAATTCCATGTCTGCCACTTTGCTCTATACATAATATTGTTCGAGATCGCATTTCTCTTGAAATATTTCTACGTGTTTTGGGAGTTATTTGACCTACACAGCTTCTAATATATTTTTTTTATAAACAACATTTTTTAAGTACCCTCACAAAAAAAGTCTAATGGTACAAGCTCTGGGGATCTAGCAGGCCAGGAATTTTCTGCGAATCGGCCTATCTACTGATTGCCAAACTTCTTTTGTGGGATGAACACTAGCACGATCCTATCGAAAGTACATATGCCTTCTTTCCATTAAAGGAAGATAATCTAGAAGATCTCACAAATCTGTCTGTAATAATAATAAGTATATAGCAGCAATTAATTTATCACTTAGAAAAAAAGAGTGCTACAATTTTCATATTTAAAATTCTACAATACACAATGATTTTAAAACTATACTGGTCTTTACTTTCAACAACAAATTCTGGGTTTTCAGCGGCCCATCACTTTTGTTTATTTACACTCTGATTTGAAGTAAATGCTGCTTCGTCTGAAAATAAAACATTTATTAGGAAATAAAGTCTTCTTCGACCATTTCCTGAAACCATGTACAGAAGGTTACATGAGCATCATAATTCCGGTCTTCTAACACTCGCACAAATTTCAGTTTCTACTAAAAAACGTATTTCTTTTAAATATTCTTCGTACCGATCGCTCTTCATTATTTGTCACCACCGAAATATGAGCAACTGACACTTGTGGTGTTTCTAAAACTCTCAGCAGTACATTCAAACTATTTTCATCGTTAGTCACTATTTTTTTCAAGAGAAACTACTTCCACACTACCAGTTTCTTCAATTTTGTTCAATAAGCAGGTAACAGTAGAATAATGTAGAGTTTTATTAGGGTGCTGCTGCTTCTCAAACACTCTTGTAATTATCCCCATAAATTTTAATAAGTTCGACTTTTTTTGCGTGAGGTACTGATGGGGGGCCACTTTAAATGCAATCTGTTTAATAATTAAATTCAAAGACTTAATTAATTCGCAAATACAATTAAAATACAATAAAAAATAGAAATATATGCAGAACAAAATGGCAGCTTTTTTTCCTAGTGTGAATTTCCTGTCAGGGAAACATTAAAAAAATAATGAATATGAATTTTAATTTACGGTGTTGTATTGGCTAGCTAACTTAATAATTACTAGATTGAAGTAAAAAAAAACAATCAATTCAAAGTTATTTTTTAAACTTAAGTAAAACTTGACAAGGATCAGTAAATTGATGCATCCTAAAACATTTGAGGACATTTTTATAGATACAAAACATTGGCGTTCAAGCGTAAACTCATTTTTTGAATTATTTCTCCCCAGGTGTCAAAAAAAGAAAAGAACGTTTCTAATTATGACCAAATCAAAAGAAATTCACCTCCATTAAGCTGGTTGGACAAGAAATTTATTTATAAAAAATTACCTAGGCTGTCTAAAAAGTTCTCGGCTTGACACATAGAAGGTGTTAGAAACTGTGAAACCATAATTGTATTGGAAAGTTCCATCCCTTATATAAAGACTTGTAAAATTTTATTTCGATCTGCCAATTCATTCGAGTAGGAGCAGCTGTTTAATATTGACGTGTCATTGATGTTTTTAAAATGGAAAAAATTGCATATCGTGCAGTGATTAAATTCTTTGTTCTAGAAGCTGGAGCTAACAGAAATTCATCCGAAATTATTAGAAGTGTATAAGGATGCCTCACCTTCACTTTCCACTGTGAAAATATAAGCTGCTCTTTTTAAATCTGGCCGTACAAGCTTCGAAGATGATCCATGCGAACTGTCACTTCGGAGTCTGTCCGTCTGTTTTGTGGGGTGAAATTAGAAGTGAAAAAAAAAATTTTTACCGCGTCATCGAGTGGAGTGTCAAATGAAAGCTTGTAAAAACACTAGTTTGATGTAATACTTGCGCATATTTTTCTTTGTATTATTTTTAAAAAAATCGCTGTCTCCCCTTTATCACGAAAAGTACTGATCAAAAAATTTTGAAAAAATTCTGGAATATTCTTCATGTTGTGTAGATTGAACGAAAATTATCATGAGTGCATTACCTTTAATAATTTATCTGGTATATAAAAAAAAACAAAAATTTCAAGGTCATCAGTTTTCAGTAAAGATAGGAAACAAACTTTGTTGAAAACTCATTTGGGGTGTGTTTTGTGAAGTCACTGATCATTTTATACCTACGTAACAAAATTATTTATTTTAAAAGCAATCAACGTACGGAACACTAATTGCGCAAGTTCAATTTGCACTTGACCGGTTATTTTTTTTATCTAGTTCCTTTCCAAGCCTTTAATCGATCTGTCTACCAGGTATTAACCTCATCTAAGGTTTGGATTTTCCAGGTGGCTTTTAACTATTATCTTTATGTCGTAGTTCTTGTTAAATGAGCATACTAGAGTAATGTAGTCCCTTTTTTATCGTCAATCTTATTACACCTCAAGTTGTAGAAAAATTAGCCTGAAGAATCCCTTTTTCACCTCTGCTTGCATCGCTATATGGTGAGGAGGAAAATTCAAAGTAACATCACATTTTGATTATTTATATATCCTGGTAAATATGTGTGTTGGTAAAGGACCATAAAAATCCAGTAGTATATTGTACACTTTTTTATTTCAATATATCATCTCTTAAAAACTGTACCATAATAGACTATTTATTTATGTCACTAAAATATCAAGAATTAACTAAAACGAAGAAAGGAAGGAAAAGGCATGAAATAGCGTTACGGTAAATGTAATTTAGGCGGCCATAGCGCAGTTGTTAAGGTGTTTGTTTGACTGATATGCCGCAGGCCCGAGTTCGAATCTCGGCTCGGAAAAAAAGAATAAATTTAAAAAAAAAATCAAAGCGGAAGTCGCCTCTATCGGGAAGGCAATGACAAATCACCCGTAGTATCATGCCTAATAAATTCCTCTCAGTTTTGCAGTTTTGAACGTATTACTCTGAGAGAAAAGGAGAGAGGTGTGTATTTTGTGGTATTTTATCTGTATTGTTTCATCAGTTTTTCAGATTCTTGTTCAATAAAATTTATTTTCGCCAGAAAAATTCCTAAATCCTGTTTCCTCAAACATATTTCGTTTGTTAGATATATATTATTAACATAAATTAATAAGAATTTAAATCATTTGGATCTAAAAATCTCCCATTCAAGATATATCACAATATACCTCACATGCGCAAATGTGAAAGGAAGGAAGCGAACTATAATTTCTGTAAAAGATTCTTAAAAATGTATTACCAAATACTCTTGAAATTCTATTAATTTTCCATAGCATATGTACTAAAATTTGCACACGCCGGTCATATGCATGTCAACAACATATAAAGTTGTAGTCGTAGAAAAAGTCTAATGTGCACACGAGTAAGAAGCACTTTCCACATTCATCAAAATTTCATTTCGTGTGATCACAAAACGTACTATTATTCTGTTTCTGCATTGATATTACTAATGTACAAAAGGAAACCAACTAAACAAATAAGCCACTAACAATATTTGCCCTAAATACTTACAACTGTGAGTTCGGACCACTCACAGTTTCGGCATCAAAAAAAAATCGTCTCTATTTTAGCTCATGGTAGGTTTATCGCAGGCCTGCGTATGGTTCAAGTCTCAACTGTAAATACAAGCCTTTAGTCAAAGGTGGAGAAACACTGTCAATGTACACATTTCAGATTTCAGTTACCAATTCCAGCGATTGATAGAGGCGCTAATTATCGCAAACAAACATGGAGGAAAGCGAGTAAATGTAGATAATTTTACATATGTTTAAATGTTTCTGTTATCGTGTCGTTGTAGAAAAGGTATCTAAGTGTTTTCTATTCTATTCATGTTTTGCTATGTCACCGTTTAAAATAAAAATACAAGGTTCTATATACACGTTTAGTAAATTAGTAACAACTGGTAAGAAGATATATTATTATTATTATTAATTTAGTGGTACCTTTACAACTTCCCTTGCTAAGGAAGGAGTATTGTGTTCGTAAAACCAACATTGTCCGAGATGTTTATATATTTTTACTTCTCAAGATGGAAAAAAAGAGTTTCTCATTTCTGTTGGTTCGTTTGTCTGTCTGTAGGTACGTCGATCTGTTCGCACGATAACTCTCGAATGACAGGAAATAACTTATAAAATTTAGTATACGTATAATATCTGAAGTCAGAATGGAAGCTATAGTTCTTGAATCTTCAGGCGAAGAGGGTGAAATCGGTGAGGGCAGCTACATATTACATTATTAAGCATAATTATTTATAATAAAAGATAAAATGGATAAAGAGAGGGGCTTCGTATGTACGGTGTTATACGGACTTTACAGGAATCTGAACATCATATGAGTTTTTCATTATTTTCCATTTTCACAGGGGACGGAATTGAAAAGATCACAAGTTGTTAAATATTGTATAGTTTCTAATAGTGTTATGAAAGTGTTTCCTGAATTTTATAGTAACAGTAAAATACGTAGGGCGTGAAGAGGATGAGAGAGTGGATTAGATCGTATTATACATTTTTTTCAGGGTTCTTGATCTCGAGAAATCTGAAAATATATAATATTTCTTCATTATTTCTCATTCTAACATAATTGATAAATTTTGTTGTTTCAATACGAATTTCTAGTACGTATATCTTTTAGTAAAAGTTATATGGGGGAGAAGTTAAAGTGTATATGTTGTAATATATGTCATTCGAGGGTTCAAGGAATCTGAATGAATGATATATATATATATATATATATATATATATATATATATATATATATATATATATATATATATATATATATATATATATCTTTGAAAAACGTAAACAATTTTGTTTTTTCTTTCTTTTTTTTCAAAAATAAAAAGAACATTGTACAGTTTTCTTAAAAACTTTAAGATAAAATATTTGTATTTGATTACGATATTCTGTCTTTCATACAATCTCATCAAATCTAAATTTTAAAATACAGAACAATAATTTTAGTATATACAGCTTCAAAATTTTGTGGTTACTCATTAGAGTTTTGTGGAAAGTTATATTTTTACATATTTTTTTGCGGGCGGAGCACACGTTCTGCAGGGAAATTCTTAAAGCGCTAGAGGAACGACGTGTGTGTGTGGAAAAGGCGATTCACGTTGGTCTTGAATCGCTGTAAATTGTATTTGTTGGGAAACAGTCGTGGGCAAATCATTCCAAAGGGATGAGGTGCTCCATAGAAAATACTGCTTGAAAAGTATTGTACGATGAGTAACAAGCTGAACCTCATGTGAAGTATTAGCGAGATGTGTATTCTTAGCATGCGCCGCTCTGGGAGGAATTAAGTGGGCTACATCCATAGAAAACTTTCCACGAAAATACTTGTACGACTAGAATAGACTCAAGTCGCCAACCGATGTTCAAAAGAATCAAGATTGCTGTTGAATTCTGGGTTTCCAAGCTCCCTTTTGACTAGAATCCAACAAATGCAGTGTATGCTTAGGATCAGAGCTCCAAACATGGGAGCAGTATTTCATCGTTGGTCAAATTTGAGCTTTGTACAGAATTAACTGATGTTGTGGAGTGCAAAGACTTATAGTTCGAAGTAATATTCCCAGCTTTTGAGGAGCTTTCTTTGCTATGTATGCAACATGTTCATGCCAAGACATATTTGCTCCCAAATTAACGCCCAGCAAATTGAGTGACGGTGCTAAAAAATGGAGTGTCCCGACATAACTGTCGGATTCAGCAACGTTTACTTTTTTAGAAAAAACTGCCGCCTGGGTTTTTGTAGCGTTAAATTCTACTTGGTTACTGTCACCTCAAGATAAAATTTCTTCCAGGTCTGTGTTAAGTTCAACTGCTTCCTGCTGTCTGCGGATATTTTCATGAGTAGCTGATGTTCAAGCGTTTATACTATATGAAGAAATAAGCGTACTGTCATCTGCAAAGCTGTAGATCGTTATTGTAAATGAGAAAGAAAGTAGGAGACTGTAGGAAGCCTTGGAGCAGATCGACGTTGATAGTGAAAGTATTAGAAAGAAATTCGTCGACTGTTACTCGTAAAGAATGCTTTCTGAGGAAATATGAGAGTCATCAACAAAACTTCTCAGACATACCATCAAGAGCGTAGTTGAGCCAACAATCCGTCATGTCAAACACGGTCGAGTACCCTAGATACATCAAGTGCAACCCCTCGACATCCTTCAAAGTGTTCAACTGCGTTAGTCTAAACATGTATTATGATCTTTTGTTGGTAAACCATATTGATGGTAGTTAATAATATTGAATTCTTAGATGTTTATTGATAGCCTTTTTCATAACTTTTGATATTATTGATAGCAGTGCTACTGGTCGGTAGTTGTTTGACAAGGTCTTTTTGCGTTTTTTGGGTATTGGCTGAACAGTAGCGCATTTTTAGCGTGAAGGAAATATTCTCTTTCTGCAGTATAGGTTGACAAGTTTATAAAACTCGTGTTAGTTCTCTCGTGCATTTTTTGAGTACTATGGCAGGTGTACTATCCGCGCCAGCAGCTTTTTTGGTATCTAGCTTCATTAAAATTCATTTTATGATACGCTGAAGACAATATTGAGCAACCTTGACTGTACTATGGAAATATTTGATGGTTTTTTTTCTGTGGAAATCGACAGTGGAATGTGAAGCACAGAGCTCAGCTAACAAGTTGGCTTTCTTAACTGGTGTTCTTGTAGTATTATCGGGCCGTGTGAGTGGTGGTATAGTAGATTTTGTGAAATTTTGCCAAGAAGTTTTTTTAAAATTTTTTTATTGTACGCCTCCTTGGTTTCGTCGATAATTTCTTTGCATCTGTTCCGGATACGATCAAAGTTGTTACGAATTGTGAGGTTAGGATTTCCAAACCATTGTCGGTAGGCAAGATGTTTAGAAGCAACAGTTTCTTTGTAGTTTCGGTTGAACCAAGGCTTGCCGTTGTAAGGGAATTTCTTCGAAAAAGGGATGTTAGCTTCCATGCCAGCCGAAATTACATTGGAAACCTCCTTAGCGCAGTCAGGTGGGTCGTCGGATCTGAAACAAACGTCTAACCAAGGGAAAATTCGAAAATACTCCATGAGTTTTTTCCATTTAGGAGATTTGTAGTGACAAATCTTGCGAGGTTTAGGTGCCTCTCTGTCACGGCTGTCAAGCTGTTGATGGTCAGAAGAATTTAACTGCAAATTTATGGTGGTAGTGTAAATCTCTGGACTAGTGGTTAAAAACAGGATAAGAAGACTGGCGAACTATCCGTCTTGATCAGGGATTCGTGTTGGTTCATCGGTAAGCCAGGTAAAGCCACAACTGATTGAGAATCATTCAGCTTTACAACTTTTTTCGTCGGTCGTATTTAAATACTTAAGCCATTTGATATTGACATTAAAGTCACCCAGGATGAAAATTTCGCCACTTTGATAATTAATCTGTAATTGACCGATGGTGTCTGCAAGAGAAGCCAAAAGTAGTCTAAAGTTAGTTTCACTTGGTGGTCGACAGAGGCAGCATATAAGCCTTGTGGTTTGTTGAGTCGTTATTTTTAACCAGAGGATATCAAAGTTTCAGGGCTCCAGAGCCTCCTTTAGTTGGCAAGATAGATCGCTTCTGGTAAAAATATAGATTCCAAATTACGCTTAAACCGAGAATAGAAGTCGTATCCGGGAGAGAGAACGTCGGCTATGTTGGTCGATGAACTGACCTTGGTTTCACAAAGAGTGAATACATGAGGGTTATTTGATTGCAGGCCAACGCCTGCAATCAAATAACCCTCAACGTGCACTGAATTTATGCTAGTGTTTAAATCTTGTATGTTACAAAAATGTATTTTGAAATTACGATATGCGCATGTTGACGCCACCCGAAGATCTCAACGAGATTTTGTTTTACCTCCGAAATTTTTTTGATCCTGGAAGCTTCATCAAGCTATTCTTTCCTCCGATCCGGGGACATTGGCACAGCTACGAAACCTTAAGTAATATCACGCAGCCTAAGCCAATAAGATTGTTTCACACTGGGCGATGCCTGATGAGAACTAGGCATTTACCATCAAAGGTGTTCTTCTAGTCGCTTTCTATAGCAGGCAAAACGTACATGGGGGTGACATTTTGTCTTGCACCTCCACAGGCATATAATTGCTTGTTGATATATTATATGTGAAAGTAGATTACATTTGGAACTTAAAGCTTTTGAAGAAACCTAAAAATTTTTTTCGTCATAACGAACCTAGAAAAGTTAAACAATAAGTATATAGAACTATAAAACCGTAACATTTACATTGTTGTCTTGTTTTTACGAAAACGGCAACAATTTTTTCACATTTGTAAATTTTTATTAAGCGTTTAGTTATGCAACTGTACCTCAATAATATGTTTTTGAATTACATTCTTGAGCTGTAATGTTTTTTCACGATAAAATAAATTTCGATTTCAAAAATACCTATTAAAAAGGTCTCATATTTTCATATAGATACTTGGGACGTGTGAATAAAACACCGATGAGAGTCGTGCGAATAACAATAAAATTTATTTATCGAAATGAAAACTTACTAAATAACTATTTCGTTATTTTCAATCGTCATTGTTATAAGAAAAAAAATCTATTATCACATTTAATTTGTTATTTAGCTGGAAGTATGGAAGTAAAAGAGCAGAGTCTATGGCAAAGGCGAAATTGCATCCAATGAAAATGTTGTTATGTCTCTCGTGGGATTGCAGAGGAATAATTTTTTACGAGCTTCTTCCACATGGCCAAACAATAACTGCGAAAAAATCTGTTATTACATTTAATTTCAATTTAATTAAATATTATTAGCGATCACCAATATGGCTTTTCGTAAACATAGATCAACAGATCTTCTGACTTATGTAACACATGTTTGGAACAATGCAATTGAACACTTCGGAGAATCTCGAGCGGTTGCTCTTGACATATCCAAGGCATTCGACCGTGTTTGGCACCATGGACTGTTGGCTAAGCTACGCTCTTGTGGTATGTCTGAAAAGTTCTGTTTTTGGCTCCCATGTTTCCTCAAAGAGCGTTCTTTACGAGTGGCGGTCGACGGATTTCTTTCTAACACCTTCACAATCAACGCTTGTGTGCCCCAAGGCTCCATACTGTCTCCTACTATCTTTCTCATTTACATTAACGATCTGCTGGAAAGACTCTCTTCATTTCACTTTGAACGCTCGGACATCGGCTGATCAGGCGAATATCCGCAGACAGCAGGAGGTCGTTCAACTTAACAAAGACCTGGAAGAAATTCTATCTTGGGGGTGACAGTAACCAAGTGGAATTTAACGCTACAAAAACCCAGGCGGCAGTTTTTTCTAAAAAAGTTAACGTTGCTGAACCCGACATAGGTATGTCGGGGCACTCCATTCCCCTAGCATCGCCGCTCAATAGTTTGGGAGCAAATATGTTCTGGCATAAACAGGTTGCAGGCATAGCAAGGAAAGCTTCTCAAAAGTTAGGAATATTAATTCGAACCAGAAAGCTTTACACTCCACAACAACTGTTAATTCTTTACAAAGCTCAAATTCGACCAACTATGGAATACTGCTCCCATGTTTGAGGCTCTGCTCCCTACACTGCATTTGTTGGATTCTGTTCAGAGAAGAGCTGTTCGTCTGACTGGAGACCCGGAACTGACCGGCGGCCTTGATGCGCTGGAACATTGAAGAACGGTTGGCGACTTGAGTTTGTTCTACAAGTATTTTTCATGGAAAGTGTTCGAAGGATGTAGCATGTTAGAAATACACGTCGCGCTGGTGCTTCACATCCGTATGAAATTTAGCTTGTTACTCCTTCAAGCAGTCTTTTATATGGAGAACATCATCCCTTTGGAATAATTTGCCCACCGCTGTGTTTCCCACAGAGTACAATTTACAGCGATTCAAGAACAACGTGAATCGCTTTTTCCGCACACATGCCGCTCTTGGAGCGCTTTAGGGACTTCCCTGCAGTACGTGTGCTAGACCCATAAAAAAAAAAATTGTTATTTATGGATTTTGGGCTTCTAAGCGCAATGGGTATTTTTTGGAATTAGTTCTATATAAATATAAATATTTTTAATCGGAGTAAATATAAATCTATCTATTGATTTTGTTTTGCATCTGATCTCATAATAAGAGGGTGTCTATATTTTGGATAAATAATCTCGTCAGATTTTAATAACAACGATAACACATGAGAAATTCCAGTTAAGGTTATTATTGGGAATTTTTCAATTGTGGGTTATTTTAGATCTGATTTGTTTAGTCTCTGTTGTATCGACATTATTAGGAATATATATTGAGTGATTGTAAAAGTTCGTGCCCGAATTTCATAGATCGTAGAAGCATGTTGGTTGTGCTGATGTTTCTTTTATAACCATATTATTAACTATCAGTTATCTAAATGCGCCGTGAGTTAACATAACCTTAGAAAAAAAGTTTATGTAAATTAATTTGTGTGCAAGGTTAATATTTAAAATGGAAAATGAAAAGCTACATTTTCGTCCCGTTTTCTATGTTATATGAATTTAAAAAGGAAGTCAGAGTTGGAACTGCAATTAAAAA
>CM032446.1:153463380-153485880 GCA_019049505.1 Pachyrhynchus sulphureomaculatus | reverse complement strand
ATTCAAATTAGACAATAACGAAAATAGGATAATACCAAAAAAATTGTGCTAATTTATTTAGGAGATTTATGGGAATACACGTAGTAGCTTTTTAATCCTTTCAATTCCTTTGTTCATTGTAATTAATCATTTTCAAACATACAAAATGTTTTAATTCTAAATTATTTAAGAAATGGTTTTACGCTCAAATAAAATACCTAACATACATTTTTCAAAATAGGTAACTAATTTTTTTTCTACCGATTATATTTTAGTACTAATATATTCCCACACAGTAATTCAACTATTTAATACTCCTAAAGAAATTATTCGATGTTAATTGCTTGTCTTATTGAGATCTAAGAGGTACGTCGATTATCTCGTCCTTTTATTCTTTGTATAAACAATATTGTTTGTTTATATCTTCATCTATCTTACATTAGACGTTTTAGGAGCCTACCCTAGTCATTTTACAATACTGTAAACAAAAGAGCGCGGAGAGATTATTTATTAAGTTGGCGGGATTAAGAATACAAATCAAAACAGGCCATAGAATTTGGCTGGATTAACTGTCTGTTTTGATTGGTATTGTTAATTCTGTCAAATTCTCGTTGCAATAAACATCTTCCCGCATTTTTTTTACACTGTTGTAAAATTGTGATTTTCCGTAATTACAAACGCCCATAATTTTGAAAACTGCAGTTTCTGATACTCCAGTTTCTTTAGCCCCCTTTCATGGATTATTCAGTATCGAGATATGAGACACCTCGATTTTTTCGTCCTCTTATGCTTTCCTCTTTGTTAAGCATGATTGCATGTTTATTATAGTCTTCACCTATGTTACATTGGAAAAGCTGTCTCTTGGCGTCTACTCCTATTTCTCCTTCAACTAGTGTTCTAGTTTTTGTAATTCCAAGTATTCTTTCTACTGTTCATGTCTGTCTAATGTTGTCACTTATTTAGTTTAAGTATGCCATTGGTTGAAATATTTTTTGTTACTAATGTTAAACCTTAACACGTAGGCTGAAAAGTTTTTGGGTCTGACACATGTGTAGATGTCGCCCTTTTCAAAAAATCCATATGATTTTTAAGAAGTATCAACCTTCAAACAATACGTGTCAAAATGACATGACATTTCGACAATTAATTTACAAGTTACAGTGGTTTTAGTGATGCTACTTTTGATATTTTCAAAACCTTGAACATTCTTTCTTGATGGGAAAAAATACCGTTCAAGCAAAGCAAGGGCTTGATAAGTATTACGGGGACTCTGTTCCTGGAAAATCACTTATCATTTACTGGTATGCTGAATTTAAACGCGGTTGTACAGATACAAATGATGCTGAACGTTCCGAACACCCAAATGAGATGGTTACACCGGAAAACATAAAAAAATTACAAAATTGTTTTGGATGACCGTAAAGTGACATTGCGTGAGACAGCTGCTGAGTGGACCGGAGCCGATGAAAGCCGCCCGAAGCGACCAAAGACACAACAGTCGGCTGGGAAGGTTTTGGCCTCTGTATTTAGGATGTATTTTCATCGACTATGCTGAGAAGGGAAAAACCATCAATAGCGAGTACTATATAAAGTTATTGGTGTGTTTGAAGGCAGAATTCGCGAAGAAACCACCCCAAATGAACAAGAAAAAAGTGCACTTTCATCAAGACCATGCACAGTGTCGCAAGTCAATGGTTACGATGGTAAAATTGAATGAATTGAAGTTTGAGTTGCTTCATCATCCACCGTATTCTCCAGATTTGGCCCCCAGTGACTATTATCTATTCGCAGACCTCAATAGATGCTTGCGGGAAAGAGATTTGGCTCCAATGAAGAAGTTATCCCCGAAACTGAGGCCTACTTAGAAGGCAAAGACAAATCTTTCTACAAGAAAGGTGTAGACGTTGGACTAATTGTATCGCTCTTGAAGGAGACTATATTGATGAATAAAGTCGAATTTTGCAAAAAAAAATGTTTGAAGTAGCCAGACCAAAAACTTTTCAGCTTACGTGTTGAATCTAAGTATTATCATATAGTAAGTATCGTGTCTTTGTTGTCACGGGACCTGAAATTGACGCTGCGTCAAGGAGCTGCAAAATTAAAAATATCTGGCTTGAATGTGTCCCATGAGACCATTCGATAACATCTTTATGCTCATAATGTCAAATTCCGAAGCACGTTGGAGAAATCTTTGCTGGGCGAAAATCACGTCGCGATGCAACTCACTTGGGCCCACGATAAGATACTGAAGTGGTCCTCACAAACACTGGACGCCAACCCTATTGAAAATTTGTAAAGAGAAAGGTCAGAGGAAAAGACTCTGAGAAGAAGAGATTCGACGAATTTGCACAGTATGCAGAAAATCTCGTCGACAGCATGCCTCGAAGATGTCAGGCGATTATTGATGCAGGAAGCGATTGGACAACTTACTAAGGTAATTGCGCTGTTAGCACGCCAAAGTATACAATGATGGCAAAAAATGTTCTCGAAACATATTTTTTCAAGAATACTTGCGGTCACGTTCTTACTTAACAGACTGTACAATTATTTGACTGAACTAATAGTTAAAAACACCAGAGCTGTTGTTAGTGAGATTTTCAAAACACATGAGGAATTTCTTTGGACCATTGTGACCAACACACACTTCGCGAGTTTTACTGCTTCTGTTATAGGTCCTAAGGTTGTTACCAGTTTTAAGTAAACGACGTAACATATTTAACAAGATGATTTATTTTTCTTCTAGTATGTTCCATTAATGGCGGCAGCAATTATCTTATTTTCTGAAGACAACCTAGTAACATTATACATTCCAAGAACAAAGAGGTATTGGATACATGGTATTCTTCTAGCGATTAGTTGTGTTGCTGTTACCATAGGAATTGCAGTAGAAATTCATGATAAAAGTACAAGGAATAGGACACACTTTCAATCAGATCATGCTATTCTCGGTAAGTAAAAATTATAGTTAACATTTTCTTGTAGCAGTGAAGTTGCCTCTCAGCTGTGGAATCTTACCGTATATTATGAGGCGATTAGCAAGTGGATTAGCTTTATTTAATCCAGAAAATGACAATTGAAAAAAAATACTACATTAAATTTATGGACCGAGAATTGAGCACAATAAATTATACCTATAATTTTTTAACATTTTAAAAATCATGTGGTGATAAATTAGAAAAAATATTACTCGGTTTAAGTATATCTTGTACAAGTTACCTGATTAAGATATTTTGATCGCCTTATTCACTTTCATTATAGAACAAATTCAAGGTTTTTTTCGTACAAAATTATACAAATTTTTACGATATTAGTATTAAAAATAGAAACTGAAATTTGCTTTACATTGACTTGAAATTTGGTGCGAAAAATGAGTCGTTCTGAATCATTTTCTTTCCTTAAATAATTTTTGACCGGCTTAAAGTTTCTTTAACAATCTGTTTAGAGGACACACTAAAATAATAATAATAATTTTAAGTTATCTACCCTACAATGAAGAAAGACTGGCAGGGCTTTAAAAACATTTTTTCTCTCCATAACTACCGTCTACATTCATATACTCGTACTTTGTTTAGCGTTTCTTGAGTTGCTTAATTCCATCCAAATAAAAATATTTTGTCTGCACCTCAAAAAAACGAAGCTGTGGACAATTTTTGACCTCTGAGGTTTCTCTTCAGATGCTTGAACAAAAAAAAAAAAAAAAATGCCAGGGTGCTAAATCAGGGCTAAAGGGTAGATATTGTAACTCGGTAAATCTACAGCTTTCGCTAATGCCTTGAACTGTGCAAGCTTTGTTGGCCTTGCAGTTATCGTGCAAAAGAAAAGTTTTTGCTCTACATGAATTTGGACGTCTATCTTTAATGGCCTTTTTCAGCTTTTGGACCGTCCTTTCCTAAACCTTTCCATTAGTTGTGGACAATTTTTCCATACATTTACAATTTTTAAAAATATTTGAATCAATATTAAATGGCAAGTAAAATAATAAAATACATATTTTGTATTACAGAGTGAGCCAAAATCAGTAATATTTTTAAAAATTACGCATATCATTAGAGGCAAAGAAAAATGAGTATATTCTCAATATATATTCTTAATAAAATGGTTGAAGGACATAAGGGTAATGATACAGAATCAATACTTACGGAAAAACCAAAATTTACTTTAACGACATTTCATAATTATAGTAAGTTTTGCTTACTAATTTTGTATTAGTTGTAAAATTTAAGCGTATTGTGTTTAAGAAAATGATACACAATTTTGTATTCTATATTTTGAATATTAAATATGTTTTTTAAAGGAGTATGTATTACCCTCAATTTTTACTTTTTTTGCTAAAGGGAAGTATCGTGTTTGTAAAAAAAATGTCCCTTGAGATTTTTAATATATCACGAAAAACATAGTCTCTCATTTCTCTCAGTCTGTCGGTCTGTCGCTATATTGGTACTATGACTCACAATCCAGCTAATACTTGAAATAGGAACGGAATCTATGGTTTTTACGCTATATTGCTCCAGGGAAAGGTGGTTAATTGGGTGATAGTCGATATTGTTGATAATTTCACTAGTATTATGAGAATTTTCCCTGGTTTTTACATAAGGTAAAGAACAAATTTTAAGCTTAATTATTTATAATCAAGTATGTAACATGTAGGCTGAAAAGTTTTTGGTCTGACACATAGACGTCGTTCTTTTGAAAAAATCCATATGATTTTTAGGCACTACCAACCTTTAAACGATACGTGTCAAAATTTCATGACATTTCGATGATTAGTTTACAAGTTACAGTGGTTTTAGTGATGCTACTTTTGATATTTTTAAAACAATGGAAAAAATCGAATTTCGTGTGTTGAGTAAACACTGTTTTTTTATGGGAAAAAAAAAAAATACCGTTCAAGCAAAGCAATGGGCTTGGTAAGTGTTACGAGGACTCTGCCTCTGGAAAATCACTTACCATTTACTGGTATGCTGAATTTAAACGCGGTCGTACAGATACAAATGATGTCGAACGCTCTGGAGGCCCAAATGAGGTGGGTACACCGGAAAACACCAAAAAATCCATAAAATTGTTTAGGATGACCGTAAAGTGAAATTGCGTAAGATAGCTAACACCCTAAAGATATCAAAAGAACGTGTTGGTCATATTTTGCATAATCATTTGGGCATGAGAAAGCTCTGTTCGAAATGGGTATCGGGTTTGCTCACAGTGGACCAAAAACAACAACGTGTTGATGATTCTGAGCGCTGTTTAGACCTGTTTAAGCATAATAAAAAAGAATCTTTTCATGCGATATATAGCAATGGATGAAACGTGGATCCACCACTACACACTAGAATCAAATCGGCAGTTAGCTGAGTGGACAGCAGCCAGTAAAAGCCGCCCGAAGCGACCAAAGACACAACAGTCGGCTGGAAAGGTTTTGGCTTCTGTATTTTAGGATGCGCTTGGAAAAATTTCTATCGACTATGCTAAGAAAGGAAAAACCATTAATAGCGAATATTATATAAAGTTACTGGCGCGTTTGAAGGCAGAAATCGCAAAGAGACGGCCCCAAATGAACAAGAAACAAGTGCCCTTTCATCAAGACAATGCACCGTGTCACAAGTCAACGGTTACGGTGGCAAAATTGCATGAATTGAAGTTCGATTTGCTTCCTCATCCACCATATTCTCCAGATTTGGTCCCCAGCGACTATTATCTATATAAAGAAGTTATCGCCGAAACTGAGGCCTATTTTAAAGGCAAAGACAAATTCTTCTTCAAGAAAGGTATATGTTAGAAAAGCGTTGGACTGATTGTATCCCTCTTGAAGAAGACTATATTGATGAATAAATAATTTTGCAAAGAAAATGTGTGTTAAGTTGCTAGTCCAAAAACTTTTCAGCCTACGTGTTAAATGGTTCAAGGGGTAAAGGAAGGTTAGTTTAGAAAATATCTGAATCTAAAAATGATGTTATTTTTTCATTATTTTTCATTTCAATAGAAGCTTTTACTATGCTTAACATTTTTTTTGTATGAAGTAGTTATCATTTAAAATATGGATTTCTCTTGCTTGGATTAAGTTATTTATTAATATTATATCATCTTGAAGGCTTACCTATCATGTAAAAGATCGAGTTTTAATGATTGGATTAACTTATTTATTAGTATGAAAAAGTAAGAAATGGCGTTTTTTAGTGTTCCGTACGGAATACTTATAAGATCACTTCGGTGTCTGTCCGTCTGTCTGTCTGTCACACTCGATTTTCTCCGAAACTATTTGACATAGAAAGTTGAAATTTGTTACTAATATAGGAATTGATGGCCTCATCAGAGCCGTGTGGTTTTGAAAGTTAAATTTTGACTTAAGAGGTTAGTTTTGGGGGGGTGAAATCGGAAGTGAAAAAAAAAAAACTGTTTTACTAGGGTGTCAAATGAAAGCTTGTAAAAACACGAGTAATATATATATATATATATATATATATATATATATATATATATATACATATATTATATATATATATATATATATATATATATATATATATATATATATATATATATATGTATATATAATGTAATACTTGCGCACACCTTTCTTTGTATTATTTTTAAAATATCGCGAAAAAAATCGTTCTCCACCCCCCCCATCCCGAAAAGTGCAGATCAAGAAATTTTGAAAAAATTTTGGAATATTCTCTATGTGGTGTAGACTGAACGAAAATTATCACAAGTGCATTACCTTTAATAATTTATCTGGTATATAAAAAAAAAACAAATATTTCAGGGATATCAGTTTTCAGTAAAGATTGGAAACAAATCTTGTACATACATATGTTGTCTGGCCAGGTTCTAGAATATATTTTGTTACTTTACGTACATACATATAATATATATATATATATATATATATATATATATATATATATATATATATATATATATATATATATATATATATATATATATATATATATATGTCAGGAACTTTTTGTCTTCTTCTGGTTGGTCTGATTAGCCTACTGAGTCAGTATCTGACTAGACATGTTTGTAATCTGGGCTCTTAATTCTTTTATCCGAAACAATTTGTCATAGAAAGTTGAAATTTTGTAATAATATAGGAATTGATGGCTTCATCAGAGCCGTGTAGTTTTGAAAGTTAAATTTTTTACTTAAGGGGTTAGTTTTGGGTGGTGAAATCGGAAGTGAAAAAAAAAAAAACTTTTACTAGGTCATCGAGTGTGGTGTCAAATGAAAGCTTGTGAAAACACGAGTAATATATATATATATATATATATATATATATATATATATATATATAATGTAATACTTGGGCACACTTTTCTTTGTATTATTTTTAAACAATCGCGAAAAATCGCTGTCCCCCCATTATCTCGAAAAGTACTGATCAAAAAATTTGAAAAAATTTCTGGGATATTCTTCACGGGGTGTAGATTGAGCGAAAATTATCACGAGTGCATTACCTTTAATAATTTATCTGGTATATAAAAAAAACAAAAATTTCAAGGTCATCAGTTTTCAGTAAAGATTGGAAACAAACTTGTGTTTTTTGTCACTGATCATTTTATACCTCCGTAACAAAATTTTTTATTTTAAAAGTAATCAACGTACGGAACACTAATTGGGCAAGTTCAACTTGCACTTGACCGGTTATTTGAGAATAGCTTGTTTGAAGGTACTTGATAATCGTTTTATTAAGTTTTTCATTGGCAATTAAAGGGTTAAATTTGACCTAAAAATTTTGAAATTGTTTAGGTTTTTAAAGGAAAAAGTTAGTGTTTTATGTGGCTTCACCGTTTTTAAAAAATCTATTTTAAAATTAATATAAATAATAATAAATAGAAATAAATAAATATAAACCATAGTATTCGAAGAAAAAGAACTTTTTTCTAAATTCCTAAATTGAATGAAAAAGATGAAGTAATATTTACCTTAAATATTCTCCCTCGTTATGCCCTTGGAAAAAAAATCGATTAAGTTATTTACCCAGTACTTTTCTTGTAAACATGTAGTTCTAACATAAGTAGTCAAAACTGAGTAAATTTCCTACCTCTTTCACCCCCTTGTCCTGAAACTATATCAATTAAGAACTATAGGCTTTATTCATACTTCAAGAATTGAAAAGCTAAAACACTTAAATAGAAGGGTGTTACAATATATGTGCAAACATCCTTCACCTTATCAAAAAAGGAAATGTAATGTTTCGATTCCTTGACAGACAGAACCTTGGAAAAAGACCTGTAACATGATAAATACAAAATCACTCTTCTACCACCCCTTTCCACCTCTTCGGTTTGTTATATGTTTTTTTTTTTTTTTATAAATGATTATGTTAAAGATTTGCCCATTCTCCCATCCAAAAAAACCTGAAAAATTTCTAATAATACTATTAAAAACTATACAATATTCTTCCATCTCCTTTACTCTCTTCCTCTTCTAAAATTGAAAGTAATGAAAAAATAACCTGATTTTCTCATTACTACAGTCTAAGAATCCGGAAAAGGACTTATAGCACGATGTATATGAAGCAACCTCTCTAACCCCTTACCTCAACCGTTTAACCTCTTATATATTTTATTATAAATCGTATACTTAAAATTTGTCAAGTGTATCAATTAAAAAACCTGGTAAAACTCTCAAACTACTATTAAAACTAGACAATCTTTAACAACCCTCCAACCCTTCTTGGGCCAAAATTGAAAATAATGAGAAAATAATCTAATTTTTAAATTCCTCCAAAAACATTGAAAAGGACATATCACGCTATAAATACAAGACAAGCCCTCTAATCTCCTCCCCACCCTCTTTGCTTCTTTTATGTTTCACTCTAAATATTTATTCAAAATATTTGTTTATTATTTCAAGAAAAAAACTGGCTATTGTAATTCGTTATGCAATGTATACCAACTTATTTAAATAGTCCCAATTTAATGGTTAAAGAACTACAATTCTCTCCTTTAAAATCGCAATGAAAAAAATATATACTTACCGCCAACGAAATACATGTGTACGTGAAAGAATAAAATTCAAATGTGAACGATACAGATAAAAAATTTGTCAGTCAATTTCTCATTATTATTTTTATATTTACGTAAAGCTGACGGTTAAAAAAATATGTTTTTCGTAAACTGAAAATCCTAAATCCCGAAGAAAAGAAATATTTGAGAAGATATTTTTGTCACAAATACAATGTTTCTCGTTAGCAAGGAAAGTTAATACAATAATTTACCTGCTGCACCATAAGTAACATTTCCGCCAACTTAAGAGTTTATATTTCAAAAAATGTCTCTATATTCAGCTCTGTAATCTGATCCCAATTTCTCAATCTTTTCTATTTACTATTTCTATTTAAATCGGAAAAGGAAATAGTGGAAAAACTAGACCAACGAAATAAAAATATAATGCGGCATACAAGCAATCACCCTTTTAGCCCCCTACCTTATCCCTTTTACTCCGTAAATATTTACTATAGAAAAATGATTTTATATTACATATCCAACACCTCAGTCAAAAACCCGGAAACAAGACAAATACGAAGCCACTCTTTTACCTCCCTTCTGCATCACTTTGGCACCTTATTTGTTTTATTATAAATGATTATGCTTAAAATTTTCCCATTCTTCCATCTAATGAAATTTGGAAACATTCTCATAATACTATTGAAAATATACCAGATTTCCAGATTACGTGTTTCCCATTTTAAATATACATAGCGCTTTCCGATCAAGGTTCTATTATGATGTATATAAAATAACAACAGATTCTTACCTGAAAATTGGGCAGTGACCATAAGAGATCTTGAAAATATTTTGGAAACAAGCATGTTTTCAGATGAAGATAGAAACTTTGAAATTTAAAATGAAGTCCCTATATTTGATTACATAATTAAGTTCTGCTGAAATCTTAAATATTTTAGTCAATATTAAACTGTTTTCCAAGTAATCATGTTTAAATATTGACATTTTTGAGATTTTGATGGGCTGTAATTTCTAAATGGTATGCTAAGAATAAAAATAGGTTGCACAATCCGATTCTGGTTTGTCACCTTCTATATAAAAAAGGTCAACCGGAAGTGACTAAAAGCAGGACTTCAGATTTATGTAAGCTGAGGCTTTTGAAATGGGAACGAAGAACTATCTTAGGAGTTGGAAACCTTACTCTAAGTACATATCTTAAGGTTATGATTTAAAACTAAAATAATTCTATTTTTTAGGCTTGGTTTCTTGGATCCTTATTTTCATATCAATAGTTATTGGACTTATAGCAGCTAATACTAGAACATTTTCTTCGTTTATTAGACCTGTGGTTGCCAAACTATTTCACAACTTCCTGGGAATCGCTGGTTTTGCTATTGGCATGGGTTCGCTTTATCTCATGTTGAGTTATGTTCAAAGATATACCTCGGAAAGTGTTTACATTGGAAGCAAATGGGCACTTTGGTTCATTACAATTTGGAGTTCACTGGCAGCTTTAAAATCTCTATGGAGTCAGCTGAAAGGAACTTTCTCTTAAGAGGACAATTATTGGCTCAGGTCAAATTTATTTTGAATCTATAATAATTTTAGCAGCTATAAGTAATTAAATAAAATATACTCAAACTAAATTGCCCATATAGAGTGTAAGGCAATTTAAACAATATAAATATTATTTTAAAAGTTTTCCCTGTTGTGTATTCTATTTTTAGTATGTTAGTTCGTATTTTGATTTATCCCTAATGATGGTCTCAAAGATATAAAAACGAGGTGCTAAATTATCAGATAACATGTATACAGAATGCTTAAAAACAGCCATGACATCAATATTGTTTTTTGTGTAGTAAGTTATGTATTGTTGTAATTAATCTGTATAGTATTGTAAGTTTAAAAAAGTTTCATTTTATTAAGCCTTTTCAATTTTGAAAACTTATTTTTTTTTAGATTTTTAGATAGTTTGTTAATTTAAACAAAAAATTTTGAAATGATATAAAACAGAGTGAAAAGAAGGGAAACATGATAAAATCCACTGCTACCAGCACTGAACTTTACTTTTAAAAATTGCGAGAAAATTTCCTAAATAAATCTGGTGGTATCCTTCCTTTCTTTTTTTTTCCGAAACAAATAAAAGTAAATTTTTAAAATTTTGTAAGTTCATCGTAACTCATTAATATGTTTTTAAGCGTTCTACATTATTTGTTAACCTGATATGTATTTTATTTTTTATTTTATTATTAATCTGTATGTATTTCCCTTTATAGGTATATAGGTAATATTTATTTATATATCTAGAGTAATTTTTTGTGATTTTTTAATTTTATTTGTGAAATACTTTTTTATTATGCTTTAGTTCTTAGTAATTAAATTCGATTTTTTATTCTTGTGAATGTGTGTGTTTTTCTACCTGTATTTATTAATGGAAATAGGACTGGCAGCAAGTCCTGCTATTTACTTTTACTGCTAAAGGAAATTATTGTATTCGTAAAAAGTCACATTCCGAAATTCCGAAAAACATAGTTACTTAATAAGAAATAATATAAAAAGCGCAGCCTGTGGAGCACTGGGCACAAGAACTATAAAAGAAAATAATACATATAAAACTCCGGGAAGTTAAACAAAAGTGCAAAGAAAAAAACAAGCCTGCCTGGCATATCTGGCATCGGGAACGGCGGCATCGTATGCGGAATATCGCAAAATTAGAAATGAAACAGTAACCTTGGCAAGGACAAGTCAAAAATTAGTACTGGGAAGCCTTCTCGAGAAGAATGAAAAATGACTTCTACGACCTTCAAAAACAAATATGGAAGCTTATAAGATGACAAAGGAAAGAGATCAACGAGTTGGTTGAAACGAACAATTTTATACCTAGGGATGATTGGATCAGATATCTGGAGGCTTTGTATACGGCAGAGGATGCAGAGTTGACGTTGGACACGCCGGAAATAGTGGTCGGCGAGAATGCTGAAGTTGGAGTGTCGGATGTGCAGCAGGCACTACAGCGGTTAAAGAATGGGAAAAGTCCTGGACAAGACGGTATCTCGAATGAATATAGGGGAAAAAGTTTGGTGCAACAATTAACACCGCCTTAGAAGATGAGCATCAAGGGTTCAGATTAGGCGGACGCCGCATTTGTTCTCAGACAAATATCGAATTCTATTAAATACAACAAGCCGGCCTATATATATCTTATGGACCTGCAAAAGGCATTTGACAGTGTCAAACTGAAGGTTGTTATATATCTCCTCTACAACAGGCCAATCACATATAATATAATTAAGACTATAGAGAATGTATACACAGCGAATCAAATCCAAGCAAAGATAAACGGAGAATTTACCAAACCAAATCTAGCTGAGAACGGTGTCCCCTTCTCTTCAACTTCATCATGGACAAAATAATAAGAAAAGTGCGGACCATGAGAGGATATAAAATGGGAGACAATGGGATTAATATTTTATGTTATGTCGATGAGGCAGTATTATTTTCGGAAAATGAAAATGATCTACACCAACTCAATTGTACAGCTAAAATCCTTTAATATGGTAATATTTGCCTCCAAGGCAAAATGTATAACAACGTCAAAGATGTAAACTTGATGTGGACGGAGAAGCAAATGAAGTTTAATATCTAGGCATAGAAATATCTGCTTATGGTGATGTTGAATCGGAGGTAAGGGAATAAACGATGGGAGCAGCAAAAAATAGCTGGGTGCCCAAAACAACACAATATGTTGTAACAAAAATATAGGAATCGAAGCCAAACCGAAAATTTACAGAACAGCTATAAGACCTGTTATGATATATCCTGCGGAAACCAGGCCAGAAACATCGAAAACTAAAAGACTACTGGAATCAACAGACATTTTTTTTTTTGATTATTTTGTGTTAGAATGGTGATTGCTGTGTGTTTTTCCGCCTTGGTAGGTGTCGGCTTATTTGCCGGCACAACACTTTTGGCGGGTCCATTTTCAGTTGCCCGGTCTTCATCGTTTTGGTCGAGCTGCCGTTTCCCACGACGTCCTCGACCGCTACGTCGCCCGCCCGATCCGCCCGATGCTTCTTTCATTGGTCCACTGTTGTTTGGGATGTTTCTAGTGTTTTGTGGTGTCAGAAGCTCAAAGTGTTCCGACATTGGGTTGCCTGTTAGTAGAAGGTAAATAGTTTTGGTTTTCGGTGTGTTTTCCTGTGCTTATTATTGTTGGTCTGTCCCTAAACGTTATTTTTGTATCTCTTGTTCTTCGTTGTTTTGAGAAGATATGAAAGTTGCTATTTTGAGTTTTCGAGAGGGCAAGTGTCTCTAGGCTCGTTCCATAGGTGCCATTTTTCCTCATATAATTGTAGTAGTTATCGAAATCTTTCATATCGTCGTCTGAGGATGCTTCACGGAATAGCTGGAAAGGCACTTTTGGATGGGGAGAGAAATGAACATATAAGAAACAGGTGTGGGGTAGAGGATATCAACGATTGGGTGATGAGACGGAGAAGAGAGTGGAATAAACACATTAGTAGGATGGAAAACGGAAAAAAAAAAGATAGTGAGAATTGCTCGAGATAGGTCACCATTAGGATATAGGACTGTGGGCTGCCCTCGGAAGAGGTGGTGTGTGATGGTCTGAGCGGAACAGTGGCGGGCAGGTTGATGAGATTGAACAGGCGATAAGCCTAAGTTAGAGAAAGACGAAGAAGAAGAGACTTGTTTCCGTTGGCCTATTTGTCTGTAGGTTTCTCGGTCTGTTGGTGCCAAAGGGGTGATGAAGGTAGATAGAACAGTGACTTCGTATTTGTCTTGTTACAGATCTTTTTAGGAGTTCTTTCAGTCAAGGAATTGAAACATTACATTTTTTTTTCATTATTTTCGTTGCTAACGTGGGAAGAAATTTAAAGAGGTGGGGGCATCTTATCTTTTTAATAATATGGTTTTTGATTGGATAATTAATATAAAATAATTTAATTTTAATTTAATTTCTCTATAATAAAATATATACGAGATCAAAGGAATAAGATATGGGGCTAAAAGGGCGCGTATGCCGTAATATTTCAGTGTTCTTGTTTTTTCATTATTTTCCATTTTAGTAGAAATACTGTTTAGAAGGGATTGAGATCTGATTACGCAGTAACCTAAAAAATGTTGAGCTGAATATAGGATAGTTTTAGAAATACAAACTGTACTTATGGAACTTTTCCTGCTAACAGAAAGTGTGTTGGTGAAAAAAAATAACCCTCCAAGATTCTTCTTTTTTTCAGGTCTTAGGGTTTTTAGATCCCGAAAAACATATTTTTAGTGTTCCGTACGGAACTCTTATAAGATGACTTCGGTGTCTATCTTTCTGTCTGTCTGTCAGTCCGTCTGTCTGTCCGTCTGTCTGTCCGTCTGTCTCTCCGTCTGTCTGTCCGTCTGTCACACCCGATTTTCGTCGAAACTATTTGTTATAGAAAGTTGAAATTTGGTAATTAATATAGGAATTGTTGGCCTCATCAGAGGCGTGGAGTTTTGAAAGTTAAATTTTGACTTAACGGGTTAGTTTTGGGGGGTGAAGTATTAGATTCTATAAATGGATGCCATATTGATTATGTCCAATGTCTGGTCGTTTTAGTTTAGTAACAAAAGCAATTGAACATAATGCTCAGCGATTGCGGTTAGTACTTAGATGAGTGTCTCGACATCTGAACCATTTTAACAAATACCAGACCCTACATAGGCCGAGAGACAATTGATAAAAACATAATAAAGAACAAAAAAATTAATAATGCATATTGCATGCGCTAAGATTTAAGGTCTTCGTACATTAATTCAACCTGATGCAACTATTCGCACGCGCAACTTTTTGCGTACGACTTCTAAACTCTGCACACCAATCATGGAATGATTAGGTACTGATGTCCTAGAGTAAGTAAATTTTCGCTTGGGAAGTTGCTCGTGGAATTATTTGTATCAAGAGGCCTTAATGACCCCAGATTGTTAGTAAGGTCAAAGTTTGAATTTTTTGTGGTGTACTTAGTCAATAAAATTAATGATTTCTTTTTGTTTATAATATGGCGTATTGATTTTGATGCTGAATGTCAAAATGACTTTCTAATAAGTATATAAAAGATACGCCAGTTTAGGTGAACTTATCCCATCATTGAATATTGCGTACCTTCTTAGAATCTACATAGAAACTGACAACAAAAAGTTCTCAATGGTGCGTTGTTAGACAAATCAAAGATCTTATCTAAATTAATACGATAATAATTTTAACTAACGTTCAAGAAACGTCACTATAAAAAAATTGTAACTCCTTCTCTGAGATTTTACCACAGTAATGTCTATGTTTAAATATTATTATTGCGCACATACTCGTTTCATCTATGATTGCCAATTTACTGGCATAACTTTTGTTTCTTGATTGGCATTTTTTTGGATTTTTTATCGGGAGCGTATATACTAATTAATTTATTCATACTGTCCGTCTTAACAAAATAGTTATGATTAGTTTCAAACTGAAGACAAGAATAATTAAAAATATGGTACGTAGTGCAACTTTTTGTTGGTCACTTTATTAGATATATGTTTTTACGGACTTTTTAAAAATCTTCGAATGCAATATAAATTTTGGCAATCATAATTTTTTTACACAAATATTATACCTTATATGGTAATATATATTTCAAGTAAATAGATGACTTTTAATAATAGTTATCTATAGTTACGTCATAAAGATTTCAATTGTTCGATTTTTACAGATTTCCTAAATTAAACCAGATTACAGCATCCGGCATACATAAAATTAAATACATTTTTTGTATTTTTTTTTATACCGACGTAACTTGTCTCTATGGCATAAAACGTAACCGATAAAAAAAAGAATATAGCCCAGGATCTCCAGGAAAGGTGAAATTTTTTTAAAAGTATATTAAAATAAAATCAAAAATAGATTTTTCAAATTCACATTAATATTACCTATATGTAAAACTTTTTTTTTCGGTATGACTCATTTTTGTCATTCCTAATTTCAGACTGTATCTTCGTATCACGTAGGAATTTTAAAATGTACACTTAAAAGTAGAACATTTTAACTATCTTATTAAATTAATCCTAAACTAATAATAGTTGTCCTGTCTCCTCGTTATAAAATACACGTACAGATATGCATTCGGTTATCTTAATAACTTCTAAAGGTAACATACTCAATAAGATCATTGCTGACAATAAACTAAAATGACCATTTTTGGTGATCTCGAGAAACATTACGTAGATTTGTGTTTCGTACGGAATACTTATAATATCACTTCGGTGTCTGTCGTCTGTCTGTCAAGACCCGATTTTCTCCGAAAACTATTTACCGTAGAAATTTGGCACTAGTATAGGAATTGATGGCCTCATCAGAACCGTGTAGTTTTAAAAGTTAAATTTTGACTTAAGGGGTTAATTTTGGGGGGTCAAATCGGAAGTGAAAAAAAAAAATTACCAGGTTATCGAGGGGTGTGTCAAATGAAAGCTTGTAAAAACACGAGTTCAAAAATATATATAATGTAATACTTGCACATCTGTTTCTTTGTTTTTAATTTAAAGAATTGCTAAAAACCGCTGTCCCTTCCCCTTATCTTGAAAAGTAATAATTAAAAAAAATTTTGAAAAAATTTTGGCCATATTTTCCACATGGTGTAGATTAAACGAAAATTATCACGTATCCATTACTTTTAATATATATATATATATATATATATATATATATATATATATATATATATATATATATATATAAACCAAAAATTTCAAGGACATCAGTTTTCAGTAAAGATCGGAAAAAAAAAACTTTGTTGAAAATTCATTTAGGGTGTGTTTTGTGAGGTCTGAAATTTTTTTTTGTAAAAGCAATCAACGTATGGAACACTAATTGCGCAAGTCCAATTTGCATTTGACCGGTTATGGTGCCTCTTATATTATTATTCAGTTTGAAGTTCATGCTTTAATATTCCAAGCCCAGGTCGAATTTTTGCCAACAGATTTCTGGTCTGTTAAAGCCCCGGAAATACGGCCTTGGTATATATTAAAATATAGTTTTGCCAGTTATTATAATTATATTCAAGTTATTATCGTATTAAGATAAAACGTTATGGATTTTAAAACTGTTTTATATTTAAGTATTGGCGTTTTCGTTTTCGAACATTAATATAATTAATTGTAGCAACCTAATGAGATTTCATTGATGTTTTTAGTTGAACGTGCATCTTCTAATTTTGTATTGGGAGCGATTATTATTTAAGAGTTGCGTGTGCCACCAAAAAAAAATCTTTAAAAATGAAATAGCAGATGCGATAAGTTGCACGAGAGAATTTGCACCTAATGACGCATTGTTTTTATCGTATTTTCGGGAGTATAGGGATAAAAAAATAGCTAGCCTAAGTTCCTTCAATTAATAATGCTTAGTTCCATTAATATCCGAATTATGCTCTAAAATATTTTTCTCTATTTTAGTTTTGACTACGCAAGTTTACTGTTAATTTTTAGTCGGTTATTAAATTATTATGACGTATTGTATATCAAATTTATGATTTTTCAAGTCAAAAGAAAGTTAAAACATAAAACTTTTAATAAAACTGAATTAAAATATTTAAAAAATTTCTTTAATTTTCGGGTATGTATTAAAAAAAAGGCAATTTGTCGGTTTGATTTATATTTTTTTACTTACTTACTTAACCTCATTAATATTGGAAAATAGATAATATCATATATAGACTATCAGAGCCAGAGTCCCACAAGGCTCTGTCCCCTCCTCCCACCTCTTTAACATCTTCACAGCTGACATTCCGAAATCGGATCAGACTAACCTCCTCCTTTATGCTGATGACACCGCCATAATCACAGAATTAAGAAGCAGCCGCATCATCACCATGGCAGCGTCACCTAAACATCCTGGACTCCTAGTTTGACCGCTGGAAGATCACAAAACTCAACTCCCTCAAAACACAAGCCATCGTGTTCTCCAGGGGCAGGGACACCCCTCATGGATATCTCCAGCTTCAATGTTCCCGCATCCAATGGGCAAATTCCATCAAGTACCTGGGCATCCAGTATGATAAACAACTCGTCTGGAAAGACTAGGTCTGCACTGTCGCCAGGAAAGCGAAGCAACTGCTGGACAAATTATACCCCATTATAAATCGCTCCAGTAAGTTGCGACCAAGAACCAAGCTACAGGTTTACAACACCATTATAAAGGCAGATCTCACTTACGCCTGCCTCACATGGTGCCAGCTCTCAAAGACAAGGAGTCCAACTCCAGGCATTGCAGAACAAGACCCTGAGGATGATCACGGGAGCCCTATGGTTCATGAGGAACAGGCAAATACACAGAGACCTCGGTGTGCCTACCTTAAAGGCACACATGAGGAAAATCCAGCTGAAGTTTTTGGAGAAGGCGTCCCAGCACGCCAACCCATGCATCAAGAATGCCTTTCAACTCCCACCACATGCCCGCCGCCAATTCCCGAGACCGTCTGACCCTCTCTCGGACGAAAAAAAATTGACCCTCCTCGCCCGTCGTGACAGAAGATTGTTAATTTAGATTAAGTTATAATAAGTCTTAGTTTATATATATATATATATATATATATATATATATATATATATATATATATATATATATATGTATATATATATATATATATATATATATATATATATATATATATATATATATATATATATATATATATATATATTATCACAATTTCTTAGGAACCCATGTTACCCCAATAAAATAAATTAAATTACCTGACCAGATATAAGCCTTAATGCGTATTATTGCTGCATATTTTACTAAATAAGAATAATAAAGGTGAAAGTAGCAATCTGATAGTAGGTACGCCTATGAAATTTATCATATTACTCCACGTCTTTTAAAGATAAAGTATAATTCCCTTTAGCAAGGAATATAATCATATATTCATCATAGTACAGAAAAGACTAATTTCAGTATAAAAAATTAATTTAGAGGTTATAAGTCTGCTAACTAACGCACAAAAAAATTTGTTTCTGCGTTCATTACTTGTACAGAATATTTAAGCTCAACCAGTATGTATCAAACATTGTTACCACATTATATAGCAGAAGGCATATAATGTATTCCAAATTTGTTGATAGTTTACAGTAGATATTACGATCATAAAACTCAGAAGTTAGATGCTCAATTAAACTTAGGAAAAAATGGAAATCATATTTGCAGAAAAACAAAATATTTCTTTTTCTAAGCTAATGTTCGTTAATGTCGGAGAATATTTTAAATTTTTACGGGCCATTTTATAGTATTCCTAAGACACACTATTTCTCACTACAGCGATTCTGTTGTCTGTATTGGATTGAAAAGTAAGGCTACGCCTCTTACGTACATTTATGAAAGTACAAAAACTTAATGTGAATGTTGCCTTATACTACCTTAACCTAAGCTCTTAAACTAATAGTCCTATACTAACTTAGCCTAGGAAATGAGTTTCTTGTTACCTGATATTCTTATCCTAAGACTTGAAACTACCTTAGCCTAAGACTTATGGTAATTTAACTTAGGACTTAGTGTTAACTTAAACTAAGACTTATTATAACTTAATCTAAATTTACAATCTTCTGTCACGACGGGCGAGGAGGGTCATCTTTTTCGTCCGAGAGAAGGTCAGACGGTCTCGGGAATTGGCGGCGGGCATGTGGTGGGAGTTGAAAGGCATTCTTGATGCATGGGTTGGCGTGCTGGGACGCCTTCTCCAAAAACTTCAGCTGGATTTTCCTCATGTGTGCCTTTAAGGTAGGCACACCGAGGTCTCTGTGTATTTGCCTGTTCCTCATGAACCATAGGGCTCCGTGATCATCCTCAGGGTCTTGTTCTGCAATGCCTGGAGTTGGACTCCTTGTCTTTGAGAGCTGGCACCATGTGAGGCAGGCGTAAGTGAGATCTGCCTTTATAATGGTGTTGTAAACCTGTAGCTTGGTTCTTGGTCGCAACTTACTGGAGCGATTTATAATGGGGTATAATTTGCCCAGCAGTTGCTTCGCTTTCCTGGCGACAGTGCAGACCTAGTCTTTCCAGACGAGTTGTTTATCATACTGGATGCCCAGGTACTTGATGGAATTTGCCCATTGGATGTGGGAACATTGAAGCTGGAGATATCCATGAGGGGTGTCCCTGCCCCTGGAGAACACGATGGCTTGTGTTTTGAGGGACTTGAGTTTGTGATCTTCCAGCGGTCAAACTAGGAGTCCAGAATGTTTAGGTGACGCTGCCATCTGCTGGTGATGATGCGGCTGCTTCTTAATTCTGTGATTATGGCGGTGTCATCAGCATAAAGGAGGAGGTTAGTCTAATCCGATTTCGGAATGTCAGCTGTGAAGATGTTTAAAGAGGTGGGAGGAGGGGACAGAGCCTTGTGGGACTCTGGCTCTGATAGTCTATATATGACATTAACTATTTTCCAATATTAATGAGGTTAAGTAAGTAAGTAAAAAAATATAAATCAAACCGACAAATTGCCTTTTTTTAATACATACCCGAAAATTAAAGAAATTTTTTAAATATTTTTAATTCAGTTTTATTAAAAGTTTTATGTTTTAACTTTCTTTTGACTTGAAAAATCATAAATTTGATATACAATACGTCATAATAATTTAATAACCGACTAAAAATTAACAGTAAACTTACGTAAGTCAAAACTAAAATAGAGAAAAATATTTTAGAGCATAATTCGGATATTAATGGAACTAAGCATAATTAATTGAAGGAACTTAGGCTAGCTATTTTTTTATCCCTATACTCCCGAAAATACGATAAAAACAATGCGTCATTAGGTGCAAATTCTCTCGTGCAACTTATCGCATCTGCTATTTCATTTTTAAGATTTTTTTTTGGTGGCACACGCAACTCTTAAATAATAATCGCTCCCAATACAAAATTAGAAGATGCACGTTCAACTAAAAACATCAATGAAATCTCATTAGGTTGCTACAATTAATTATATTAATGTTCGAAAATGAAAACGCCAATACTTAAATATAAACCAGTTTTAAAATCCATAACGTTTTATCTTAATACGATAATAACTTATATATAAATATATATATATATATATATATATATATATATATATATATATATATATATATATATATATATATATACATATATATATATATATATATATATATATATATATATATATATATATATATATATATATATATACACATATATAATATATAGTAAATAAGCATAAATAATAGGCAGAGTGGGGTCAGGTAATTTCGTTTAATCTAGTGGGGGTGATGTGGGTTAGAACAAATTGTGATATTAATTGTGGTATTAACTCTACATAGTTTGGTGTTATCCAGAGTACAAGCATATGAAGTGAGATCAGATGAAGAATTTGCAATCAATTTCCAAAAGACCTAAATTAGGACCATTATCAGTAAACGAGAAGATAATGCTTCTTAATTGTTTCAAATCATGGAAACATAATCATTCCAGTGCAAGTGTTGACGAAACGGTGGAACAGTGTGCTATAATGCTGGGTGTTGCAAAATCAATTGTATATAAAATAATAAAAGAATACAGAAACGGACCGCTAAAATCGCCGATGAAATCTCCAGGTCGACCGAAACAAGGAATTTCCAACATTAGATAAAATTTTTGTAGGGTCCTTCATTACTTAAAAAATATCCGAAAAGCTAGACAAAAAGAGAAATGAATATATTATTCAGATGAAACTTGGTTCAATGAAGGGCATACGGTAGCTAAATGCTAGTAAGATGAAAATATTAAAAGTTGAAGACAGGCCCATCAAGAGGGATCGTCAACGAGTTTCGATCTGCCCTTAGGAAAAGGACGTCGGCTCATTATCACACACATCAGAAGTTCGGAAGGATTTGTTGAAGGTGGCCTGTTAACCGAATCTAAACGCAGCGGAGATTATCATGAGGACATGGATGCTGAAGTGTTTGAAGAAAGGTTTTCTTAAATGTTAGATTTGATTCCAGTAAACTCGATTATTGTTATGGACAACACGAGCTACCATTCCAGACTACAAGTAAAACTACGAACAAATCATCATCATCATCATTAGCTTATTCCATCCATAGTCGGATGTAAGCCTCCCCAAGTTGTCTGCGATGAGCTTTGTTGTTTGCTTTTTGCATCCAATCGTGTTCTGCCAATCTTCTTATGTCGTTCTTCCATCTTGTCTGTGGCCTACCTCTGCATCTTTTGTGTTCTCTAGGCCTCCATTCAACTATACGGCGTGTTTAATCTGTTATCATTTATCCTTGCGACATGCCCCGCCCAATTCCACCTTAATATATGTACATATTCGTTGCATTACTTCTGCCACTTTTGATCTTCTTCGTATCTCGATGTTAGGAATACGATCTTGGAGTCTAATATTTAGCATTCTTCTCTCGATTGCTCTTTAGGTTACTTGGAGTTGAATTATTATTATACTTCTATTTAACGTTTTAGTGTCATATATTAATACCGGCAGTACATATTGATCGAATACTCTGGCTTTTATTTTATTTGGGATGCCCAATTTAAGAT
>CM032446.1:153417813-153463280 GCA_019049505.1 Pachyrhynchus sulphureomaculatus | reverse complement strand
TATTTTTTTAATATTTTTAATTCTAACTAGATGTTGAAGAAATCTTATATTTCAGTCCGAAATATATCCCAAACTCTTCCTGCTCCTAATTTTTTTTTGTGATTCATATGTTTCCATGGAGTACACATTTTCAAAAATATCGACTGTAATATTGAGCTTAAAGTATTTTTTAGTAAGGAAGTTAAATTCGGTATTTATTTTAAAACTACGCGTCGCAAGGGAAATACTAGATAAATCATTATCGACTTTTTCAATGTGGACGAATGGATATTGTTGCCTAATAACAATTTAATACATTGACGTTTCATTTCGTTATCCTTTTGTACATTGCATAGGAGATTAGATCCTTTTGTTTTTGTCTAATGGAAATACATGTACCATAAAGGATTAAGCTATTAATATTAATTTTTGAATTTCCATCAAATATATTTTTGTAAGGCAAATGGTGTCTTAAATCTCATAGTATAAAAATTTTCGATCTCAAAATATTTCACGTGAACCTTCCCCCTTGGAGTTAGCTCCACTAGAAGTAAACAACTATCCTTAAATAGAACAAAAATCTCTCTCTAAAGGCGTACATACAAAATCGCTATAATAATTTACCCAGTATTTCCTTCAAAAATATTAAAAACTGAAACCTATTCCTTCTACATACTGTTTCTGTTAAAACTGGATATTGTGTGAAACTCACATTCCATTTTATTTATTATTTATCGTGCCAATAGACAAACAGCCAAACCGCTAGGCAGACAAAGAGATGGGCTAACCGTCGGAACTGAGAAAGTATGTTTTTCAAAATTAGCCGATCCTGAAACTTCAAATAATTCAAAAATTTTGGAGGGTGATTTTTTTAAAAATATAATATTTCTCTTAGTGGGAAAATTAAAAATGTACATTAAGCTATTTTCCAATTTTGGTATTTTAATAAACTCAACTCAATTACCTTTGATATTTTCCAGACGTAATAAAAGTTAAAACACAAATGTATATTAAAAATATATATTTACTAGAAATTTATTTTTATATTCCAAAAAAACTCAGCGACGGGCCAATTAAACTAATTCCTACATATATACCCATAATAATAATTAAACCTAGATTCACAGAGTCTGTAGCTTCACCGAAATAGTCCCGAAGCCCATAACCTAAAGACACAGATCCTATAACGTATGCTGCTACTCCAAAAAATATATGGATATTTTTTATTAGAACTGGTTTAATGTTAAATTTCTTGTAAATTTCTTTTCTATATAAAACTACAAGTCCTCCAAGAAACGTAACAATTGTCAAGATGAAAGCAGTAAAACCTAAAAAAAATATTAATTAAATTCCTTAAAATATATTGGGCACAAAGGTTTCTGAAATTATATTATTAATTTTTTATAGTTACAATTGAATTGTTTTTAGTATACTAAATGATTTACTTTTCAAAATAATTTTTTTTTAATATGGGAAGATTGTTATTACAAATAAACATTTGAGCGTATATATACACTACCGTCAGAAAGTATTTGCCCACCTAGAAATTTCAATGTAACTGCCAAAATTTAATACCTAATTAAACCCTTTTTTTATATTAGGTAAATTAAATTGATTCTTAAAAGTCCATCATAAAATTGTTTAGATAAGCCTTTTTGGTGAAATTACAAATTAAAAACTAATTAGAACAAATTTCCAAGGTTTTGCATGATAATCGTTTTCGGCAATTTCTGAGAATTCCAGTTGAAGTCAGAACTCATTTCATGTTTCTAGGGATTATAGAAATTCCTAGTGACATTTTATAATAAAAACTATGCTATAAATACCATGGTCCTTTTGGAAATTAACCATTCGCAAACAGTACTTTGTCGTTGATACGGGCTCAATTGTTTTGTGAAAATGCCAAAAACGAAAGAAGTTTCCGTTGAAAATTGGCTGTGATAGTTGCGAGACATCAAAATGGTCACTCGAGTCGACAAATCGCGAGTGATATGCGGATGTCAAGGAACGGTGGACTACATCGGCGGGACATGGACATTCAGGAAGGCCTCGAAAAACGACTCCCACTGAAGACAGAGCTATAAAAATGTCCAGCAGACGTAATTGCCTCATAACCGCACCAGAAATTACGGCTCAAGTAAACCTGGAGCGGCCCATCCCCAGCGTGACAACCGTGAAGAACAGGTTAGCAGAAGGTGGAGTACACGGGAGAATCGCAGTGAGGAAACCACTTCTTAGGCAAGTGAATAAACGTAAACGATTAGAATGGGCCCGAGAACATGAAAATTGGACATCAGAACAATGGAATTCTGTCCTTTAGAGCGACGAATCTAAATTCGAAATTTTGGTTCAAATCGACGAGTTTACGTGCGGCGGTCAGCTGGCCTGTCAGTTGCCTACAGTAAAACATGGTGGAGGTTCAGTAATGGTTTGGGGTTGTTTTGGCAACGTAAACTTGAAAAAATCTTTAGGATAGATGGAATCATGCGAAAAGAACAGTATCAAGAAATTTTGCTAACTCAAATGCTTCCTTCTGGAAGAGATATTTTTTAGGGGAAATTTATTTTTCAGCATGACAACGACCCTAGACATTCTACTAAACAAATTAGAGAACTTTTGGGCCAATGAAAATCTGATGATGTCCTGGAAGCGATGATTTGACCTCCACAATCACCCGACTTGAACCCCATCGAATTGCTGTGTTACCATTTGGACAGGTGTGTTCGAAAACTCAATCCAACATCAGAAAATCACTTTTTACAAGCAGAATGGGTTAAAATAACCGAAAAACTCTGAAGAAACTACTGAACAGAATGCCGAAACTCTGTAAATGCGGTAATTAAAAACAAAGGAGGTCACATAGATGAGAAAAATCCTGGAAAATCATGAATCATTTTCTAAAAAATTAAAAAAATAATAATTCATTAAAATTTTAAAAAATATATTATCTGGGTTTTTATTGTTATTGGACTAAAATAACTAGGTGGGCAAATACTTTCTGACGGTAGTGTGTGTATATATATATATATATATATATATATATATATATATATATATATATATATATATATATATATATATATATATATATATATATATATATATATATAATATATATATATATATATATATATATATATATATATATATATATATATATATATATATATATATATATATATATTAGGGTAGCGGGTAGGAACTCCATTAGGACAGTCCTATTTAGGGAAGTGAATCGATCCTGCCCACCGCAGATTCCAGGAGGTTTCTGACCCGGAAACCTATTACCTGAAAGGGTCCCTTGTCCAGGGTTACGGATGAAGCTCACAACGGCACTTATCTCTTATAGTTAAATAAGGGAAGAGCAGCGTCTGACCCAGAGTGGGCGGCTGCGAACAGCGTCTGTCTCCATGTTAGGGGCGGCTGACTTAAGACAGGGGAAGGCAACGGGAAACCACCCCAGTGTATAAATTTCCCAGGATATTGCTATGGAGAGAAAACCACATACCACGGCCCCTAGTCCCGGGCAGCTCTTTAATGGGCAAGGGGTGCGAAGAATCTCTCGGCTCAACATAGCAAAATCAAAGTTTCGAATTGCCACGTGGAATGTTAGAAGTCTGTATGCTGCAGGAAAGTTCGACAATGTCATCAAAGAAGCATCTAGACTGAGAGTTGGAGTAATGGGAATCAGTGAACTCCGCTGGCCGGATTCAGGAACATGCCAAAATGAATATGGCACACTATACTATTCCGGTAGCGACCCTAATGACCCACAACACCGCAACGGTGTGGGTGTATTTGTTTCCTTTCCTTACAACAAGAATATTGTAAGTTACAGCCCTATAACTGACCGAATCATATTAATTCAGATGCAAGGACAGCCATTCAAGATCAATATAATACAAATTTATGCCTCAACATCCGATAAACGTTATGACCGGGAGGTCGATAACATGTACGAGCTACTTAATAGAGTCCTGGGAAAACTCAGCAGTGACGACCTAACACTTATACTCGGGGATTATAATGCTAAGATTGGACAAGGCCGACGATCTGATTTGGTCGGAGACTTTGGATTGGGTTCGAGCAATCACCGAGGTGACAGACTGTTTGAATTTTGCCAGGAAAATGACATGGTTATCACGAACACATGGTTTAAACTCCCCAAAAGACGTCTTTATACATGGACGTCGCCTGCTGAAGTCAACGACCAAGAACCCATTAGAAACCAGATAGACTACATTCTGGTTAACAAACGCTTCAGGAACAGTATAAAACGTGTAACAACCTACCCTGGAGCAGATATTGGCTCGGATCACGTACCCTTGGTTGCCGATATAAAACAAAAAGCGACCATATAAATCACTAAACCTGGCAAAACTAGATCAACAAGAAGTAAGAGAAATGGTGCAACGAGAACTCAACGATGAACTTGGCAAAGTGAATGTAAGTGATTTGACAGAAGTCGGGGTACTATGGGATAAGCTGAAAAATATGCTGAACAGGACGTGTAATAGGCACCTACAAACATCAGGAAAAAAACTAAGAAAAAAAGTGCATGTCTGGCGATATCTTGATATTGATGGAGAGAAGAAGACAGGTCAAGAACAACAAGGAAGAATATAAAAGGCTACAGAAGATCATTAAGTCAGAAATCAAGAGAGCCAAGGAAGGCTGGATGAGAGAAACGTGCAGGGAAATGGAAGAATTAGAAAAGAAATACGATAGCTTTCGTAGCGACAAGAAACTTAAGGAGATTGCTGGTATCTACAAAAAACCACAACCAGCTACCCTGCTTGATTCAACAAATACACCTATAATGGATGAACGGGAAATCGGAGGCACATGGGAAAAATATATAAATGAACTATTTCATGACGATAGACCACCCTTACAGAATAATGAAGAAAATATGGAGGAAGGTCCAGAAATTCTTAACGAAGAAGTGCTTCACACCATCCATATATCACCCAATGGAAAGTCTCCGGGTCCGGATCAGATTCGGACAGTGATATTGAAACTTGTAAGCGAGGGGTAACATATCACAAATCACAAAATCATTTAACTTGATATATAACACTGGGGTGATCCCAGATGACTGGCTCAGGTCGACCTTTGTGACTATTCCAAAAAAACCCAGACCGAAAAAATGTAGTGACTATCGCTTGATAAGTTTGATGAGTCATCTTTTAAAGACATTCTTGCGCGTCATACATGCCAGAATTCGCAGAAAGTGTGAATTTGATCTTGATGACGCTCAGATGGGTTTTAGGAATGCTTTCGGAACCCGTGAGGCTTTGTTTGGTATTAATGTCCTTCTCCAGAAGTGCCGAGATCAGCGTAAAGAGGTATTCGCCTGTTTCATAGATTACGAGAAGGCATTCGACAGGGTGCTACACTCTAAATTGATACCAATGTTACGCGAAGTACAACTGGACAGTCGAGATATACGTATAATTGAAAATCTGTAGTGGGGACAAACAGCGGAAGTACGTATAGAAGGGATGACAACATCTAGCATCTAAATACAGCGAAGAGTCCGACAGGGTTGTATCCTCTCGCCTCTACTTTTCAACCTTTATTCGGACCGAATTTTCAAGGAGGCCCTTGAGAATGTGGACCATGGAGTTAGAGTAAATGGCGTATTACTCAACACAATTAGATATGCAGACAACACTGTCATCATATGTGATAAGATAGAGGGTCTTCAAAAACTGTTAAATAAAATCAGCACAGTTGGAACAGATCTTGGCCTTAACATTAATATCAGTAAAACGAAACTCATGATATTCAGCCGAGATCCACATAGAGACACTCATTTGTTTCTGAACAATTCTCAAATCGAACGGGTTGAGAGGTTCAGGTATTTGGGTAGCATCCTGAGGGAACAATTAGACCCCGACATAGAAATAAAATATCGCATCGAGACAGCCAGGAATCACTTCTTGAATATGAGAACACTATTTTGTAATGACAACATAAATCTCAAGCTACGTCAACGCTTGGTCAAATGTTACATCTGGTCGGTTGTTTTGTACGGTGCAGAAAGCTGGACTCTCAAAGTAAGCACGATTAATCGTTTAGAGAGCTTTGAAATGTGGACTCATTGAAGAATGCTGCGTATTCCTTGGACTGACTTGGTAACAAACGAAGACGTTCTTAGGCGTGCAAGAACAGGAAGAGAGCTACTTAAAACAATAAAATGCCGCAAGATAGCTTATCTGGGTCACATCTTGCGGGGAGACAAGTATCGCTTACTCCAGTTAATCATGAAGAGCAAAACTGAAGGATGACGCGGTGTCGGCCGAAAACAGATGTCATGGCTTAACAACATCAGGTCATGGTCCGGCATTCAGAAGGCAGGTGATCTTTTTAGAATGGCAGAGAACAGGGACGCACTCTCCAGGGTGATCGCCAACGTTCGGGGGACCGGACAGGGCACTTGAAGAAGAAGATATATATATACATATATATATATATATATATATATATATATATATATATATATATATACATAGAGAGAGAGAGAGATTTAAACTCGAACATAAATTCAGTGCACCAACACCTGTAATCATCTAAACCTCCACCTCATATACTTGCTCTCTGGAGGCTCTCATTAGGAGAAAATCAAATCAATCAATAAATAAATCATGGTAGCTTGTAAAAAGGACAAAAATGTATACATTAGTAATATATGTAAGGAGGTAGAACACACTTTATGAAAGAGTAAAATACCCATCGAAAGAATCTCTCATTAAATATAAAAGACAAATAATGAGAGACAAGGAAGGTAGGACGGTCACCGACAGGCCTGGATTCATTGACGTTTGGAAAGATTATTGTAGAGAACTTTTTGTATCTCAATTCGTGGGTGAATACATTATCGATAATGTAGCCACAGAAAAACAAGATCCAAGTATTCTTGAATCTGAAGTCAGAAAGAGTATTCATAAGTTAAAAAACAGAGAAGCAGCAGGTAATGATGAAATAACTGCGGAATTAATACAGATGATAGGAAAAACCGCCATTACTATGCTACATCAACTATGTATTGTAGTATGGAAGACTGAAGGATAGCCGAAAGAATGATGTGAGACTGCATTTGTCTCCTTACATAAAAGAGGATCCCAGGATTGCAACAACTATAGAATAATCGCTCTGGCTTCTAAAGTGTTTCTCTAGATCCTAAACGAAAAACTCAGAACTTGTTGTCGCAAATATCTACCAAACAAACATGCTTCATTCCAGGGAGGAGGGCTAGAGAACAAATTGTCAACATACGCCAGATAATAGAAAAAGTCAGAGAATTCCAAATAATAACCTATATGTGTTTTAAATTACTCCCAAGCTTTCGACTGCATACAATGGAACAAACTCTGGTCGATTCTAATGAGCATGGGAACACCCATACATCTTTAAACCTTATTCGTTCTCTGTATGAGAACAAAAATGGCAAAATTAAACGGAATAATTCTTTTTCCGACTCTTTTAACGTAGAAGCTGGCATCAGACAGGGGTGTATTCTGTCATCCTTACACCCTTACTTTTTAATACATAATATATAATACAATGAGATCTGTTTGGATGGCTGGAGTGGAGGTGTGACAATCGGTGGAAAGAGGCTAAGTAACCCTAATTAACGTCAATACAAGACCTGAAATCATGTATGGAGCGTCTTGATGTCACTAGCAAAAATTATGAACGGATAAAGTTAAAACCAAAGTAATGATTAATAGTCGTAATGAAGATCTGTCACACATAAATGAAATTACTAGTTTCACTATTGTAGATCATTTCAATTATTCGGGTCTCCCTAATAACTAACAATGGAGGCTGTAAAGCGGAAGTAAAAATATGTTTAGCTATGGCTAGAAACTACAAGGTTACGAATGCTGTCCAGCCTTGTATTCCCCATAACAACCAACGCATTGGAAACATGGACCATTAAACCATCTGACAAAAGAAGAATCGATGCGTTTAGAATGTGACATATCGAAGAATCCTCATATTATCATATACTGAACACCGTACTAATGAGCTCAACTTCTTGAAGAGCTCAGTATAAATGAAATATAATTAATAGACAGTACCTCAAATATTTTGACCACATTGTGAGGCGGATGAAGATCAAGGGGACGGTCTCCAACAAGATGGTCCGACCAAGTAAGATATCTTCTTGATATGGATATACATGAGTTAAGTTAGGTCACGCAGGATCGAGATTTCCGGAGAATAACTGTTGAGACAGCAATTGCAAAATGTCACAGATACTCCTGTCGGAGTGAAAGGATGGAGAGAGCGTATTTCCCACCGAGCACAATATACAGCGATTCAAGACCAACGTGCTTCGTTTTTCCGCACATGCGTCGCTCCTTTAGCGCTTTAGGAATTTCTCTGCAGCATTTGTGCTAGATACATAAAAATTCTCAAAACCCCTAAATTGATTACTTAATCTACTTTCCTACTAACTTTAGAATAATGATAGAAACCCCTATTATACGCCTAATAGGAAAGATATGGTCCTCACAATAAAAATTATTCTGGTCTTTTCGTTTTAACCGTCATTATTCTCAAGTTTAAATAATTTTGGTTTCACTTAAAATATTTACGACACACAAACCATTTATTGGCTTAATTTTTACCCGTTATTCCATGCACTGTAGTGAAATGTTCCCTATTATTATTAATTTTATCCTGTATTTTGACTGATATTCCTGCAATTATTGCAACTGTTGCACAACACATTAAAAATCCATGAATATATCCTCTTAGTAGTTTACTGCATCCAAGCAGTTCAAATAAATTTCCGGGGCTAAGAACTGCTACAGCTTCAGCCATTAGGAGTGCAAACTAAAAATAATATAAGGAAAAGTTTATAGGAGGATTTTTTAAAACATACCTCAAAAACAAGACTTTCGTTCTCTGACAAAAACGTGATCCGGCTAACTAATCGAAAACCTAGATTTAACCTAACAAAAGTACAGTACTTTAAACTCTTATTATATACATTTTCTGATGGAATATTGCATATATATATATAGATATAGATATATATATATATATATATATATATATATATATATATATATATATATATATATATATATATATATATATAGTAACTGTGCCCGCAATTCCGGTTGCGTGGACCACAGAATTATTGTTTAGGTTTTTTTGCAACTGCATTATTATCGTCACTGTTTATTCCTTATATTACCTAAGGTAATAAAATATATACTAAAACTTAACCAGAAAACATATGTATGAGTTAAAAAAACCATAAATCGGATAAGTGGTTCTCGAGTGACAAGCGCACCGACGGACAGACAGAGACACTGATTTAAGGTTTAGATTTTCAGGAAATTCATAAAAGTCCCAATATCTCGAAACAACGATTTTTCAAAATATTTACATATTTTGGTGGGTTATGAGTTGGCCTATCAGCCCTCGAGGGAATACGTTGGTTTTTGGGACACTAACCTCGTGTCTCGGTCCTTCAGTTAGTTAGTTTCGAGCGGCAGTAGCAGCAAAATCACAGTATCAAGTAGCAGCAGCAAGAGCACTTAAAAATGCCAAATGAGATTTTGGCGAAACGTTGTGCAAATTCATTGTTAGTCGAACGGATTGAAACACGGAATTTTAATATATTACATTCCACCATCTGTGACAACCTCTATTGTAACATATATATATATATATATATATATATATATATATATATATATATATATATATATATATATGTGCCCGTGGCTTCGCTCGCGTTAACTATAGAATTATTATTTAGGTTTTATTTGCAACTGCACTATTATCGTCACTGCTTATTCCTTACGTTACCTATCGGAACAAAATAGATACTAAAACCTGACCAAAGAACATATGTATGAACTAAAAAGAAACACGTAAATCGGATAAGTGGTTCTGAAATGATAAGCGCACTAACGGAAAGACAGACAGAGAGACGTTGTGTTTTATTAGATGTATGTATATATATATATATATATATATATATATATATATATATATATATATATATATATATATATATATACATATATATGTATATATATATATATATATATATATATATATATATATATATATATATATTTTAAAATTCACAAACAGAAAAATATTAGTTTTGATTGACAACTGTTCAGCGCACCCTGAAGTTGATCTACAGCAAATAAAATTAGTTTTTATGCCTCCAAACACAGGTGCAAAGCTCCAGCCTATGGATCAAGGTGTGATACATTCTTTTAAATGTCATTATAGAAAGATTTTACTTATGAAAATGTTAGAGACCATCGGTAAAGGTAACATTTTTTCTGTAACTCTCTTGAACACTATAAACTTTATCCATATAGCTTGGCAAAGAGTCAGTAGAGAAACCATTGCAAACTGTTTTAAGCATGACATATTTTTAAGGAAGGAATGTAGATATGACTCAAATGATGAACTACCGTTGACTCAGTGGATTGAAAAACATCGAGAAGATCCTACTGATTATCTAGAATTTGTTTACGATGCTGACATTCAACAAAATACAATGGAAATCGAGATTAAAAAGATGTTTGATCACTTTAATTTTGAAGAGTATGTATATGCTGATAATGAATTAATAACGAGAGAAATATTAACTGATGATCAAATTGCGACATCAGTGACTTCTTGAAAGCCATTTCAGAAATGACTAAGAAAATGACTGAAACTCGCAATTTTTTGGAATCTCGTGAACTTCCTGAACATATATGGAGTAGTTTTTGTGATCTTGACAATTATATAAACATCATTTCTTTTCAAGTAAAACTGTACAAACGAAAATAACTGATTTTATTGTATAAACTACATATTTTAATGTTTTCGTTTATACTAGTATATGTACCAACATACATAATAACTTTAGTGTGACTTGTTTTATTTTTCTTTAAACGTTTTCTTTTAATTTAATAATTATTATTATTCATTTTTCTAAGCATTAGCGCCTAATCTAAATAAAAAAGTAATGAAAAATGATATTAGATTTTGTTTACTGTTTGTAACGAACTTCGGATATAGCGAACCATTTTAAGTGATTTTTTAGGGTTCGTTATAAACGGACTTCGCTGTAATATATATATATATATATATATATATATATATATATATATATATATATATATATATATATATATATAGGGCGTATAAGTTTCGAGATATTGTGACCTTCATGAATTTTCTGAAAATTCACACCTTAGATCAGTTTTCAAATTTAGTAGTAGTATTTTAAAATCCAACTAAGAAAATAAAACATTAAATCTCTGATTTTTGTATTATTAGATATTTGTCATGAGGCTTAAACTGATTTATTATCATTAAGCTATTGGTGATATCCATTGTATTTGATGTAAATATTATTTTCTTAGTCAAACTAGAGGAAAAGTAAAATAATTTTTATGTTCTTTCGTTTAATTGGTGGATAACTTAGAGTGCTTCGAGACTTTTCCAGAAGAAATATGCCAAGGTACAAAAAAATTAAGTTATTTTTGATGTTATTCCTCCAAATAGAATATTAGATTGATAATGCAAAACACAAGTAGAATCATGACAAATGTGTTTGGGGTGCCATTTCATATGGGATAATTCGCAACTTCACTAAGTGGCGTGACAGATTGACTGAGGAGAGAGGGCTTTTAAGGATCACATCAATAGTAAAAAACCATTTTCTTTAAAAAATAATAGACGAAAATTTGAGGTATAAAATATACTACTCAGTATATATCACCACTACACCAAACACTTTATTTTTGCACTCAACACGCGTTTCGCTAACCATGTTAGCTTCATCAGGAGCGATGATTGACTAAAGCTAAACTACAAATCTACCCTATTTATACTTAGCCTAACCCTTGAATTACTCAAGCGGAACTAATGACATAGGCAATGCCATCAGTTCCGGTCAAGTAACCAGTAGAGTGGACTATAAGGAATAGGCCCTCTGTCTTTATTTAAACTACTTTTACATTTTATGATTTCCATACTTTCGTATGCGTTCAACAATCTCCTATCAGATACATTTTTTATTAATTTTAGATTATCTAATGTTACAGTATGATCAGCTTCAAGGACATGTTCGGCAATGCTAGACTTTTCTGTTCTATTGTATCTTAAGTGTGCTAAATATTCTTTAAATCGTGTTTTAATTGACCTTTTAGTTTGCCCAACATACTTTTTGTTACAATCATTACAACTAATTTCATAAATTCCACTTTTCTCACAATTAGGAATCTTATCTTTGGGATTTCCTAAGATATTCCTCAGATTGTCTGTTGACTTATAGACTAAGGTGAGGCCTACCTTATTAAATACCTTATTGAGTCCCTTGCTATATTTCGGATTATATGGTATGGAGACATACTTGGTGTTATTTTCTTCGCGTGTAAAAAAGGTGGAATTCTGAATATTAAACCTAAATTTATGTCCATTTATTAGCTTATTTACTAAGTCATCGTCATAACCATTAACTCTAGTTATATTTCTAATACGATTCCTTTCTTTATTAAAGTTTACTCTATTCAGAGGGAAAGTGACCAAACGATGAACTAAAAAATGTAATGAGGCTAATTTATGTTGTTTGCAATGAAATGAATCATTAGGAATATATCTATCTGTTACTGTGTCCTTCCTATAGATATCAAATTCTAATCTATTATTATTTTTAATAATCATTACAACTAATTTCATAAATTCCACTTTTCTCACAATTGGGTCTTGACATGCGTTCTAACGTTTTTACTAAATGAATCACTAAAAATCCAGGAACATCACTACCTTAATTTAACACTTTTTACTATCATTTGATATTAAATGGTATAGTCACATCTTTTTTTTTAGAAATTAGCTCAGGCACAGGGTGATCATTTTTAGACGCCTGGTCCCGATTTATGGAAAATTGTTGGATATTTATTTATTTTTTAATGTAGAATGGTATAGTGAATATCAAGGAGTTATACTGACATAGTTAATATTTGGTAGTGAAAACGACGCTGGACGCTACGACGCCAAACAACTTTTCTTTCCATCGACATACGTTTTGAAAAACGGCATTGGAAAGCCCTAATTTTTTTCAACATTGTTTCCTTAAACTGGTTTTTTCTAATCTATTTTGCAAAAATGTTATATACGGTAAGAGCCCACTAAAATATTATTTTTTAGTCATCACCGTTGCCAGGGATCGTATGCCACGTTTGGCATATAATTTATGTGGTTGGCTGTCATATTTTAAACTGACAGCTCTTGCTTGCATACCTATTCAATTAAGTTAAACTAAATAAATAGTGTGGTAATAGCTTCTGGTTGAAGTGATGGCCCAAGTAGATATGATTCTAATTTATGGAGCAGTAAGAAGAAATTCTCGGAAAGCCGTTAGACTGTATCAGGAACGGAGATAACACTATGTTTTGTCCATTAGAACGAAATTTGAGGAGCAACATGGATGCATTTTCTGAGCAGAAATGTATTTCTAAACGGAAAACTGTTTTAACAGATGAAGAAGTCGCCGAAATTATGCAATATTTTCAAAACAATCCATATAATTCAATCAGACAAGCAAGCAGGCAATTGAATATATATTATAGGGCTATTCAGAAATCTCTTAAAGCTAACAAATACCATGATTATAAAATGCGTAATCTTCAGTTAGTAAGACAGTTTGATTCGGAACGTCGAGCGACGTAGCAGAAATCATGCTTAAATATGACGAAGAAAGATATTTTCTGAATCATATATTATGGACAGATGAAAGTCATCAGCAACGGCAAACTTAACAGAAAAAATTATCATTACTGGGCTGACGAGAATCCAAACAACGTTAACCAAATTTAGAATCAAGGCCATTGTGGCGTTAATGTATGATGTGGGATAATTGGGAGACATTTGGTTGGATCATACTTTTTTTAAAGAACACTAACTGGAAATAGATACCTTAATTTCTTGATTAATATTCTAGCAGTTTGATTATAAAATGTTCCTCTTGTATTAAGAAGGCATATATGGTATCAACGTGACGGAGCACCACCTTATACAACTGCTGGTGTTAGAAAGTATTTGAATAAACGGTTTCAACGAAGATGGATGGGGATTCGCAGGCCAGTTATTCACCTTCACGCCGTTAGATTTTTTTCCTGTGGGTGACTCTTAAAGACCTTGTATACAAAACTGCGACAAATGATATTGGGCACTTAAAGGCAAAAATACCAGATGCGTGTAATAATATATCTGGAGAAATTATTTCCAAAGCCACTCATCAAGCGTTAATGTAGATTGGAAAAATGCATGATAGAAAAAGGAAGACATGTAGAATATTTCTTTTGATGTTTTTTTTTTTTTCAAATGTATAAGTTATGTATTGGTAAAAGTATATGGTTTTTGTGGTTTTAATAAAAACAAAATGTGATCTTGTCTTTTATTGTTCAAAGATATTTTATTAAAGGAAAAAACCTCAACAGCATAGTAACTAATATTATTATAATTAATATCATATTAACTTAACTACCAGATAACTTGTTTGAAATTCGCCAAAAGTGATCAAAAAATAATATTTCAGAAGATTTTTTGCAAAATAAGTTAGAAAAAAACAGTTAAAGGAAAAAATATTGAAAAAAATTAGAGCTTTACAAAAGGTATGTCGATGGAAAAAAAATTGTTTGATGTCGCGGCGTCCAGCGTCGTTTTCACTACCAAATGTCAGAAACATCAGTATACTCCATGACATGCACTATACCATTTTACATTAAAAAAAATACATAAAAATTTTCCATAAATCGGGCCCGGGCGTCTAAAATGATCACCCGGTACAGTATAAAACTTGAAAAGCTATTCAAAATAATCTTGTTGCAATGGAGAAATATATTTCTTGAGAAGGTAAGAACAAACCGCAATCCTTCAATAAATTTTGCATTTTTAAGATCACAATATATGTCGCATCATCGCTAGCTTAGCAAAGTGCAAACTTCAAATTTACTTAATAATCTTAAAATAATAACTTACCCCTATTGTACATAAAAATACATGCCAAGTATGTAATAATTCCCAATCTCGATTGTATGCCATAAGCCATACTGTAGATGTTATAAAAACTGCCAATAAACAATGAAAAAGCCCCTGAGAAATGAGAAAAAATCGTTGTTTTGTAGAAATATTTTCATATCCACCCATTCTTGCAATAATTTTTAGCAATGAGTAATTTTAACAATCGATCGCGATCTGATACCCAATACACAACCTAAGTCAATAATGAAATTATCTTATAAGAAAAGAATTTGACTTAAGCCATCTATTATCTTATTTAATCTCTTTAAGAACACGTGTTATAAAAAATGATAACTAAATATTTTTTGTTTGTCACCCAACTTTAATTAACAACCACAAAATGTCGACAAGTTTTAGTGTTTTATAGCTCTTTTTTTATTCCAATTTTTATTTCTTTTACAAATTTAAACACAATTTTGTTGATATTGTGTTTTTTTTTAATAATTACCTTTTCTGCGTAGGTGACATCGGAACTATGACCATATTATTAAATTAATTTAAAAGAATTATTTTGATATATTTTCTGCATCAATATGAAAAGTAATTTTTTTAAGAAAAAGCCAGCCAAATATAAGTCGGACTTGCACAATTAGTATTCCGTACGATAATTGCTTTTAAAATAAAATAGAATCCCTACCTAGGCTAAGTTAATTAGGTCCCTGATATGTATATACCTTAATTCAATATGTATTTTCACGTTTTCTCTTAGTGAATAATGTTATAGAATCTTAGCTACCTAATAACCAATAAATCAATCTAGCTCAATCTAGAATCTAATAATAAAAGTGTAAAAACAAATATTTACTACCTAAATATTTGTTTATTTTTTTTTAAGAGTCTAGCACACGTGCTACAGGGAAGTCCCTAAAGCGCTACAGGAGCGACACGTGTGCGAAAAAAAGCGATTCACGTTGTTCTTAAATCGCTGTAAATTATACTCGTTGGGAAACACAGTCCTGGGCAAATGGATGATGTTCTCCATATAAATGACTACTTGAAAAGCGTTGTACTAGAAGTAACAAGCTGAACCTCATACGGATGTGAAGTATTAGCGTGACGTGTACTTCTAACATGCACCGCTCTGGGAGGAATTAAATGGGCCACATCCTTAGAACACTTTCCCTGAAAATACTTGTACAATAGGCTCAAGTCGCCAACCGTTCTTCGATGTTCCAGCGAATCAAGGCCACCTGTCAGTTCCGGGTCTTCAATCAGACGAACAGCTCGTCTCTGAATAGAATCCAACAAATGCAGTATATGTTTGGGAGCTGAACCCCAAACATGGGAGCAGTATTCCATAGTTGGTCGAATTTGAGCTTTGTAAAGAATTAACAGTTGTTGTGAAGTGTAAAGCTTTCTGGTTCGAAATAATATTCCCAACTTCTGAGAAGCTCTCCTTGCTATGCCTGCAACATGTTCATGCCAGGACATATTTACTACCAAATTAACGCCCAACAAATTGAGTGACGATGTTAGAGGAATGGAGTGCCCCGACAAAACTATGTCGGGTTCGGCAACGTTAACTTTTTTAGAAAAAAACTGCCGCCTGGGTTTTTGTAGCGTTAATTTCCCCTTGGTTACTGTCACCCCAAGATAGAATTTCTTCCAGGTCTTTGTTAAGTTGAATGGCTTCCTGCTGTCTGCGGATATTCGTCTGAGTAGCCGATGTCAGAGCGTTCAAAGTGAATGAAGAGATAAGTGTACTGTCATCTGCAAAGCTGTAGATTGGATTCTCGGTCTTTTCCAGCAGATCGTTAATATAAATGAGAAAGAGAGTAGGAGACAGTATGGAGCCTTGGGGTACACCGGCGTTGATAGTGAAGGTGTTAGAAAGAAATCCGTCGACTGCCTCTCGCAAAGAACACTCTCTGAGGAAACATGAGAGCCAGAAACAGAACTTTAATTGTAAACAAATAAAATGAAATTATTTTCTCTGGGTACCCATCAGTGTGTACTGAAAAATCTATTACCAAAATTGCCAACATATTGTCAATGAACATAGTTTCCATAGTTTTTTTTTTTATATCAGATATTATCGAACGTAATACACTCGTGATAATTTTGCTTTAATGCTTTATGGAGCATCCTAGAATTATTTCAAAATTTTTTGGTCAGAATTTTTAAAGATGGGAGTGAGGGTGATTTTTGACCATTTTTTAAAGAGTGTGCGCAAGTATTATATGTATTAGAACTCGTATTTTCACACGCTTTTATTTGACACCCCATTCGATGACCTAATATATTTTTTTTCATTTTCGATTTCACCCCCAAAAACTAACTCCTTAAATCAAAATTTAACTTTCAAAACTGCATGGCTTTGATTGGGCCATCAATTCCTACATTTGTGCCAAATTTCAACTTCTCATGTCAAATAATTTCGGAGAAAATCGGGTCTGGCAGACGGACAGATAAACATCGAAGTAATCCTGCAAGTGTTCGGTACTGAACACTCAAATTTAAAATAACGAATCATTTTAGGGAATTAATAAATTTTGTATTCTTATGTTTTATTGGCTGTCATTATTTTACTAATTTTTCTCTTTTGTTTGTAAAAAAATATCTCTCACTGATTTCCAATGTTATTGTGGTTTAAATGAAGCAAGAAAAGTTTGATATTTAATTTATTAAAAAATCTGTCCGAAAGGATTGAACTTTGCTAATGGTTAATTATTCTTGATTGAATATAATTTGTTTTTAAAGCTTCATGAAACGAAAGCTTTTGCAGTTTTGGTTAGATGTATAATGCCTCTTCAAAAGTCTTTACTCTTATAAATTATAACACTAAACTAGCCCAAGAACGCGCAAACTAAGTACTTAAAGAAGTAAAATACAACAAATTGTTTATCGAACTGATGTGAAACCGATATTAAAAGCATAACAGCCTTTTACCAAAACCACACTCAGTGTAATAATCGGTATCCGCCTGGAATGTAGACCGTAACCTCTACTTACGTTATTAGAGGTTTGTAAAATTAGATTCATTTCGTAATCTTAGATTTACAGAAATTGAAGATTTAAGCAAGAATTTTCTTTTATTTTACACTGTTATCTTTTAAATTTTCTAGTTATTTTATTTATAATCTAGAACACTACACTATCTAATGATGATCTAAAGCGCTTAAAATAACATCTCATATCATATTTCTTTAAGCGCTACAGGAGCGGCATGTGTGCGGAAAAAGCGATTCACGTTGCTCTTGAATCGCTTGTAACATTCATTTTTTCCTAGATTTTAAGACCATGTAATGTTACTGATTTTTCCATTTCAAATTGTACTTATTTTCATTTTTGTATCGAACGGTATATTAATAAGAGATTCCAAGACGTCCGGTATAGTGTGTTGTGCGGGTTCCTGACCGAATCTCTCGCTACGCCGCGATTGGTGAAATGTTTGATCCGCAGTTTTGATTGGAGCGTCGTGATATTACCGGCAAAAGTCGCACGATTATTTAAGGCTCCGCAGAGCTTGAATCGAGGTTTGTTTTCCATCTAGCCGCAACCAGGCAGTACCATCAAGCCGCTGCCGGGCTATTTTCCATCTAGCCGACAGGCTAACAACCAACATAAAAGCACCAGTTTCTTCAATAAAAGCCGTAGTGGGCTTTCTAAGTGTTTCTTAAGAAAAAGTGTGAAATCGGGCTTAGTCGATCACAGCAGGAATAAAAACAGTAAGTCAACAAAAAACTCCCTTCAATAGACTTATTTCGAGAGTAGCGCCTTAACTGCAATGTAAAACAGACGAAAAAGTGAAGTGTAAAGCACGATTTCTCGTCTTCGGGGGTTATAATAGTCTAAAATTTTAATGTAACAACTACTAGTTAGGCTAGAATTTGTTAGGTAAAACTGTAAAGGTTAGAACTTTTCATTTTAAAAACATGAATAAATTTTCTTTTGTTGATTAAAGCTAGTGTCTCACTGAATACTTATTTTTCTTTTCAGGATAAGTTGTACTAGACTAATTCTTTTTTGTAATACCCATAAAACCCTTCAGCATTTTTCCATTTTATTAGCTGAAGTTAGATCCTTTCTATTTTAAAATGGATGGTGCCCAAAATTTTGTACAGCTAAAGCCTTTTAAAAAAATAGAAATTAGTTCCAAAAAGACGTAAGAAAATTATCTCTTACCCATATCTCTCTACCAAGGAAAACTGAGCTAGTGTGTGTTTAATTTCTTTAGTTCTTTTAAAATCAGGGTTCACTCAATTCAGTATCAGAAATTAAAGCGGGTAAGTTCCAATGTTACAAAATTGCGCTCAAGCGTGGGACAAACAACTTCTCACAGGGTACAAAAAAAGATGCCTCAAACTGAGAACACTTTTTCACATCTTACAAAATGACGCAGTGTACGTGGGGCGCAATTAAACACCTTTTCATAGGGTACAAAATGGCGCCCAACGTGGGGCTTTTGGAATTTTATTTTTTAAAGGGTTCAGTGTACTAGCTTTCGAACAAAGTAAAAGCTCTAACTTTGCAGATATTTTTATTTCATAATACTTATTAAACGAAACTACACTATAGCAGTAAGACAAAAGCAGGAAGTTTGTAGAATTTTTTTATTTCAATTTATCTGATATAGATATTTGAATTTTGTTGTTGACTCTAAGATAAGAGATTCCTACTTTTTTCTTAAAAGCTAGCTTTATAGTTCAGATTAGCAGATGTGTTGGTCGACTTTAATTTTTTGCAGTGTTAGATTTTGCGGTTAACCGAACAAAAAACTGTTTTTTTTCTCACCTATATTTTGCATGAATATTATAAATACTTTGCTGATACGAAACGATATCTGGAGATTTTTTTGTTGAAAATTCTTAACATATTTGTAAAAGAATATTAATACAAGGCGATACTTAGAAATTTTTTTTGAAATTGTTGAAGTTTTTTTAAATGATTGGTAAAGAAGTTTACATATTTTAAGTGCCTTTATATATTTTTTTTGACTATTGGGAGCACAGGAGAAATATTTTCACGACTTTTTAAACAGTTCTTTTAAATTTTATTCATTTATCATGGAAGCCTTCAATTTTAAAGTCAATCACCTGCTGGAAAATGAATTAGACTATAGACTGAAAATCCGTCGTACTTTCTCAGAACGTCCGGTCGCGGATAAAAGAAAGATTCTAACGAGGATCTTAAGTAAAGAAATACTCCAATAAATCAGATTGGACTAAATAGTTACAAAAAGTTTCTGATTTTTTTAAGTCTAATAAAAATTCTTTTCAAGTTAAAACTCCTGCTTCTACAAATGGTCACATGTCTCCTTTATTCGTGCATAAATATTTAGATAACAGACCGCATATCAAGATAAATCTATTAGGTGCCCATTTCTCGGCTTTATTTGACTCTGGTGCAAATGCCTCCGTTATAGGTCAGAATGGTATTAAAATTTTAAGTCGCTTAAGTATAAAAATATGCCATGTCAGAAATAGAAGTGTTACCACTGCAGATGGCAGCCGTCTAAAAGTTTTAGGTACGGTTGAGTTGCCGCTAGTCTGCAATGGTCATTGTTTTAGTAATCTCTGTTCTAGTAGTACCTTCTCTATCACATACTTTGGTTTTAGGATGTGATTTTGCACAAAAATTCGGAATTCTAGTAAATTTTAAAAATAATTCGTGGTATCCACAGTCCCTAGAAGTCAATTCTAATACAAGTTTTAAAGATTGTTATTCAGAAAGTTCTTTAGAAAACCTTTTCTCGCGTCTATGTACCCTAGATGATCTCTCGCGGACGGAACGCTTAAAAGCAGAAAAAGTAGTAAGCTCTTTCAAAGAAATAAGTAGTACAGATAGGTTAGGGCCGAACAAAAAAAAAAAAATCACCATGTCTATAGATACGGCTGATGCCAATCCTGTAAAGACAAGGCCCATCGCCATGTCTCCGAACATGTCAAAAGTATTGAATAAGGAGTTAGACGAAATGTTGAAACTCGGAGTGAAATCGTCTATGCTTTGACGGAAGAAAGCTCAACGAGGTCAGCAAATTTGATAACTATCCATTACCGAACCTCGACAGAATTTTGACATCACTCAGGAATGCTAAGTATGTATCTTCGATAGACCTTAGAAAGGCTTTCTGGCAAATTCCTCTAGACAAATCCTCTAAGGAAAAGACCGCTTTTGCAGTAGTAGGCCGAGGCCTATTTCAGTTCGTCACTATGCCGTTTGGTCTAAAGAACGCTGCTCAAACTCAGCAACGTTTAGTGGACGCTATATTTGGTCCGAAATATGAGCCACATATTTTTACCTATCTCGATGATATTTTAGTAACATCGGAAGACTTCGAATCGCATATTCGCTTACTTAAGGAAGTAAAAGATAAATTGAAAGAGGCCGGACTGACGATAAATTTGAGCAAATGTGATTTTTTCAAAACTTCTCTAAAGTTTTTAGGCTATATTGTAGGCTCAAATTCCTTACGTACCGATCCGGATAAAGTAGCAAGCATGGTTAATTATGCGAGACCTACTAATACTACAGAAGTTAAGCGCTTCGTAGGAATGTGTTCATGGTATAGACGTTTTATCGAGAATTTTTCTACCTTGTTGTCGCCTATTAATGATCTTTTGAAAGGACGAAAAAAAGGACAATCGATAGATTGGACAAAGGCAGCCGAAGAATCTTTTATAAAGATTAAAGAGCTATTGGTTTCAGCTCCAATTTTATCCCAACCAGATTTTTCCCAACAGTTTTATATTTCTAGTGATGCTTCTAATACCGGTTTAGGGGGCGTCCTAACACAGAAAATCAATGGTGAGGAAAGAGTGATAGCGTATGCCAGTAGAACTTTGTCAAAGGCTGAACGTAACTATTCGGTTGTTGAAAAAGAATGTTTAGCCGTACTCTTTAACATCGAAAAGTTTCGACCTTACATCGAAGGTGTTCCTTTCACGGTCATAACAGATCATTATAGTTTATTGTGGCTTAATTCTATTAAAAACCCTAGTGGCAAACTAGCGCGTTGGGCGATTAGGCTGAGACAACACACATTTACTTTAATTCATAGAAAAGGAGTCCACAATGTTATTCCTGACGCTTTGTCAAGAATCCCAGATCATACAGCGGAGGGAAACAGTCTTAATGCAGAGATTGGCGTAAAAATTGATACAGTAGACATAGATCGTATAGATCCACGGTACGACAATTTACGGCAGCAAATCAAAGAATTTCCTCAAAATTTTCCGCAGTGGAAAGTGGAAAATGATTTCGTGTACAAGTTTATCCCAAACCAGTTGCCTTTAAAAAGTTAATGTACCCGAGCGGAAAATACTAGTTCCTAAACCACAGAGAGAGGAAATTATAGACATGTGTCACACTCCTCCTACTTCTGGTCATTTTGGCTTTTATAAAACTCTTCACAGGGTTCAGGAACAGTATTATTGGCCAAAAATGCGTTTTGATATCTTAAAGTTTGTGAGGACTTGTGAAGTATGTGGAGCGCAGAAATCTCCAAATGCACTACCTATGGGACTGATGGGAAAAGAGAAAACGGTTAATTACCCTTTTCAAGTCATAGCAGCGGATCTAGTAGGCCCATTCCCCCGTTCAAAAAAGGAAATAAATGGCTTCTCGTGGTTTCTTGCTGGTTTACAAAGTATACCATGCTATTTCCTTTGAAAAGCTCTAAAGCTGAACATATAGAGAGAATTTTGGAAAATAATGTCTTTCTAATCCACGGTGTTCCATCGCTCTTAATATGCGATAACGGTACTCAGTTTACCTCTAAGAGTTTTAAGAGCTTAAGTGAAACTTATGGTTTTAACATCCGTTTTAATCCCGTGTACTCTCCCCAATGTAATTTTGTGGAACGTAATAACCGAACAGTCGGGACCGCTTTAAGAAGTTACGTGGATTCACATGACACTTGGGATGGCAATATTTCCAAGATCCAACAAGCAATAAATACCGCAAGACATGAAGTAACAGGGTTCACACCGTCTTTCTTAGTTTACGGCAGACATATACCTCTATCTGGATCGTATTATAAAAATTTAGATTTGGATGTCAATGTTGACAGCGAAATAATTCCGAGTAACAGGGGTGCGTACGCCGAAAATTTAAGGGGTTTAAAAGATATTTTCACCGACGTGCGTAGTAGGATACATAAGGCTTATGAACGGAACAGTAAGTCTTACAATCTTAGGAAAAGAGATTTTGCCTTTAATATAGGTGATCACGTTTGGCGAAAAAATAAAATTCTTTCCAGTGCAGCAGATAAATTCACATCTAAGTTGGTACCTAAGTATGTGCATTGCGTGATTAGAGAAAAGATTTCAGATTTAGTTTATGGTTTAGTTAATTTAGATGGGACTAAAATAGAACGATGGCATATTAAAGACTTAAAACCATTCAACGGACCTAACCCTAATGAAAGTTTGTCAGAAGAAGAATAATTTATATTTACATTATCTTAATTGCTTTAGTTTACTTTTTTTTGATGTTGCTCTGTAGAGGTGACGACCTCGTTTTTTTTTTTTGACTGTTATAAAAGTTGAGCAGAGTATAGCTTACTTTTATAGTTTTTTGCTAAGGTTTTGGGTACTGATCATATCCAAACTTAGGTTGATTGTAGTTGATGTTTAGCATCGACTCAGCTGTTGCGAGCTTGCGAAAGAGTCACACTCAGGATTTATCATAAGACTGGTATGTCGGTGGTCGCGGGATTTGATTTGCTTATGACCCCAAATAATATCCAGTTCTTGACACTTGGAAGCGAAATTTTGATTAGAGGCAATCCAAGGTGATCTTGAGTTAGGACAAGCGCAAGATGGAGCTCGCGTGGTATGATGTTGAGTCAAAAATTTTTTTTAAGAGCATTTTCAAAGTTTGTTACCCGAGTGGGTGTATTTTTATTACCTTAATGGTATATGTTGGGTGCAATTAAGAGTAAATTGATTTTGGTTTATCCTGTAAGTCTAAGACTTGGATTATTTTGATTTAGATCTTCTTCTGAATTGACAAACTAAGGGTATTTTCTATTTTTTTCAGAGCCGTTTAAACGTTACCTTTGAGTCACTAATTTTTTTAAAATTTTTTTTTTGCATGGACTCATAGGCGTATGTTGAGTTTTTTTTCGGTTTACTATCAGATTGATAGGAAATTGAAGCCCTGCAGGAGAACTAAAGGCTGATCATTTACAAGAGATGAGGGCAGAGTAAGACAGTCGTTTCACAAAGAAATGATCAAAATCTGATACCGAGATGAGAACCTTGTCAAGAGAGGCTAAGCGCAGTGAAGGAAGATTCCTAACCGAATTTTTAGATTTCCAAGAGGTAATCTAGAAGTTTGGGCTGACAGAAAACGGTTATGCCTGATACCTGTAGCAGTTTCTTCTAGAGGCTATTGTCTAGGGAGACGATTAACACCATGATCGAATATTTTAGCTGTCAACGATGTTTTCTTCTTGTTTCTGATTAAGCTGGAAAAGCTCTTGTCGTCTTCAAAAGTTTTGTTGCGTTACCACCGAAAATTTGAGAAATTTTTGCTTCATGTAGCTTTTTAAGCTCATTTTCGTTTTTTTAAAATTTCGTTAAAAGCTTGGTTAAGTCAACCTTGTAAACCTTTTAGGTTGTATCCCATGAGTTATCTGTTTTTACAGGCTGTGATGCACCGGGTGCTAACAGATGCCGTTACGACGTTTGGCAGGGAGTTAGTCTTCCTGAGGAACAGACTGATTGGAAGGGTAGTCTATGGGGGGTGAACGTTTGACCTTTGGGACCTTTAGGGGTTTTGTTACCCAATGGTTATTTCTATTTGAACCAAAGGAGAGCCTAGCTACTGTAGTCGACCTCAGCTCCAATTAGCCTATTAGTGGTGACAGGCTGTTGGCAGTAGTGTGTTTCGAAACACCCTATTGATTAAAATTTTTTTGACTTATGGTGGTGTGGTAGACACCGTTTTAGTTTAGTGGATGCTATAATCTACTCCCTTTTGTTGGTGGACTCCAGGGTCACCATTTCAGTATTTTATTGTCTCCACCTTTCAGTATATCGTGGTGAGGTGTTTGTCTCCTGTTATGTGGGATGGATTGAATGTTTTTTCGTTGTTGTTCCAGGGCGAGACCAGTACACGAGGGTTCTTCATGCAACTTGAAGAGGCGCGATGCTGGTTAAGTTTTATATCTCTGTATAGCCACCCTGAAGAATGACGGAGGGCGTTTTTTTTTTCGGCTCATGTTTCTAGTCAGATTTGTCACTTTGGTGCGATGTGCCGAAGATTTGATTAGCTTTTGCTAAGAGCTTTCACCAAGCTCAGTATGGAGTTATCGTAACCAAGAGTTTGGGATTTGAACTCCTGAATGTACTTCTGTATATATTTCTGTATATATTTCTGTATATATTTCTGTATATATTTCAGTGTATGTTGGTTGCCTGAGGGCATGTGCTCAAAATGCGAGATTTTGAGTCGTTTTGCTTATGGACTCCCATATATAGGATTATGACTTTAGGGAGGTCCTATTTCGAGACTTGCTGTCTCATATAGTTATATTGGGAATGTTCCCTTGAATGTTAGTTGTGCGCAGACTAATCATTCCGTTCTTAGTGAACGTTGCTTTTTGAAGCAGGATCATTCAGTTTGGTGAATTTTAGCTTTTATAGCTATTCACTGTGTTTAGAGTGAATTTAGCTTTTATAGCTATTCACTGTGCCTATAGTGATATTGTTAGCTTTTATAGCTGCTCACTATGTTAATGGCGAGATTGTTCTTTTAGAACGCAGACTTTGTGTAGTCGAGGACTACTTACAGAGTGTTTTCTTGGCGAGGAGCCGAGGTTTTTTCTGGCGATGTACCAGAATGTTTTCTTGGCGAGGAGCCGAGGTTTTTTTTTGGCGATATACCAGAACGTTTTGTTGGCGATGAGCTGACGTGTTTTCTGGCGATATACCAGAGTGTTTTGTTGGCGATGAGCTGACGTGTTTTTCTGGCGATCAACCAGAGCGTTTTCCCTGGCGATTTTTGCATGTCTGGATGTCTCAGGACGTCGACATTGCGCGATGTAGAGTTTTCCCTAGCGATTTTAGCATGTCTAGATGTCTTAGGACGTCGACATTGCGCGATAGAGTGCGATTATTTTCCGAGTGCGACTAGTAGTGATACTAGATTTAGAATGTTCTCTTAGTGATGAGCTAGAGCATGGATGGCGATTTTTCCCGAGCGTTTGTCTGGATATTTATCCAGATGTTTTTCTTAGCCTAGTGCTAAATGGTCTGACAAGACTTTTTCTTTTTAGTGTAAGTGTTTGCACTAGAATCATTTTTTTATGTTTCTTTATTTAAGAATTTTTCTAAATTTCTTTTGCTGATATAGAAAATTTTCAGACAATCCTTAAAATATTTTAAGGGGGGTGTTCATATTTTATTTCAGTTCACTTTTTTTGATTTAGACAAGAGTCTAGACAAAGTTATATTTTTTTTTTGTTTTGGTAACAATAACAGAGCTGATTCTTTTATATAAGAAGACCGCGATTGTTATTTTGGAAAGGTATTTCCTATGTTCATGCAAGGATTTTTATTTACTTTTTGATGTACTCAACCTTAGTGCTTAATTAAATTAAGTCTAGTTATAAGATTTTTGTGTACATGCAAAGATTTTCATTTGGTTTTCATTGTACTTAATATTAGTGCTTAATTGAATTAAGTCTAGTAGTAAGGTCCGAGTTTGTAATTTTGTTTTAAGTTCTGACTTTAGTATTATACCTTTTCATAAGTAGCCTTAGTTTAATAGACTAGTGTAGTCTATTTCTTTTTGGAAGGGGGTAAATGTAACATTCATTTTTTCCTAGATTTTAAGACCATGTAATGTTACTGATTTTTCCATTTCAAATTGTACTTATTTTCATTTTTGTATCGAACGGTATATTAATAAGAGATTCCAAGACGTCCGGTATAGTGTGTTGTGCGGGTTCCTGACCGAATCTCTCGCTACGCCGCGATTGGTGAAATGTTTGATCCGCAGTTTTGATTGGAGCGTCGTGATATTACCGGCAAAAGTCGCACGATTATTTAAGGCTCCTCAGAACTTGAATCGAGGTTGTTTTCCATCTAGCCGCAACCAGGCAGTACCATCAAGCCGCTGCCGGGCTATTTTCCATCTAGCCGACAGGCTAACAACCAACATAAAAGCACCAGTTTCTTCAATAAAAGCCGTAGTGGGCTTTCTAAGTGTTTCTTAAGAAAAAGTGTGAAATCGGGCGTAGTCGATCACAGCAGGAATAAAAACAGTAAGTCAACAAAACTCCCTTCAATAGACTTATTCGAGAGTAGCGCCTTAACTGCAATGTAAAACAGACGAAAAAGTGAAGTGTAAAGCACGATTTCTCGTCTTCGGGGGTTATAATAGTCTAAAATTTTAATGTAACAACTACTAGTTAGGCTAGAATTTGTTAGGTAAAACTGTAAAGGTTAGAACTTTTCATTTTAAAAACATGAATAAATTTTCTTTTTGTTGATTAAAGCTAGTGTCTCACTGAATACTTATTTTTCTTTTCAGGATAAGTTGTACTAGACTAATTCTTTTTTGTAATACCCATAAAACCCTTCAGCATTTTTCCATTTTATTAGCTGAAGTTAGATCCTTTCTATTTTAAAATGGATGGTGCCCAAAATTTTGTACAGCTAAAGCCTTTTAAAAAAATAGAAATTAGTTCCAAAAAGACGTAAGAAAATTATCTCTTACCCATATCTCTCTACCAAGGAAAACTGAGCTAGTGTGTGTTTAATTTCTTTAGTTCTTTTAAAATCAGGGTTCACTCAATTCAGTATCAGAAATTAAAGCGGGTAAGTTCCAATGTTACAAAATTGCGCTCAAGCGTGGGACAAACAACTTCTCACAGGGTACAAAAAAAGATGCCTCAAACTGAGAACACTTTTTCACATCTTACAAAATGACGCAGTGTACGTGGGGCGCAATTAAACACCTTTTCATAGGGTACACGCTGTAAATTGTACTCGGTGGGAAACACAGTGCTGGGCAAATTATTCCAAAGGGACGATGTTCTCCATATAAAAGACTGCTTGAAAAGCGTTGTACGAGGAGTAACAAGCTGAACCTCATACGGATGTGAAGTATCAGTGCGACGTGTATTTCTAACTTGAACCGCTCTGGGAGGAATTAAACGGGCCAAATCCTCCGAACACTGTCCATGGAAATACTTTTAGAAGAGGATCAAGTCGCCAACGTTCTTCGATGTTCCAGCGAATCAAGGCCGCCGGTCAGTTCCGGGTCTCCAGTCAGACGAACAGCTGTTCTTTAAATAGAATCCAACAAAGCGGAGCCCCAAACATGGGAGCAGTATTCCATAGTTGGTCGAATTTGCGCTTTGTAAAGAATTAACAGTTGTTGTAGAGTGTAAAGCTTTCTGGTTCGAAATAATATTCCTAACTTTTGAGAAGCTCTCCTTGCTATGCCTGCAACATACCAGGACATATTAGCTCCCAAATTAACGCCCAACAAATTGAGTGACGATTTTAGAGGAATGGAGTGCCCCGCCATAACTATGTCGGGTTCAGCAACATTAAATTTTTTAGAAAAAACTGCCGCCTGGGTTTTTGTAGGGTTAAATTCCACTTGGTTCCTGTCACCCCAAGGTAGAATTTCTTCCAAGTCTTTGTTAAGTTGAACAACTTCCCGCTGTCTGCGGACACTCGCTTGAGCGGCCGATGTCCGAGCGTTCAAAGTGAATGAAGAGATAAGCGTACTGTCATCTGCAAAGCTGTAGATTGGATTTCCGGTCTTTTCCAACAGATCGTTAATATAAATAAGAAAGAGAGTAGGAGATAGTATGGAGCCTTGGGGCACACCGGGGCGTTGATAATGATGGTGTTAGCAAGAAATGTTTTTGACGAGTTGAAATTTGTGAAACGTTGCATTACCTTGCGACATTCGGCTTACTACAAATCAATTCAATAAATAGAAACCTGAATGCTTGTCCACATAAAAGTCCTTCTTAAATTATTTATTTAGACTATTAATATGTAATAAACCCAATATAAATAGGTATACTGGCCCCTGTTCTAGAAACAATAAATATTAAATTAATTTAACTACTTTCAACAATCAACTTCTAGACACAATTAACAACAATAAATGGTGTAATATTACGGGAGTACATAAAAGTGACAAAATTACTTTAAATATCTAGTATTCCTCTTCACTACATCTAAGAGAATTGGGTAATACCTAAAATGGCATAAGATATATTTCTGTATAAACTGACGGTCTTCATAAAATTTATTTTTTATTACGATGTAAGGAAGGGTAATCTCCACTAAAATTAGGTAACATAAAAGATTATCAAAAAGACACAAGTTGTACAACCAGCGATAGCTAAATATCAACACTCAAGTTTCTTCCTTCGACTTAAAATTTTAAAAAAAATTTTAAATAATTTTTTAAAAATAATTAGGTATCAATCGAAAGTTATAAACACTCCAATAACATTAATATAGATACAGGTTATGATCTACATTATACATGGAGACCGATGGAACTAGGTCACGGCCCGATAAAAATACTTGTCTTAGGCCTCTCCCAGCTCATTTAGTATCCTAATCTCAAAGGATAAACATTTTTGGAATTATCTCGTGCCCTCATTGAAATCACTCTAATTTATTACAGTCTAATCCAAGGAACTTCTCAGAATATACATCTGTCAATCAGCACATATTTGAAAGCGTATTTTATTTAAGCAGAAAAATATTAAAAAATTTTTAAAACTGTCATTTTAGTATATTTAAATCCCCAACCAGCTGCCGATTAGAGGTCCCTGTGATATCAATGAATAAATAATATTGGTCATAGGTTCTTAAAGAAATTGATAAAGTGGTTTACCCAGTAATTTTCTTGCAAATACGCAAGTCTAAAATATACACTAAATTTTATTTTCTCGTACTAAAGAATAACTTAATCCATTTTACATCATTTTACACAATAGGTGCTTCATAGTAAGATATTTATAAAAAAGAAAGTTAAGGCTTATAATAAAGTTGGAAATACTGAAAATTGTATTATTTCCAGATCTTCGACTCCAAAAACTATGAAACAGACGTATATTATGATACATACTCAACCAGCCCCCTAAACTCTACATATATTTTTTCATATAAATAAATATGATAAAATTTTGTCCAATATCCAAGCTAAAAAACACGAAAAATTCTTATAATACTATTAGAACTACACATTATTTAACGATCCACCAGCATGTTGTAACATTCATTTTTTCCTAGATTTTAAGACCATGTAATGTTACTGATTTTTCACTTCAAATTGTATTTATTTTCATTTTTGTATCGAACGGTATATTAAACAGAGATTCCAAGACGTTCGGTATATACTGTGCAGTGCGGGTTCCTGACCGAATCTACCGCTACGCCGCGATTGGTGAAATGTGTGTATCCGCAGTTTTGGTTCCGGCGTCGCCATATTACCGGCAGAGTTTGCATGGTTTATTTAAGGGTCCGAGAAACGACTGTCTGGGCTAATTTCCATCCAGCCGCCGAGTAAGGCGAATTTCGATCCAGCCGCCGAGTAGGCGAGGCTAATTGCATCGGAGCCGCCGAGTAGGCTTCCTTCGACTGAGCTACAAAAAAAAAAGCTCATAACAACCATCATGCGAGCTAAGTAAAGCACCAGTTTCTTAACGAAAAGCCGTAGTGGGCTCTCTAAGTGTTTGCTAGAAAAGTGTGAAATCGGTCGTATTCCATCAAAGCAGGAATAAGAACAGTAAGTTACCAAAGCATACTTCAATAGACCTGTCCCTGAGTAGTGCCTTAACAGTAATTTAAAACTGACTAAAAAGTGAAGTGAAAAGCACTATTTTTCGTCTTCGGGGTTTGTCATAGTTCAGAATTTAAATGTAATAACTACTAGTTAGGCTAGAATTTTTTTGTAGAACTGCAAAGGTTAGAACTTTTTATTTTTTAAAAACATGAATAAATTTTCTTTTTGTTGATTAAAGCTAGTGTCTCACTGAATACCTATCTTTCTTTTCAGGATAAGGACGGCTGTACCAAACTAACTTTTTATTTAATAGCCGTAAAACCCTTCAGTATTTTTTCATTTTTTTAGCTGAAGTTAGATCCTTTCTATTTTAAAATGAATGGTGCCCAAAAAAATCGTACAGCTAAAGCTTTTTAAAAATAGAAAATAAATCCAAAAAGACGTACAAAAATTATCTCTTACCCATATCTTCCTACCAAAGAAAACTGAGCTAGTGTGTGTTTAATTTCTTTAGTTCTTTTAAAATCAGGGTTCACTCGATTCATTATCAGAAATTAAAGCGGGGCTGCAAGAAAATTGTGCTCAAGCTTGGGGCATCCAATATTCAAACGGTACAAAATTGCGCTCAAGCGTGGGACAAACAACTTCTCACAGGGTACAAAAAAAAAAAAAAATAAGATGCCTCAAACTGAGGACAGTTTCACATGTTACAAAATGACACCACAACGTGCGGGCAAGTTCAAATGTTACAAAATAGCGCTGTCAACGCGGGGCTTTTGGAATTTTATTTTTTAAAAAAAGGTTCAGTGTACTAGCTTTCGAACAAAGTAAAAGCTCTAACTTTGCAGATATTTTTATTTCATAATATTTATTAAACGAAACTACACTATAGCAGTAAGACAAAAGCAGGAAATTTGTAGAATTATTTATTTCAATTTATCCGATGGTGGTTTAGATATTTGAATTTTGTTAATTGACTCTAAGATAAGCGATTCCTACTTTTTTCTTAACAGCTAGCTTTATAGTTCAGATTAGCAGATGTGCTGGTTTACTTTAATTTTTTTGCAGTGTTAGATTTATTTTGCGGTAAACCGAACAAAAAGCTGTTCTTTTTTCTCACCTATATTTTGCATGAATATTAAAAATACTTTGTTTATACGAAACGGTACTTAGAGATTTTTTTATAGGAAATTCTTAACATATTTGGTAAAAGAATTTAAAGAGAAGGCAATACTTAGAAATTTTTTTTTGAAATTGTCGAAGATTTTTTAAATGTTTGATAAAGAAGTTTACATATTTTAAGTGCCTTTACGTATTTTTTATTTAGACTATTGGAAGCACAGGAGAAATATTTTTATGATTTTTTAAACAATTCTTTTAAATTTTATACATTTATCATGGAAGCCTTCAATTTTAAAGTCAATCACCTACTGGAATATGAGTTAGACTATGAACTGAAAATCCGTCGTACTTTCTCAGAACGTCCGGTCGCGGATAAAAAGAAAGATTCTAACGAGGATCTTAAGTAAAGAAATTAATGAGCCCGGAAAAACGATAAAAATAGGGGATGACACCCTGTCTTTTAAAGAAGAAACAGCTGGTATCGAAAAGAGTTTAAATTCTATCCAAAACTTAATCGATAGTTATGACGGCGATCCAAATGATTCACTAGTACACCGGGTTAAGTCACGTTTATCGCATGTTGCGGGTCGCGTACAAAGAATTCCCATGCCGGATGACGAAGAGGAAGCGTCGAAGTTTTCCAAATATGTTCAGGAAACAATAGCTACGTGTGTGCTCATGGAAGCAAATCTTGCAGAAAAGATAGCTCCTGGTCATGAGTTACCACAGTTGCCTATTACAACCCCAGTCATAAACGTACCAGCTCCAATCGTGAATTGCGCAGCCAGAAATATTCCTGTCAGCGAATGGCAATTGAAATTTAATGGAGACTCAAAGAGACTCTATCCTTTTTTGGAGAGGCTGACTGAAATAGCACAAGCTAGGAAAGTATCGGAAGATGAACTTTTCAGCTCTGCTGTTGAATTTTTCACTGGCGATGTCTTCATATGGTTTAGAAGCATAAAATCAAGCGTCAACGACTGGCATTCCTTGGTAGATAGGCTAAAGAAGGACTTCTTGCACTGTGATGATGATGAAGAATTGTGGTCGGAAATAAAGAGGAGGCCACAAAAGAAAAATGAGTCCACTGTGATTTTTATTGCCCACATGGAATCTTTATTTAGTAGGTTGTCCATCAAGCCTTTGGAAAGTACCAAAGTTAAATTTATACGGAGGAATATTCTGCCTAGTTTCGTCAATCGGTTAGCTCTACTAGATATTAATTCGGTAGCCGAACTCGCCGGGTTATGTAGAAAACTTGAAGAGTCCGATTATTTGTTGGAAAAGAGCAGACCAAAAAGCGAAACTAATATACATCAAGTAGAGTATAATCCAAATGGCCGAAGTGGAGTCTCGACAAATAAGGTTGGGAATGTAAATCGGAACCCTAGGAGTAACCAGAAAACGGGCAAAAGAAAAGATAATGACTCTAAAATTAGCGATACTGCAACTAAAGTGAACGACAAGCCGGTTCCACCTAAGGCGATTTTCACGTGTTGGAATTGCACAGGCCCGAATCACACTTACCAAAATTGTACAGCACCAAAGAGGGTATTTTGTTTCAAATGTGGAACAACTGGTGTGAGACTAACATCATGCCCCAAATGTACAAAAAACGAGTAAGGACGGTATATTACCGAGGCGGATACCCTAAGTCCCACAAAAAAGCCTCTAAACATTCGGCTAAGTTACAAGCTCACGTTAGCAGTATAGCCCCTGATCCAAAACGTTCTAGAAACGCAGATGGACAAAAATATTCCAATAGATCAGATTGGACTAAATGGTTACAAAAAGTTTCTGATTTTTTTAAGTCTAATAAAAATTCTCCTTCTCAAGTTAAAACTCCTGCTTCTCCAAATGGTCACATGTCTCCTTTATTCGTGCATAAATATTCAGATAACAGACCGCATATCGAGATAAATCTATTAGGTGCCCATTTCTCGGCTTTATTTGACTCTGGTGCAAATGCCTCCGTTGTAGGTCAGAATGGTATTAAGATTTTAAGTCGTTTAAGTATAAAAATATGCCATGTCAAAAATAGAAGTGTTACCACTGCAGATGGCAGCCGTCTAAAAGTTTTAGGTACGGTTGAGTTGCCGCTAGTCTGCAATGGTCATTGTTTAGTAATCTCTGCTCTAGTAGTACCTTCTCTATCACATACTTTGGTTTTAGGATGTGATTTTGCACAAAAATTCGGAATTCTAGTAAATTTTAAAAATAATTCGTGGTATCCACAGTCCCTAGAAGTCAATTCTCAAACAAGTTTTAAAGATTGTTATTCAGAAAGTTCTTTAGAAAACCTTTTCTCGCGTCTATGTACTCTAGATGATCTCTCGCGGACGGAACGCTTAAAAGCAGAAAAAGTAATAAGCTCTTTCAGTGAAATAAGTAGTAAAGATAGGTTAGGCCGAACGAATAAAATCAACATGTCTATAGATACAGCTGATGCCAGTCCTGTAAAGACAAGGCCCTTCGCCATGTCTCCTTATATGTCAAAAGTATTAAATAAAGAGTTAGACGAAATGTTGAAACTCGGAGTGATTGAAGAATCAAACAGTCCCTGGTGTTCTCCAATCTTATTGGTGAAAAAGGCCGATGGACAGTATCGTCTGTGCTTTGACGGAAGAAAGCTCAACGAGGTCAGCAAATTTGATAACTATCCATTACCGAACATCGACAGAATTTTGACATCACTCAGGAATGCTAAGTATGTATCCTCGATAGACCTTAGAAAGGCTTTCTGGCAAATTCCTTTAGACCTCTAAGGAAAAGACCGCTTTTGCAGTAGTAGGCCGAGGTCTATTTCAGTTCGTCACTATGCCGTTTGGTCTAAAGAACGCTGCTCAAACTCAGCAACGTTTAGTGGACGCTATATTTGGTCCGAAATATGAGCCACATATTTTCACCTATCTCGAGGATATTTTAGTAACATCGGAAGACTTCGAATCGCATATTCGCTTACTTAAGGAAGTAAAAGATAAATTGAAAGAGGCCGGACTGACGATAAATTTGAGCAAATGTGATTTTTTCAAAACTTCTCTAAAGTTTTTAGGCTATATTGTAGGCTCAAATTCTTTGCGTACCGATCCGGATAAAGTAGCAAGCATGGTTAATTATGCGAGACCTACTAATACTACGGAAGTTAAGCGCTTCGTAGGAATGTGTTCGTGGTACAGACGTTTTATCGAGAATTTTTCTACCCTGTTGTCGCCTATTAATGACCTTTTGAAAGGACGAAAAAAAGGACAATCAATAGATTGGACAAAGGCAGCCGAAGAATCTTTTATAAAGATTAAAGAGCTATTGGTTTCAGCTCCAATTTTATCCCAACCAGATTTTTCCCAACAGTTTTATATTTCTAGCGATGCTTCTAATACCGGTTTAGGGGGCGTCCTAACACAGAAAATCAATGGTGAGGAAAGAGTGATAGCGTATGCCAGTAGAACTTTGTCAAAGGCTGAACGTAACTACTCGGTTGTTGAAAAAGAATGTTTAGCAGTACTCTTTAACATCGAAAAGTTTCGACCTTACATAGAAGGTGTTCCTTTCACGGTCATAACAGATCATTATAGTCTATTGTGGCTTAATTCTATTAAAAAACCCTAGTGGCAAACTAGCGCGTTGGGCGATTAGGCTGAGACAACACACATTTACTTTAATTCATAGAAAAGGAGTCCACAATGTTATTCCTGACGCTTTGTCAAGAATCCCAGATCATACCGTGGACGAAAACAGTCTTAATGCACAGATTGGCGTAAGAATCGATATAGTTGACATAGATCGCATAGATCCATGGTACGACAATTTACGGCAGCAAATCAAAGAATTTCCTGAAAATTTTCCGCAGTGGAAAGTGGAAAATGATTTCGTGTACAAGTTTATCCCAAACCAGTTGCCTTTAAAAGTTAATGTACCCGAGTGGAAAATACTAGTTCCTAAACCACAGAGAGAGGAAGTTATAGACATGTGTCACACTCCTCCTACTTCTGGTCATTTTGGCTTTTATAAAACTCTTCACAGGGTTCAGGAACAGTATTATTGGCCAAAAATGCGTTTTGACATCGTAAAGTTTGTGAGGACTTGTGAAGTATGTGGAGCGCAGAAATCTCCAAATGCACTACCTATGGGACTGATGGGAAAAGAGAAAACGGTTAATTACCCCTTTCAAGTCATAGCAGCTGATCTAGTAGGCCCATTCCCCGTTCAAAAAAGGGAAATAAATGGCTTCTCGTGGTTTCTTGCTGGTTTACAAAGTATACCATGCTATTTCCTTTGAAAAGCTCTAAAGCTGGATATATAGAGAGAATTTTGGAAAATAATGTCTTTCTAATCCACGGGGTCCCATCGCTCTTAATATGCGATAACGGTACTCAGTTTACCTCTAAAAGTTTTAAGAGCTTAAGTGAAACTTATGGTTTTAACATCCGTTTTAATCCCGTGTACTCTCCCCAATGTAATTTTGTGGAACGTAATAACCGAACAGTCGGGACCGCTTTAAGAAGTTACGTGGATTCACATGACACTTGGGATGGCAATATTTCCAAAATCCAACAAGCGATAAATACCGCAAGACACGAAGTAACAGGGTTCACACCGTCTTTCTTAGTTTACGGCAGACATATACCTCTATCTGGATCATATTATAAAAACTTAGATTTGGATGTCAATGTTGACAGCGAAATAATTCCGGGTAACAGGGGTGAGTATGCCGAAAATTTAAAGGGTTTAAAGGATATTTTCACTGACGTGCGTAGTAGGATACATAAGGCTTATGAACGGAACAGTAAGTCTTACAACCTTAGAAAAAGGGATTTTGCCTTTAATATAGGTGATCACGTTTGGCGAAAAAAAAAAATTCTTTCCAGTGCAGCAGATAAATTCACATCTAAGTTGGTACCTAAGTATGTGCATTGCGTGATAAGAGAAAAGATTTCAGACTTAGTTTATGGTTTAGTTAATTTAGATGGGACTAAAATAGGACGATGGCATATTAAAGACTTAAAACCATTCAATGAACCTAACCCTAATGAAAGTTTGTCAGAAGAAGAATAATTTATATTTACATTATCTTAATTGCTTTACTTTATTTTTTTTTGATGTTGCTCTGTAGAGGTGACGACCTCGTTTTTTTTGACTGTTATAAAAGTTGAGCAGAGTATAGCTTACTTTTATTATTTTTGCTAAGGTTTTGGGTACTGATCATATCCAAACTTAGGCTGATGGTAGTTGATGTTAGCATCGACTCAGCTGTTGCGAGCTTGCGAAAGAGTCACACTCAGGATTTATCATAAGACTGGTATGTCGGTGGTCGCGGGATTTGATTTGCTTATGACCCCAAATAATATCCAGTTCTTGACACTTGGAAGCGAAATTTTGATTAGAGGCAATCCAAGGTGATCTTGAGTTAGGACAAGCGCAAGATGTAGCTCGTGTAGTGTGATGTAGAGTCAAAATTTTTAAGAGCAATTTCAAAGTTCGTTACCCGAGTGGGTGTATTTTTATTACCTTAATGGTATATGTTGGGTGCAATTAAGAGTAAATTGATTTTGGTTTATCCAGTAAGTCTAAGACTTGGATTATTTTGATTTAGATCTTCTTCTGAATTGACAAACTGAGGGTATTTTCTATTTTTTTTTTCAGAGCCGTTTAAACGTTACCTTTGAGTCACTAATTTTTTTTAAACATTTTTTTTGCATGGACTCATAGGCGTATGTTGAGTTTTTTCGGTCTACTATCAGATTGATAGGAAATTGAAGTCCTGCAGGAGAACTAAAGGCTGATCATTTACAAGAGATGAAAGCAGAGTAAGACAGTCGTTTCACAAAGAAATGATCAAAATCTGATACCGAGATGAGAACCTTGTCAAGAGAGGCTAAGCGCAGTGAAGGAAGATTCCTAACCGAATTTTTAGATTTTCACCAGATAATCTAGAAGTTTGGGCTGACAGAAAACGGTTATGCCTGATACCTGTAGCAGTTTCTTCTAGAGGCCATTGTCTAGGAAGACGATTAACACCATGATCGAATATTTTAGCTGTCAACGATGTTTTCTTCTTGTTTCTGATTAAGCTGGAAAAGCTCTTGTCGTCTTCAACAGTTTTGTTGCGTTGCCACCGAAAAATAGAGAAATTTTTGCTTCATGTAGCTTTTTAAGCTCATTTTCGTTTTTTGGAAATTTCCGTTAGAAGCTTGGTTAAGTTAACCTTATAAACCTTTTTGGTTGTATCCCATGAGTTATCTGTTTTTATAGGCTGTGATGCACCGGGTGCTAACAGATACCGTTACGACGTTTGGCAGGAAGTTAGTCTTCCTGAGGAACAGACTGATTGGAAGGGTAGTCTATGGGGGGTGAACGTTTGACCTTTGGGACCTTTAGGGGTTTTGTTACCCAATGGTTATTTCTATTTGAACCAAAGGAGAGCCTAGCTACTGTAGTCGACCTCAGCTCCAATTAGCCTAGTAGTGGTGACAGGCTGTTGGCAGTAGTGTGTTTCGGAACACCCTATTGATGAAATTTTTTTTGACTTATGGTGGTGTGATAGACACCGTTTTAGTTTAGTGGATGCTATAATCTACTCCCTTTTGTTGGTGGACACCAGGGTCACCATTTCCGTATTTTATTGTCTCCACCTTTCAGTATATCGTGATGAGGTGTTTGTCTCCTGTTATGTGGGATGGATTGAATGTTTTTCGTTGTTGTTCTAGGGCGAGACCAGTACACGAGGGTTCTTCATGCAACTTGAAGAGGCGCAATGCTGGTTGAGTTTTATATCTCAGTGTAGCCACCCTGAAGAATGACGGAGGGCGTTTCTTCTGGCTCATGTTTCTAGGCAGATTTGTCACTTTGGTGCGATGTGCCGAAGATTTGATTAGCTTTTGCTAAGAGCTTTCACCAAGCTCAGTATGGAGTTATCATAACCAAGAGTTTGGGATTTGAACTCCTGTATATATTTCTGTATATATTTCTGTATATTTCTATTTCAGTGTATGTTGGTTGCCTGAGGGCATGTGCTCAAAATGTGTGATTTTGAGTCGTTTTGTTTATGGACTCCCATATATAGGATTATGACTTTAGGGAGGTCCTATTTCGAGACTTGCTGTCTCATATAGTTATGTTAAGAATGTTTCCTTGAATGTTAGTTGCGCGCGGACTAATCATTCTGTTCTTAGTGAACATTGCTTTTAGAAGCAGGATCATTCAGTTTGGTGAATTTTAGCTTTTATAGCTATTCACTGTGTTTAGAGTGAATTTTAGCTTTTGTAGCTATTCACTGTGCCTATAGTGATTTTGTTAGCTTTTATAGCTGCTCACTATGTTAAAGGCGAGATTGTTCTTTTGAACGCAGACTTTGTGTAGTCGAGGACTACTTACAGAGTGTTTTCTTGGCGAGGAGCTGAGGCTTTTTTTCTGGCGATATACCAGAATGTTTTCTTGGCGAGGAGCCGAGTTTTTTCTGGCGATATACCAGAGTGTTTTTGTTGGCGATAAGCTGACGTGTTTTCTGGCGATCAACCAGAGCGTTTTCCCTAGCGATTTTAGCATGTCTAAATGTCTTAGGACGTCGACATTGCGCGATAGAGTGCGATTATTTTCCGAGTGCAACTAGTAGTGATACTAGATTTAGAATGTTCTCTTAGCGATGAGCTAGAGCATGGATGGCGATTTTTTTCCCGAGCGTTTGTCTGGATATTTATCCAGATGTTTTTCTTAGCCTAGTGCTAAATGGTCTGACAAGACTTTTTCTTTTTAGTGTAAGTGTTTGCACTAGAATCAGTTTTTTATTTTTCTTTATTTAAGAATTTTTCTAAATTTCTTTTGCTGACATAGAAAATTTTCAGACAATCCTTAAAATATTTTAAGGGGGGTGTTCATACTTTGTTTCAGTTCATTTTTTTTGATTTAGACAAGAGTCTAGACAAAGTTAAATTTTTTTTGTTTTGGTAACAATAACAGAGCTGATTCTTTTATAGAAGAAGACCGCGATTGTTACTTTGAACAGGTATTTCTTATGTTCATGAAGGATTTTTATTTACTTTTTGATGTACTTAACCTTAGTGCTTAATTAAGTTAGGTCTAGTTATAAGATTCTTGTGTACTTGCAAAGATTTTCATTTGGTTTCCATTGTACTTAATATTAGTGCTTAATTAAGTTAAGTCTAGTAGTAAGGTACGAAGTTTGTACTTTTGTTTTAAGTTCTGACCTTAGTATTAAGTGATAGTGTACCACTTTGTACCTTTTCATAAGTAGCCTAAGTTTAATAGACTAGTGTAGTCTATTTCTTTTTGGAAGGGGGTAAATGTAACATTCATTTTTTCCTAGATTTTAAGACCATGTAATGTTACTGATTTTTCACTTCAAATTGTATTTATTTTCATTTTTGTATCGAACGGTATATTAAACAGAGATTCCAAGACGTTCGGTATATACTGTGCAGTGCGGGTTCCTGACCGAATCTACCGCTACGCCGCGATTGGTGAAATGTGTGTATCCGCAGTTTTGGTTCCGGCGTCGCCATATTACCGGCAGAGTTTGCATGGTTTATTTAAGGGTCCGAGAAACGACTGTCTGGGCTAATTTCCATCCAGCCGCCGAGTAAGGCGAATTTCGATCCAGCCGCCGAGTAGGCGAGGCTAATTGCATCGGAGCCGCCGAGTAGGCTTCCTTCGACTGAGCTACAAAAAAAAAGCTCATAACAACCATCATGCGAGCTAAGTAAAGCACCAGTTTCTTAACGAAAAGCCGTAGTGGGCTCTCTAAGTGTTTGCTAGAAAAGTGTGAAATCGGTCGTATTCCATCAAAGCAGGAATAAGAACAGTAAGTTACCAAAGCATACTTCAATAGACCTGTCCCTGAGTAGTGCCTTAACAGTAATTTAAAACTGACTAAAAAGTGAAGTGAAAAGCACTATTTTTCGTCTTCGGGGTTTGTCATAGTTCAGAATTTAAATGTAATAACTACTAGTTAGGCTAGAATCTTTTTGTAGAACTGCAAAGGTTAGAACTTTTTATTTTTTAAAAACATGAATAAATTTTCTTTTTGTTGATTAAAGCTAGTGTCTCACTGAATACCTATCTTTCTTTTCAGGATAAGGACGGCTGTACCAAACTAACTTTTTATTTAATAGCCGTAAAACCCTTCAGTATTTTTTCATTTTTTTAGCTGAAGTTAGATCCTTTCTATTTTAAAATGAATGGTGCCCAAAAAAAATCGTACAGCTAAAGCTTTTTAAAAATAGAAAATAAATCCAAAAAGACGTACAAAAATTATCTCTTACCCATATCTTCCTACCAAAGAAAACTGAGCTAGTGTGTGTTTAATTTCTTTAGTTCTTTTAAAATCAGGGTTCACTCGATTCATTATCAGAAATTAAAGCGGGGCTGCAAGAAAATTGTGCTCAAGCTTGGGGCATCCAATATTCAAACGGTACAAAATTGCGCTCAAGCGTGGGACAAACAACTTCTCACAGGGTACAAAAAAAAAAAAAATAAGATGCCTCAAACTGAGGACAGTTTCACATGTTACAATGTTTTACTATTTTGTATTATAAATTGTCAATTATTCTGACTAAAAAATTTTCTCATAGTAATATTAAAACTATACAATATTTAACGACTCTCTCACCTTATCCTGTTAACATAGCCAACAAGGAAAAAAATAATATAACGCTTATATTCTTTGACTCCAGAAACTCTTAAAAAGGGCAATAACTCGATAAATACGAAACTACCCTTCTAACTTCCTGCCCCACTCCTTTAACTTCTTATAAATGTAGTATAAATACTTATACTTAAAATTCATTCATTATCCCAACCAAATACCAGCCTCCTATTCCTGTTAAAACTGAAAATAGTAAAAAATAACTTAATTTTCAGATTTCTTGACTCCAGGAACACTGAAGAGAACTTATAATTCGATATATACGAATCAACCTTTCCAACTTCTTCCCCCACCCTTTTAAATCCTTATATATATTTTTTTTATATTTTAATGATCTCCATGAACTTAACGCATTAGCTACGAACTTGTAATTTAAAACCCAGCCGCTAACACCGGATTCAAGCAAGCCACCTTCCAGTCCCCCGCCGTGTCTGTCTCTCTATACGCGACTTTCTCAGTAACTACTCAACGGATTTTATTTTGGTTTCCACTAATGGATAGACTGTTTCACGGGAAAGGTTTAGGTGTATAATTTGTGAATATTTTTTCTAAATTATCCAACCTTTGACCATGAATGTCGAATGAAGTCGTAAAAACAATGTAAAGTAATACGTTACATATTTTTGTTGATTACTTGAGTTATACTATAATGAGGGTCAAGTACTTAATGGAATCATGTTCAGAGGCCTCAAAAACCTGTATGTATATTTCAGTAGCATAATGGAAGCTCAAAACACTTTTTTTTATCGAATTTAACCTCTGATGCTTAAAAAGATGTGATATCCTAGTAAAAAACAGACTTGAGCGACCTTTAAATTTTAATATTTTTGTGAACGGATTTCAAGCAGCTGGAGTTTGGTCCATGAACAAGAACGTCCTTCCCGAATCTTTGTTTAAAGCAGCTGAAAATATAAATGCTCTCTCTCTCAAACAAACTCAAGTAATGAAAGCACATCGATCTTTTAAGACGCTTCTATTATTATCAATATTAAAAAGCCATATTTAAATCGTGCACCGTCTATTTCTGGATTTAAGGCTGAAGCTCTAAAAAAAAAAAATCTTTATCTCCAATACTACAAAAATACTGTGCCAAAAACTATGTTGAAAAAATCAATAAAATAAACAAAGACGTATCGTATAATATACACGAGCCTCCCCGACAGAAGAAGCCGGACGATTTTAAAGTAACCAATTTTTGTCGACGTCTGATAAAAAAATTCTTTCTAGACTATAATAAAGGGGAACAATCCATCTCAACGTTTATTTTATTATCTTTTTAACAAAGAAACAAATAAAATTTTGGTAAATTTTATATATTATTTTTTTATATCAAATTAATTTATGGTAAATTTTTTCCTTTATTTATTATTGAATCCGCTATTTTTTATTTAACAGCTGTGTGGAGACAAAATAAAAACAGAATATCAAATAGGTTTTCACTGAACTTTTTTAAGATAAATACCTAAATGGTGTCTGCGGATATTCGCCTAAGTAGCCGATGTCCGAGCGCTCAAAGTAAAGTTTAGAGCATGTACCTGTTTTTGACGAGTTGAAATTTGTGAAACGTTGCATTACCTTGCGACATTCGACTTAGTACAAATCAATTCTATAAATAGAAACCTAAATGCTTGTCCACATAAAAGTCCTTAAATTATTTATTTAGACTATTAATATGTGATATTAATGGTGTTTGGATTTTTTAATGTACCTTAAATCGGTATCTTAATGGTTGGTTATATTTTTGTATAATTTATTTAGGTAATTTTATTTAAATTGTGCTGTGAGCAATATACATCTATACGAAATAAATAAATAAATAAACGTAGCCTTGAATAAGCAACGGATCTCCATATAAATTTAAAACATAAACAACTGTACCAATGACACAATCTATCTGCACTTTGTTATACAGTTTCTGCAAATTTCTTAATCACTCAGTCCATCTCTCTTTAAAAAAACGTTGACCTTTACATCTTACCCCGTAATTGCTAAACATTCACTGAAAAGAAAACACGGGAGTCTCGGCATAAATACAAATAACAAAGGACTGACGGAATCAAAAAACACGACCTTCTATCTGATTTAGGTATTTCGATATTGTAGAGTAGAAGTTCTTCGGTAGGCGTCATACGTGTATCAAATTTGAATTAATATATCCATTCACGACTTATCGTGCCAATAGACCAAGATAATATTTGTCGTGATAATCAAGAGAATATTTATTACTCAATAAAACGTGAACTAAAATAAAAATCTCAAAGAGTAATTTTTTCACTAATAAAAATGTCTAATTTTAGGCAATTTTATAGAGTAAAGGCAGACATATTAAAAAAATAATAATAAAGAAATCCACTTGTTTGTAAGCGCCCGATTTCCACTCAACTCCGGCGAACTATATGTGGCGCTTCACAAAGGCCACAATATCCTGCCACTATGCATTATTACTGCAGCCGTAAAGCTTTCAGACGGGTGGCATGACACTGAAGCTTATCTGAAAGTTTTCTGGCTATAATGGTTTTACATGGGACGACGACTCACTGTGCCGATACGCAGCCACAGAATAGCCCATGGAAAACAGCACTAAGTACCGTAACACATGAGCTACTCTGTTGTGCCATTATGAAAGTCCGCGCCATCACGGGAAGTCGTCGACCCATTTGAAACCTATGTTTTTTTAGTGAAAGCTTTGAAAACGGCAATACGGTGGGCCATCTGAAAGCGTTCAGTCAGAAGTAATGCTAATAGATGGAAGAAGGACTGGCAGCGAACCTTGTTCAGCCATCAAGATTCTGCTGGTTGAAAAAATTGCTCAATCCAAGGACTTTTAAAAAATGCGAACCTGAACTTTTATTTACACTGATAATAATACTAAATATACATGATATTAATGAAATATAAATTAACAAATATAGTATAATTCCGATGAATTAAAAATCATAAAAATCGTATTGAAAATAAAACAGTATTACAACCCCTATAAACACATTTGGTAGATTTTTTCCCTCAAGAGCATTAAAACATAATAACCTCCTTTACAGTCCCTTTTTAACGATAAGTATTTTAAGTTAATTTTTAAGAATTTGACATAAGACATATTTTTTACTATATAATTTTTTATCCTATTATAATGCAACAAAAAATTCCCATTAATTTAATACCATTATATCGATAAGTAAAATACATCGTCATGTTTTGAAGAATTTTCTAAATTCAGTTTAATTTATAAGTATGACACCTTCTATATTGTCGAATTTTTATAATCTACACAATAAAAAATAAATATATAAAGTTGTTCAAATGTAGGAACAAGATTTTCCATATCATTTCATGGCCTTACCACAACGACATAAACCGAAATTTAACAGTTTCTAAAAGAGAGATTTAAAAGTATTTCATACAAATATATGTCTTTCTGTTATTACTCTGTAATCGAAAATACCATTATATTAAATTAATCTAACAGGTAATAAAATTATTCTGCCAATCCGATTAACGACTTTACTATCTTAATTATACCTTGTCGCTCCCAATTTTACTCGATATTCCTACCAAAGTTGTTAACAAAGGCTAAAAGATAACGAAACAAACCTTAATTTATTCAAAATACACCTTGAAAGATATAATAAAGGAAGTTACCAATTCTATAACAGTTACACGATCCAGTAATTCTATCAGGTTTTGACAAACCCGTATATAGTATAGTATGATATAGTTGTTCGCAGAAATGCAATAACGCCCGAGGCAGCACTACCGCGTTGCCTAAAAAGTGCTGTGAAATACAGAAATGTATGTTTCGGCACTTGGACAACGTTGACGGGTATTACTACATCCTTAGGATATGAAAAACGGTAAAATCCCTACTCAAGCGGGGAGGTGAACGATAAACAAATTTATATCTATATATATATATATATATATATATATA
>CM032446.1:153361181-153417713 GCA_019049505.1 Pachyrhynchus sulphureomaculatus | reverse complement strand
AGCATCATCGATCCTCGTCTACCAAGTCGCGAGTCTAACACTCCCGTCTCATTTTACGTTCCTGAAGAGAACTAGTACATTTTGAAGACTTCACTTCGAAGGAAGGAGAACGATGGTATATAAACTGCCATTTGCAATTTTTAAGGGCTTTTCCCGGTCCAGCACGTAACAGTGACTTTCTTCATCCTTCATGTAGTGAGGGTTTCCTTTTTGCCATCCATGATATAGTGTGTTTTTTTTTATCATCGAGCCGTTCCAGAAATATCCTACCCATCATAAAACATTTTGGGTCAAGTGTTGATTAGTTACCCAAATGAAAATGAGGAGGTAGTGTGTGAGGTAATATTTTCATGGGAAACTCACCAGGAGAGGCCAAGCAGTTGATAGAAAAGCCATGAGGACAAGCCAGACAGTAAGTCGATAACTGTACCAGTTAAATATCTCAGTTCCTTCCTACAACGTGTGTTCCTGACAACTACGTAACACGTGTGATCCCGGCACGAATATCGGTTTCACCAGAAGTGAACCTGGAACCATCTTTCTATAACGTGCCTTTTTAAAGCCATTTTTTTCATTCTCAGTAATAATTGATACGAAAAACTATACTACCTTCATAATTCTAAGTTAAAGACTATCTGTGAACACTTTCATAGCACAAAGGGTTATTAATCTAGTCTATTTAATTCCAAGAGTGTAATAAATGTAAGAATATTTTTTTAATTGTTAATATACTTTATTTCGCGTTAGCGTAGTGTTTCACTGAACTCCCGTTCTATCTTACAGGACGGTTGTACTTTATTCAGTTTTATACCATCAACTAAATAACTCTTCAGTATTTTTTCATTTTTTGAGCTGAATTTAGATTCTCTATATTACAAAATGAATGATGCCCAAAACAGTACAACTAGGCTTTAAACAACTGCAGAGGCTATTTTCAAAAAATTATCTCTTACCCTCCTCTCTCCAAAAAAAAGGAGCTCGCTGAGATGTCTCTTGTATATTAATATCCACTCAATATATTCTCAAAAGTAAGAAGACATATATATATACATATATATATATATATATATATATATATATATATATATATATTATATATTATATATATATATACATATATATATATAGTATATATATATATATATATATATATATATATATATATATATATATTTATATATATATATATATATATATATATATATATATATATATATATATATATATGTATATGTATATATATGTATATATATATATATATATATATATATATATATATATATATATATATATATATATATATAGTCTCTGAACAATAGGAGAAGACAGAAAAAAACCAATGTTCTAACAAGTTGAATCTTTGTGGTTCTTATTAGATTTCTATCTCTCCATAATTTGACCATTTGGGTCGTAACTGATCGTCCCAATACGTCTGCGAATTTCTATCTTACGAGTGCCGAAGCCATGTAACGTCCAGCTAGGATTTATATATATATATATATATATATATATATATATATATATATATATATATATATATACATATATATATATATATATATATATATATATATATATATATATATATATATATATATATATATATATAAAAATAAACCTAACTTTCTTCATTGCCACTAATCAGCGCTTTTCTGCTCTCCATTATACAAAGTAAAAACCACAGGTACGAAATTCAGAACATTTCACGTAGATTCTAGACTTTCTTACCATAAGTCCAAACGATATCATCGCTTATTTCAACGTCAAGTCATTATATAGCACCATTCAACAACAGTTCTTGAGTCATCACTATCATAAGCAGTCGCCCATCTCTCTCATGTTTTACGTCAGATTTATACGGGAAAAACTCTAATTAAGAAAGAAATCTATCAACCCAGAGATAGAACCCATATAACAAGAACGGAAACCGCTGAAACGACGGTTTTGTGGGGATGAAGTCAAATACGAACGATCAGTTACTGCAACATTTAAGGTATACTGGGGTACGTGGGGACAAAGCGCTAAAAATCAGTTTAAATCAATATAATTAACGTTATCTACTGACAAATGTTTTGTTTCACTGGTATACAAAAAATTAAAGCATTGAAAATTTTTAAACCTTTGGAACCCCTGATGGAAACAGTTAACATCATAGGCTCAAGTTGTATTAATTGATGGTAATTCGATAGTCTGGTGAGTAGAAGTTTAATGTATAGGAACTCCATGCGTGAATAGGGCATCTTGTGTTTCGATGCTTGTAGGTAGGAAAAGAATAAACCCCACTTGCTTCATTCTCTGATCGTGTTAAGGCAAGTGGTGCCGAAAAGACCGGGGTGAGTGAAGCAGAGGCTTTACTTGCCCCAGTGTACCGATTACTTATTTATTTCACCCTCAATTACCTTGTTTATTTAATACATATTCGTGAGTTGGGGCAAGTAATTTTGTAAACAAAGAACTCATTCGATGTCGTAAACGAGCGCATTTTTTCAGGAATGTTATTTGCGTGACGAAAGATGAAAGTGTAAGTATTTTAAATTATTAAAGGCTTGCCGCATTGTCAAAAAATTTAAGGCGCATACGCCGAGTTGTTTACAAGTTAGTGATGTGCTAATATTTAATTGTTTTTCCTTTCAAAAAATTACTTAAGTAAAAAGTCCAACATACATTAAACAAGAACTTCAACAAACCTTAGAACATGTAAAATCAAAAAAGATGTTTATGTACAAAGTAATTGGATATCCCAAAACACACATTATCTAATAGGTTACAAGTTGAGAAGAGTACAACAGAAGCAATACAGCAATATCTAATGATGTTGAAGGAAAATTGGCTACTCATTTCAAAACTATAGAAAAGTACAGTTTTGGATTATTGAAAAAATAATTTCTTTTGCCATAGGGGAATATATGAAGCATGATAATATTAACACGTCTTTTAATGATTCTATCCCCGTAGATGATTATTTCGGGAACTTTAAATATTGATTGAACCTGTGGCAAGAAAAAAACACAAGGCAATTGAGCTGCTCACAAAAAAAGCCTAGATCCAGTTATCATAGCTAATTATTTTGCGTTGCTCAATGTGTGTTACCCGAATATATTTACAAAAATTTTTACACTGATCCGGTAAGAGTGAAAGTAGTAAGTGAAAAAGGAAAAGCTGCTTACAGAACTACTGCTGGTCCAAAAAAAGAAAACATCAATGTATTAATAGGTGATCGTGCAGTAAGTGAGAAGCTATCGCCAGTCAACATGTCTAAAGGCAAAAAAGTGTGAGATTCTTGGATATCAAAGGCCCGCGACGATTTTGACATGCTCCCATACACTATAACAGTCAACGTGTGGATGGAGTGTGCCATATTTGCTATATATTTTAAAAAGCTCTTGGAGAGTTTCCAATAAAAAGAGAAGACTGTCGGTCCTCTTACATTTCACTCTATCTAGTTGAGACAGCATTTTAATAAAATGTAGAGATTTTGAAGCTCCCACTCTAGCTTCTCTTTGCATCCCATGATCTTTAAATCCTTGAAAGCAATGTATGATAAAGCCCTTGTAAAGTGGCGGAGAAAAAATTACTACTTAGAACTTCCCAAAAGTGGGTTTGCCACTATGATTTCTATAGTGTAGAAAGCAACAGATGAAGATACTATCAAAAGGCGAATTCACGAGTTAGGAATTTATCTTTTTTTGAGTGATTCCAGAGGACAAATTCGAATCTGGGGCGCTTGCAAGACTCAAACGCCATTGCAACTGTAACGATTCATCTACAAGTCAAAATCAACATTCCAATGACTCCGGGATAGACAGAAACACACGGGAGGTAGAAATCTATACCGTCATTCGAAAAAATTCTTCTGGAACATGTTATTTCCAACTTCTTATCGACTTATTCTACAAAACATAGGAAGCTACGGCCAGATGCTGAAGTAATCACGTTTAAATAAACCTCTTGGACTTTGCAGCTGAAAGAGGATCCGTCAAAATCTTGAACACTTTACGTAAAAAAACGGACGTAAATAGCCGGAAATTACCTTTTTTGTTAATTGTGATGATAATATTGTTTTTTTTCTTATGTTGACAAGTAATTTTTATAACGTCTAAAAGGACCCAAAAAAGCGATGTTGGTTTATGTTTGAATTTTTGACTAATTGAATAACTTTTAAAATGTTTTGTGTTCTGAGGATGCATGTTGATGTTGCACTTGATAAACGAAGAATGTTTTTGAAAAAAAAGTATGAGTTCATTGGAAAAATCCTAGTAGGCTGAGTGAAAAATGGCAGGGTAACTGAAGCCTCCGCACTTACGTTGACTTTTTGTTTGGTACGTCCTACTGCAGACTAAATTCACGCACGTTTGTGAACTTGTATTCAGATCAGAGCACATTGACATAAAATTTTATGCAGTTTAGGAAATATGAAATTTAAATGAAATAGGAGCTTGTCCCGTGTACTGAACCCGACATGGTCATGTCGGAGCACTCCATTCCCCTAACATCGTCACTCAATTTGTTGGGCATTAATTTGGGAGCAAATATGTCCTGGCATGAACATGTTGCAGGCATAGCAAGGAGAGCTTCTCAAAAGTAGGGAATATTAATTCCAACCAGAAAGCTTTACACTCCACAACAATTGTTAAATTCTTTACAAAAGCTCAAATTCGACCAGCTATGGAATACTGCTCCCATGTCTGGGGCTCCGCTCCCAAACACACACTGCATTTGTTGGATTATGTTCAGAGAAGAGTTCTTCGTCTGATTGGACACCCGGAACTGACCGGCGGCCGTGATTCCCTGGAACATCGAAGAACGGTTGGCGACTTAAGTCTGTTCTACAAGTATTTTCATGGAAAGTGTTCGAAGGATGTAGCCCGCTTAATTCGTCCCAGAGCGGTGCATGTTAGAAATACACGTCGCGCTAATACTTCACATCCGTATGAGGTTCAGCTTGTTACTCCGCGTGCAATGCTTTTCAAGCAGTCTTTTATATGAAGAACATCATCTCTTTGGAATAATTTGCCCAGGACTGTGTTCCCTACCGAGTACAATTTGCAGCGATTCAAGAACAGCGTAAATCGCTTTTTCTGCACAATGCCGCTTCTGGAGCGCTTTAGGGACTTCCCTGTAGCACGTGTGTTAGACACATAAATATATGTATATATATATATATATATATATATATATATATATATATATATATATATACGCAAAACCAGTACACCTCTCTAATAATGTAGTTATAAAGTTAAAGGCACAACTCTTGCCCATTTAAAACACCAAGATTATTATGTGTTCGCTCTCTATCAATTCTGAAAGCCGAATTGCTTCACTATAATTATTTTATTGCGCTAGGGATCTTGGTTTGCTTGAAACAGCTAAATCATGTGCAGATGAACTTTACTGCTTCACATTGTACTATCGATTTCCAAGGAAAAGCGCCATCCACTATTCTAATAGAACAGTCAAGGATGCCGGATATTGGGTTCATAATGTACTTTAATGAAGCTAGACATATTCAAAAAAGCTTTTGACGCTCATAGAATACCTGCCATAGTACTCAAGAAATGCAGAAACAAACTAACACCAATTTTCTGTAGAATTTTCAACCTCGCCTACAAAAAGGTAATATTTCCTTCCTGCTGGAAATGCGCTACAATTCAGCCGATACCCAAAAAATGCAAGACGACCTTGCCAAACAACTACCAACCAATCGCATTGCTTTTAATAGTATTAAAGGTTATGAAGATGGCTTTCAATCAACATCTTCTAAAATATCTAGAAGAATTTACTATAATAATATTTAATACAAATTTCGTTGTTAATAAACGACCATCAATATTGCTTTCGTAAGCAAAGGTCAACAGAAGATCTACTAACTTATGTAAAACATGTTTGGAACAACGCAATTGAACATTTTAGAGAATCTGGAGCGATTGCACTTGATATATCCAAGGCATTCGACCGTGTTTAGCACGACGAATTGATGGCTAAGCTACGCTCTTGTGATATCTCTGAAAAGTTTTGTTTATGGCTCTCGTGTTTCTTCAGAGAACGTTCTTTACGAGTGGCAGTCGATAGTGTGCCCTAAGACTCCCTACTGTGTCCTACTATCTTTCTAATTTACATTAACGATTTGCTGAAAAGGACCAGGAATTCAGTCTACAGCTTTGTAGGTGACAGTGCGCTTATTTCTTCATTCACTCTGAATCGGCTACTTATGCAAATATAGGTAAACAGAGGGAAGTCGTTCAACTTAAGTTAACATTGCTGAACCCAACATAGTTATATTGGGATACTCCATTTCTCTAGAATCGACATTCAATTTGCTGGGCGTTAATTTGGGAGCAAATATGATTTGGCATGAACATGTCGCATGCATAGCGAGGAGTGCTTGTCAAACGCTGGTAATATTATTTCAGCCTAAAAAGCTTTTCCTTCCACAAAAAACTGTTAATTCTGTACAAAACTCTAATTCGAACAACGATGAAATACTGCTACCATGTTTGGGGTTCTGCTCCTAAGCCTACACTGCATTTGTTGGATTTAACTCAGATTAGAGATGTTCGCCTGATTAGAGACTCAGAACTCACCAGGAACCTTGATACCTTGGAAGATCGAAAAATGGTTGGCAACTATTCTACAAGTATTTTCATAGAAAGTGTTCGATGAATACAGCCCGCTAACTCCTACCAGAGGGGTGCATGCTAGGAATACACGTCGCGCTAATACACCACATCTGTATAAGGTTCAGCTTGTCACTCCTCGTATAACGGTCTTTATTGAAAATCAAGATAAGCCGTGCCTCTTTCTCACAATTTTGAAAGTATAAAAAATTTTCATATCATGAATGTATACTTATTCTATCTTAACCTAAGCTCCTATAATAGGAAGCCTATACTAACTTAACCTAGGAAATGTTTTTAGCATATACATGAGTTTCTTAATGCTAGGATTTAGAACTAAGACTAAAACTACCTTAGTCTAAGACTTACGCGAACTTAAACTAGGACGTAACAATGACTTAAATAAGGACTAATTTAAACTTAAAACCTAGAATGACATTCTTCTTGTCACGGCGGGCGAGGGGGGTCATCGTCTTCGTCCGAGAGCAGCAGCGGGTCCGAAGGTCTCGGGAACTGGCGGCTGGCTTGAGGTGGTAGGTGGAAGGCGTCCCTGATGCACGGATTGGGGTGCTGGGATGCCTTCTCTAGGAACTTCTGTTGAATCCTCGTATAACCCTTTTCCAGCAGTCTTTTATGTGGAGAACGTCACCCTTTTTGAATGATTTGCCCAGGACTGGGTTTCCCAGCAAGTAAAATTTACACCGATTCAAATTCAAAACAAAAATAAATCGATTTTTCTTCACACGCGTCGCTCCTGTATAACTTAAGAAATTTCTTTGCAGAAAGTGTGCTATTCCTATAAAAAAATTTCGATTTCATTTCTACGCTTTCATAGCGTATTGCCGGAGAGCATTACGTCGATATGATGTTCTGAACTTAGGTAATATTAAAGATCCGCCAAACCTCAATTAGAAAAGGTACCAGAGTATTTCTTGTCCCAAAATTTGACTTGTTTATGTCCTTTCAATGTGTAAAAGATCAAGTTGTGTCTATACAACATACAGCTGATTCAAGAAATAGTCAACTGATACTGTTTGAAGGCTCAATTTCGTTGAATGGACACGTTTCTACCTTAACTGCCACGTCAATTGTAATTGGCATTATTGGTGTCCAAATAGTTCTGAAACTAAATGCGCAATGTCGTTACATAAAATAATGGGTCTATAATTTACTTTACAATGACATAGGCCGTCAGCCATGTGTGAATTCGGCGCGATATATAGAGATGATTGTTAACTTCTTGTTATGGTTTTCTCGACAATTTTTAATCGGGTTAGCTCATGAAAATGTCATCTTGCTTGAATATTTTCATTGTATAATTACCTGCGACTAATATTAACTAATATAATTATATAAACCAAATGTGTTCTGTCATTTCATTAGAGTGGCGTATATGTTTGTAAGGTACTCGTATATCCACCAATGCTATCAAGGATTCCGATCTGGAGATTGTGCCTTCACGAGTTTGAAAATTCTTCAAAAATGTTTTTACTGTTTAAAGAAGGTATAATATATATTTTGGAATTTTTTCTTTGTTTTGTCCTAATATACCCTCGACGAGTTGTAACTCAACACATCCTCACGAGTATTATATTATATATTGTAGCTGCTTATTAAGTATAATAGCAATTTTTATTTGTCAATTTTTTTCTATTGTGGGGCAAAATTCCACGAATCGATTTGAGGGACTTAGTAGAAAGATTAAACGTAATGAGAAGAAATTCCTAGCTGGATTATTAGAACTCCTTCATCATACGTTCTGTGGACACCTCTAAATCTTATTCCTTAAGATGTTTGGATCAGGAAGCTTCATTCTGAGAGAAATCGATTATACTCGATAAACTGTAGCATTTTTTTAGTTTAGCTTGAAATATATTGCAGTCTATAACTAAGTTTACAAAATTTTGAGGATGTAACATGAAGTCAGTCACCTGTTCACTTTTCTTTTAGTTTTGTACGATGGAAATTGTAAAACCATCTGGAATGAGGAAATGATAAATAAGCTTCTTTGAACTTGGAAATCAGTTTAACCTCGTACAAAATATAGTTCAGTTACGAACGAACGAAATATGACAAAGAAGAATTTCAAAATAAATATCTTTAAAAAATAGTAATTTACGCACATTACCGCAAAATACGATAAGAAAAAGTGATATGAACTTTGTGCTTGGAGTTGATTAGTTGCAACCACTCTCCTTAATAAAGAAAATTTTGAAATAAGTTTTTCTCTCTTTAAGCTCAAAAAAATGACAGAAACGTAATTTTAGCCGAGTTTGATTTTTAGTCTCCTATTTCCAATCTTCGATTGACTCTAAAAAATATATGAGAACCCAAACTTGATACAGAATGGAATGAAATGGAACAAGAGTAAAATTTAAGTATTTTCGTTTAGAGGTATATATTTAAGAAAAGGGGTTATAGTTTGTTTTCGACCTAAGAATTGCTTGCGTCACTAACCCAACATTAATTATCTCAGCGTCAGTACATTTTACTACAAAACTTTTTTGCTTTTTGTTTTTGAAATTTCACAATAATTTTTAATTTTTCTTATTTGTACTTTTATTTAATTTTCTAAAGCTTTACATCTAATATTAACTTAATATTTTTAGCAACATGAAATTTTAAACATCAAAAACGTTTAATAAAAACTATATGTGAAAACTTTAAATATAAATTTTTAGCTTGTTTGATGTTTTACTGTTAAGTCTTTCAATCGATATCAGAAAATAGAACTACTTAATAAGGCATTAACGATAAGCGTAAAACAAGAAATTAGTAACTGCCTATACGAGTATGATTCAAATTTATGAAAATATGTTTCATACAACACAACAATTTCTATCAAAATTCCCGAGGCTATAAAAAAATGAGACGATTATCTTAATTGACGTAATTTTTTCACCTCAAATTTGAGTATCTCGCTTTGATCTTACGTCGTAATAGTACATCCAGTTTCACTACTGGAAATATTTATATTTATATATATAAATATATATATATATATATATATATATATATATATATATATATATATATATATATACATATATTACTTTGCATTTGAATGGTTTTAAAAACATTAGAAATGACCTGCTCAAAGATAATTACCTACCTTCGGTTGACATATTTTCAAAAAAATCACGAAGAATGAACCTGTTTGTTAAAATTTGAAAAATTTTTTTGAAAGAATTTTTTTTTTCTTTAGCAATTTTGTTCAATTAAAATTTGCTGAGTCATTCAAACTTTTTTAAGTTTTTACCACTTTTCTAATTTTTTGTGAAATTTCTAAAAAACAGAGAGCACACATTTAATGTGTGCATTATATTAAGAACAGACTACATAAATTAACTCGAATTTGCAGTTTCTATTTTATATCAAAATAGGAATAAAAATATATTGTAAAACCGAATGTAATATTCGCCATGTAATAAAAATGTGTTTGATAAGTATCGGAAATTTCATAAGCAGCACTAATTTTAAACCAATAAAATATTAATTTTAAGTTAATAAATATTATTTAAAACGAATTACGTTTGTCAAAATTTCAGGGTGATGATATAATAGTTTTACAAGAGGAAGAGACAAATAAAATTAAGAACTAATCTTTAATGTTTAATCTTTATTACAAATAATAATTAGAATCATTATTTACTTCTATTTATAAAATAATTTGTAAAATACATATAAATTCGTAAGAAATATATATATATATATATATATATATATATATATATATATATATATATATATATATATACACATACATACATAAAAATATGACAAATGCAAGTCATGTTCGATGTAATGATATTTAAAACTAATTATTAACCAACCTAACACAAAGAAACCGTTTTCAACGGAACCTAAAAATTAGAAAAAAATTTATAGTAACTGCTACTGCGGCTAATCTCAGAAATCGACAAACCTCAATAAACAAGTAAAACAATTGATATTTAGAAAAAAGTAGTGATTTTCATAATTTTGTTTAATAATATTTTATACTATGGCATGTAAACTTTTAAAATTTCTCACTATTCTGAATGTTTCTAATATGAAACGAGTCGACAATTGACAGAATTAATTATCAATTTTTAATATTAACCTAATTCATTATACACTTACTCTTAGCTTTATAATCCACAAATTTTTAAACCGTTTACAATATTTTCCTTACTATGTCCTGCTTACATTCCTGTTATAATTTTTGTTAAGAAAAAATACCCCTAAATTGTCCCCACAAGGACTTGAAGGCTGCTAATAAACTCCAAATTGTTACAAAACCAAGTGCATATAAACTGAAATGATATAAACTTGTAGTTGTAGTTCTTTCCACATAATCCATCATTCTCTCAAGTGATGCGACTCCAAGAAGAAATCCAGCAATTCCCAAAAAGTTATGTGTAAATTTTACTACTACTGGTCTAACAATATGTGAAAATATTCTTGTATTTGCTGCCAAAAACCCAATCAATATTGCCGCAAAAACTGTAATCCAGGAAACTAAACCTAAAAAGATAAATTCCTTTCTTTTTTAAATTACTAACAAGAAAAAATGCTACTTTTGGATATTAGTATAAAAACATAAGGTAGAAATGTGCAGCTCATTTTGTCTAGCTTGTTCATTTTAGATACGATTACTATTACTACTCGTATATTAGAAATTACACCTTCAAGATGTCAGTATTTCGAAAACAATTAAACTTTAACAGAATATACCTCAAATAGATAAAAAAAAAGCAGTAACTTCCCTCCACGAGGAGCATTATGTTAACGAAAAAAAAAAAAAAGGAAAAGTCGTTTTAACCTCATTTACTTAATCATAAACTAATAACAACCCGTTTTGATGCTATTTTTATCTTATTCGTCTATGAGTAGAAGGAGGATACCTGTTGTACAAGTTGTGGGGCAAACGGTAATTGTGGTTGAAGCAATGAAAAACTTCAATTTAAAACTCGATGCGGAGAAATCTTTCACAAAAACATTGTTTCCATATTTCTGGAAGCAATTCTGCTTAGACGACAGCCATATCGCTTCTATATTTCAGTCCTTTCTTTTTTCCCAATTAGAAACAACTATACTCTGATTTTCGAGAACAATTTCTGTTAAAATACCCGAGGCTTTTAAAAACGAGACGATTATTCTAACTAACGTAATTTTTTCACCTCGAAATTTGAATATCTAGCATTAATGTTACGTCGTAATAGTACATCCAGTTTCATATAAATATATATATATATATATATATATATATATATATATATATATATATATATATATATATTTAACATTGAAGGAAGTGTTTCAGTCCGAACTGTCTTTAAAACTAAAAGTATATAATGAATGTATTATACCAGTAGCGAAACATGGGTTCTGACAAGGAAAATTATTTGAAAATTGTTCACCAGAGAGCAATTGAAAGGAAAATCCTAGGAATATCACTTAGGGACCGCAAACCAAACGATTGGATAAGGAATAAAACACGAGTGCACTACATAATTGAAAACATATTTTCCCTAAAATGGAACTGGGCTGGCCAAGTGCCCAGAAATACTGACAATTGGTGCGAAAAAGTGACCAGATGGAGACCATGGGAAAAAAAAGAAGTATTGGCAGAACTCAGCAACGTTGGTACGACGACATTAAAAAATTAGTAGGGACATGTACATGAGAGAGGCCCATATCCAAAGGATAGAGAATAGCTAGAAGAGGAAGAAGATAGATATATATATATATATATATATATATATATATATATATATATATATATATATATATACATATATATATATATATATATATATATATATATATATATGTATATATGTATATATTTATATATATATATATATATATATATATATATATATATATATATATTTATATATATATATTTATATATATATATATATATATATATATATATATATAAACATATATAGATTGAAGGGCCGAGAGAGTACTTTTTGCCAGAATTGTGTGAACACTTGATGTATTAATCTTCGAGGTCTCGTTGATATGTTTTTAGGTTATTCATCGATTTTCAGTACGAACGAAAAATTATTCTATGGTGAAGACAATCATCACCTGAAAAACTTTTTAGCTTTTTATTGGTCAATGTTCAGTCAGTTCAAAAGTTGTACCCAGTATGGCACGAATTTGGTACCTCGTCCAAGGAGCCGTAACAGAAAAATTTAAAGGTTCACTCTTAGCAAACTGTTTATCTTATTCTAGTTAAAAATGTAATCTTCTATTAAAGTATACTCTTCAACATTAAGGCTCTGCACTGAAAAAAACCGGTGTATTACAAAAGTTATCCAGTGAGTTAAATTTTCTGCTTTTAATTCAGTGCCTTTTGTATTAAAAGTAATTTCATATAATTGTGTCAATGTATTTGCAAAATTTCATATATTAACGATACATGTAACCATTATCTTATGTAGATAATCTTTTATTTATGTTCTTGTAAACACTTTTAAGAATTTTCACTGTTTAACCGCAATTATAGTTTGCACTACAAATTGTATAATAGATAACCAATTTTTACTTCAGAGAACTAAACCTGAAGATGATTCTTCAAATGATTCACGCGCTTTGGTGCTAGTTTAGGACTAAATAAACAAACTCATATTCTTCTCTGCGTTTCTCTTCTTCAATTATGACATAGAAATAATACTATGTTCTGTTTAACATATAAAAGTTCAGGTTAAGAGAATAATTTTATTTTGGGCGCAATGTTAATTAACAGTAACAGTAAATGGGTCCATGTTTTATTCATTATGGATATTTTGAAGATGATGAAAAATTGCCATCTATATATAATTTCTATTGTAAATGTGCAGAATTTAAAAATAACTTTGTTTATACTGTACTGTACTAAAACTTTCTAACAAAATAAGCTTTTGCTTTTTTAAATGTGACACATCATTTATTTTTAAATATTTTAATTCTTTAAACGATTCGTTTATTGACTGATTTCATAACTATATCACTTTTAGGACAGGAACCACAATTTAACTGATACACTCCAGATTTGTATAGACTTGTATGTGTCCCCTTATCTGTAGATGATTTTAATAAAGAATTAAATCTAATAAAATAAATGTTATTAACAACAGATATTCTCCTGATATCATAGATTCAATGCCGACCAAAAAATTAAAAAATAAAGCTATTTCTTTAGTATACCCAAAGGAAGAAGATACGGATAAAAAATATCAAGTCTTAACCCATTTTGGTAACACATCAGAAGAAATTACCACTTAAATAAATATATTAACACAGCTTTTAGAACAAACAACTCGTTGGGAAGATTTATTAAAGTTTCAAAAGGAAAACAAAATAAAACAAAAAAATCTGGAGTGTATCAGTTAAATTGTGGTTCTTGTCCTAAAAGTTACATAGGTCAGATAGGTTGTTTTTTCGAAGTTCGGATATCAGAACATAAAAGAAGTTATTTAAAAAACAAAATCGATTCAACTTACAGTAATCATTTAACAGAATCCAATCATCTTTTTAATGACAAATTAAAAATTTTACACATACAAAAGGAAGGAGTCAAACTAAACATGTTGGAAAATTTAGAAATAAATAGGATTAAAAATTTAGATATCATCTTAAATGAACAGAAGGATACCTACCTAACCCATGGTAACTCACCTTTGCTTAATTCATACAATAATTAAAGTCGAGAATGGATTTCCCATCAATATTCATTAGTACGTAGTAAAAATTGTTATTACCAACTTACCTTAGGATATTTTGTAAAATGTAACAACATTCAATTTAGATATCATTCTGTGTTAGACGAAACTACTACCGAAAGTCGTCATACAGTTTTTGTAAAATAAAATAAAGTGGAAATTGACAAAATCAGTGTTTCATTACATACATTGTTGGTTATTTATAGTAGTAATTCTATACGTCTAATATAATTGTTTAACATCTTTATATCTATTCAGCCCTTTTCGTATATTACGTGATCAGTCAACGAAAAAGTCTATAAATACGTCTATACGCATTGAATAATACCTACCAATCCCACGACGGTCGAAAAAATAGTCAATGCACACACACAGCTTTTGTTACGATTTTATCAGATATAGATTAAAAAATTTTAAGGTTCTTTTGATGTTCCAAACTCCAAGATATTGAATATAGTTCCTTATCATACGCCGTTGATAGAGATACTGCTTAAGGAAAACCGAAGCCGTTAAAGACAAAGCTGCTTATAAAAGTTGAGGGGCAATCGATAATCGAGCCTCGTGAAGAAAAAATGCCAAAAAAGGCTAAAACTGAAAATCGATAATATGGGAATTTTTCACAAAAAAAAACTGTCATCCACTCGAACTTTAAAAGCTAAAATCCAATTTAAAAATCTTTAAAAATATATATATATATATAAATACCATTTGACAACAAAAAGTACGCCTTTATTAAACTTGGCATACAATATGTATTACGTATTTGAGCAACCCTATTTTATCGATAAGCAAATTATACGTCACATATTTTTCATCTTCATTAATACAACAGTACTGTCTAAGCGTTGATTAGCGTATGCTTTTTAAAGCATTTGATAATAAGATTTAATATTTTCCTACTGTTTCTCAAATTACATTATCATTCTTACCACTATAACTATTGTTATAAAACAGCTGACACAATACTAATTATGTTGTGTGTGCCTTTATGGATAGAGGTTCATTCGTAAAATAAACAAACGAGGCGTCTAGTAATTTAGCCTACGCAGCGGCATTATTTCTCTTCAGGAAGGTTTTTCTTGCTTTTCCAAGCTTTAAAAACTAAAATATTTTGGCTACATTGAGCTTATCCTTTATAAACTGTTTAATCAGAATAAATATCTTATATGAAATTAGATAAATGTTAAGAAAAATAATATAGCAATTGGACATTAACGGAACTTTTGCACACAATCTCTCGTAAAGATTTGGGCGATTATTATATATATATATATATATATATATATATATATATATATATATATATATATATATATATATATATATATATATATGTATATATATATATATATATATATATATATATATATATATATATATATATATATATATATATATATGTATATATATATATATATATATATATATATATATATATATATATATTTTATTATTACCTATGTATTTCGTAAAACTTTAAATATACCGCTATTTTATCTTAGCAAGGAATTGGTTAAACACGAATTTAGTTTATCCTGTTATATTTACTTACGTACCTAAGACAGCATGTCTGCTTTCAAAATGAATGCGACCCGTTTGATTTTTGTCATAAGTTTCAATTAAAATACCAACAGAAATTGAAACAAAGCTTACAGTGAGTAAAATTCCATGTATCCAATATTTTTTTGTTCTTTTAATATACAGTGTTATCATATTATCTTCAGAGAAAAGGATAATTGCTGCTGCCATAAGTGGAACATACTGAAATAGACAAATGTAGTTATTCGCCATAAAAATATTAATCTTAAATTAAAGCTGATTTGTGCTTTTAAAAGCTCTCTTGAGAATTCCATGGAAAAAAATATACAGTTTAAGATTTAATACATTTCCAAAACTTTTTATTAACTTTGAAAAAATAAGTTATTGAGTTTTTCAGTGCAATGTATAAGAATTTCTAACTACATATTTATTGTATTAATATTCATGTATTTTAATAAAGGATACGCAGCCCTAGTAACGAACTTTTACTATTTCTACATATTTGCGATCTAGCAAGTATACTGCTTATGCAGTTATTTAAAAAGTTCTGATCTTTACAATCTACATAACATTTTTGCACTTAAGAAGCAATAATAATATTTTAATTAAACGACAGTTAAGTAATTTCTCCACAGATAGACACTAAATTAGTAGTCAGAATTCCCTATCTATAGTCGAATATTAATAATGTGAGTTTAAACTTTTTAGTTTCTCCCTGTATTTTACACTTTAAGTAATAACAAAAAATGCAAAAAGCATTTTTATCACTCGACCTATAAATTCTTTAGTTTTAGAATTAAGAACTAAATTCAAGAATTTGTATTTTATGTACCATGCGGGGGCTGTAACATTAGTGAATATTTATTAGGACCAATATAAAAAGGCTGTTAGCTGTCTTGAATTTGTGTTTAAAGTGAGTACATCAGTAGCCAAAAAATTAATATTCGAAATTAATAATGCCAAAAATGCTCAAGTGTCATTCGTCAGTTTGAAAAGAGAGGGTTTAATGGATTGAAGGGAATAGACGAAGTTAAAAAAATGTTATTCTTGTTTTCAGTGATGGTACTAGACGTTAAAATAGACTTTGGGCTCGTTGGAAAACATCAGAAAATTTAGATGTCCCCGCATTAATAATCCAATTCTATTCGGCACGTAAACATAATTGGACTTCCGATTACAGGGGGTTAGTTAGGTTAGGTACACACACACACACACACACACATGTATATATATATATATATATATATATATATATATATATATATATATATATATATATGTATATATATGTATATATATATATATATATATATATATATATATATATATATATATATATATATATATATATATATATATATATATGTATATATATATATATATATATATATATATATATATATTATACATATATATATATATATATATATATATATATATATATATATATACAAGGTCTCATGAAATTTACTGCATATATTGAATGGGTGAATTTGTGAGGTCACGTTCAGCACTTTTTTTTCAAATTCGAAAATTTTTGAAAAATTAAAAAAGAAGCAAAACTCCCTTTTACCAAATTATTTATAAATTTAACCCGCCTATGAAATACTGACATTGAAAAGAAATAATTCCTTGAAAGGCTGAAAAACAACCGATCATTGTCCCTTAACAGGTGATTTTTCAAAATAGAGGAGAGTAGGGAAATCGACTCACTAAAAATGCATAGTTAACGTTGATGAAAGTCGATTTTCCACCGTTCAGAAAAGAATGAAGAAAGTTTTAGGACTAAAAAGGAAGAAACAAATCGGTACAATCACAAGCGGGAAAATAGGCCTTGTGTTATGCCAGTGTGCCTGAACAGTATGTACCACCAATGCTTATATTCAAAAGAGTCAGACAAAATCCTGAATTGGGGAATGGCTGAGGGTGTTGTCACCATTCCAGACACTGGCTGTATTAACTAAAACTTATTTGTAAAATGGATGAAACCTTTTACAAGCGTCGTAAAGCCAAGTCTTGAAAATATAGTGTTACTTTTGCTTGATGGAAATACAATGCATTCGAGGAACCTGGAGGCGTTAACAATAGCGAAGCCTAATGTGACAACTGCCAGGCCTTACTACACATCGACTTCAGCCACTGAACGTATCTTTTTTTTAAAACCTATGAGCAATTATTATATCCAAGCCAGAGAAAAATGTTTGAAGACAAATTCAGATCGTCAAGTAACACAATATCAAGTTGCAAGTTTATTTACAGAAGCTTAGCAAAGATGTAACCACTGGCACCATAGTAAGCAGATTTAAAACGACTAGAATTTGGCTGGTGGACAAAAACGCCTTTCCCAAGCATTTGTTTAAAGTAGCTATAAGATGCTTCTATTACTATCGAACCACATTTTAATAATGAACCGTCTGCTTCAGGATTTAACGCGAAAGCTTTAAGAAAAAGTGAAATCTTTATGGCCAATACTACAAAAAATGCTGTACAAAAAACTATAGAAATTACTTCAAGTCTAAAAAACCATATGCTTAAACCTCTCCTATAAACCTCCAGTATAAAACCACACTCAGCCGGTATGCGGCAACCAATAAAATGCTTTGAAGCCCAGCTGGCTTTTTTGTTGACAACAAACGAAAGCCGATGAAGCTGAACGACTCTTTTGGCCTAGGTGAGTAATTTATTTATAAATATTTTTATACAATCTCGCAAATAAAATTTTAGGGAATTACATGTGTTAAAATGTTTACTAATTAGAAAAAATATATATAATATTAAAAAATTTTCCCAGCAGACTAAATTAAAAAATTTCCCTAATTTTAATAACAATAGCCAGAGTGCCTTTACAAAAAAAAAAACACAAATAATAGTCGTTAAAGGATAAACAGCTGTTGAAGTGAAAAAACGTATTGGTACCTTATTGGTAACGTATTATACCATCAATACATATTATGAAAAAAGCCCCCCGCTGCATCTGTCTATCTGTATACGATTTTCTCAGTAACTACTCAACGGATTTTATTCTGGTTTTCACTAATGGATAAAGTGTTTCACGTGGATGATTGGGTGTATAGTTTGTGAATATGATGAAGTCAGAAAAAATCTATCGTTGGAGAGATATTTTCGCTTACGCTGCGTAAATAGTAAGAGATACATGAAAAAACGATGTATAGCAATATTGTTCACCTCAAAAAGTTCTACAAAATCGTCTGCGACAGCATATGTCTGTCTACAAAGGTTAACGCAAATTATCGAAGTAAGAATACACGTATTAAAGTACTTCAACTAAAGAGAGTAATTTAGGTAGGAAAATATAAATTCTTTGCTTGTGCGTTCTTTGTTTTATACATTTAAAGAAGATAAAAAGTGTCTTTAAATTATAACATTTGGATTAATTTAGATTTTACAAGAGTGATTCTACACTGGCGCCGTCCAAAAACTATTTTTAAAAGTAGAGGCTCCTATATTGCTGGATGATTTATGGTAACTCCACCAAAATTATGTCCAAACATAATCTTTGTTGTTTTTTATGCCATTTTTAGACCCACTCCGGTTTATGTGCGTATGCGCAAGGGTGAGGCAGTGTTGCCAACTTTATGCGTGGCATTAATAAAGTTAGTAGAGTTGTTTTTTTTGATAAAAAGCAGATGAAAGAAGCCTAATATAGGGTGTTTTTTGTTAAAAAGGTTGTCAAAAAGGTCTAATATGGGTTGTTTTTCGTTAAAAAGTAGTTAAGAAAGGCTTTATATGAGGGTAGAAGAGGGTACGATCGTCGAACTAAAAAGTATTTTTTTTTGTTTAAAATATGTTGGGTTAGAAGAGGCTGGCTTTGGGTGGAAAAGGGTATGCCAAAAAGTCCTTATAACAATGGGGGTTGGCTGACCAAAAAGACTAAAAATATTTTTTATGAGGGTAATTTACCCTCATTTTTGGATGACATTAAGTGAGTAAGTACATAGTATAAAACAAAACCCCCGTAGCGTCTGTCTGACTTCCTATTTGTCGAATTTCCTAGTAAATATTGAACTGATTTTATTTCGATTTTCACTAATGGTAGAATGTTTCACGACGACTGTTTTTTCTGGCACCCCGGAAAAGACACATATGCTATTTTTGTCTACACTAAATTGTAATGAAGAGATAATCGGTAACATTACAACTCCCGTGCGAAGCCGAGACGGGTTGTTAGTTACTAAAATTTTTGTATAATTCATTTAGGCAATTTTATCTAACGTCAATTGTATGCAGTGTTCATCCTTACGAAATAAATAAATAAATAAATTTACCGGAAATGTGGAATTGAACTTCAACTGTACTAAATGACACAGTCTATTTCATTTGCTGCTATGTTCTATACTCTCTACAATTTTTTTAATTAACACTACTGTATAGTCCATCCAACTTTAAAAAAATTTGCAATAACATTGATCTTTTACAAAAAACTAAACGTGAATTTAAAGTTTTTCTAGAAGACGGTGTCACTTGACTTCCGGCAAGCCGCGAGCCACTAAAAACTGTCCCAGAAAGTGAGCCAGCGGCGACTTTCAACTCGGTCAAGAATGCGAATAACAAGAATCGACAAATCCTTTGTCGGTAGAATAATAAAATAAGAAAAATATTATTATTTTTTTCTTTTATTAAATTTATTTAAGAAAAGTAGACTCAAATCTAAACAACCACCTTACGTCTGATTAACGTTTTTCCATATTGTAGAGTTCTAGGGTTCACCAGTGGCACCGTGAAAAAAATATTCGTGACATTATTTCTTTAGAATCGATTTTTCCTTTATTATTGAGATCCACTATTTAAGGTTAATTTTCTTATTTTAAAAATTTCAATCTGTCTTACCACCAGTTCCAATATATGCAGTGAATTCCATAAAACCCTGTATATACATATACATATATATATATATATATATATATATATAATATATAAATATATATATATATATATATATATATATATATACACAGCAATATTTGCTTATATTTTGGAAAGTATTTGGACTAATCACAGGATTAAATTAAAATGGTAAATGCTTCTCTACACCACATTCTTAAATCATTTTTCTTTCTAAAATAAATCGCCAGTATTGAAAAACATTTCTATCTTAACGACCACGGCAATAAGCAGGTTTACTATCATCGGAGTCCGGCAAATTCAACACTATAGCATCAATAGTCTTTACATTACCTTAAAGTGTCAATGTCTGCATGTGAAATAATAGCTCCTTGCTTCTTTGACGATTACAGAGACTACCCAACTACTATTAATTCTGAATCTTACAAGTACTACACCTCCTTTACTATAGGTTGATAGTTATAACCGGAACACCTGGCTACACCAAGATGGACTCACTCACAGACTTCAAACACATCCTTGCGAAATAAATTGATTTTCAATAGCATAACATAACTTAATTTGACGTCCAGCTAAGCGTGACTCATTTTTTCTTATTGAAATATCAGAAAACTAAAGTTTACAAGAACAATCCCCGCTCTCTGGAACCACAAAAAGTAAATATCGGGAAAGACATTGTAACGGTCACGGAAGGAACTTGCTAAGCAATAATCAATAAGATTAGCGCTTGCTTAGATGAGTGCAGGAAATGTAACGGTGCATATTTAGATTATTTATTTTTAAAAAAAATCATCATTATCACTTAAAAATTTTCGTTCGTCTTTTTAATATTCCGTACGGGTACGCAACACTTATAAGATCACTTCGGGCCCGTCCGTCCGTCCGTCTGTCTGTCACACCCGATTTTCTCCGAAACTATTTGACATAGAAAGTTGAAATTTGGCACTAACATAGGATTTGATGGCCTCATCAGAGCCGTGTATTTTGAAAGTTAAATTTTGACTTAAGTGTTTAGTTTTAGGGGGTCAAATCGGAAGTAAAAAAAAAAATTCCCAAGTCATCGAGTGGGGTGTGAAACAAATGCTTGTAAAAACACGAGTTCAAAAATATATATAATATAATACTTGCACACATTTTTCTTTGTATTATTTTTAAAAAATTGGGAAAATTCGCTGTCCCTCCTTATCTCGAAAAGTACTGATCAAAAATTATTTAAAAAATTCTGGAATATTCTCCACAAGGTGTAGATTGAACGAAAATTATCACGAGTGCATTATCTTTAATAATTTCAGTTTTCAGTATGAAATCGGAAAAATACTTTGTTGAAAACTCATTTGAGATGTGCTTTGTGAAGTCATTGATCATTTTATACCTCCGTAACAAAAATTTTTATTTTAAAATCAACCACCGTACGGAACACTAATTGCGCAAGTCCATCTTGTACTTTACCGGTTATTTTATTGTAAAGTAGTTAAAAAAAAAAAATAATAATAATTCAGTATTCGTATCTCTATGTACGCAAATGATTATCTGTAAACAGCTTAACAAGCATAATAGTAATTACGTTTACTATTACTATAAAATCATTTACGATAAAAGTAAAATCCATTATATTTTTTTATTTTAAAGAGTTTTTATCTTAGTACCGGTTAAGTCAAATCAAAAAAAAAATAGTTAATAAAATTACATTCTATAAGACTCCCCAGTACAAACAATAACTCGAAAACAGTTTGTTTCTATGAAAAAAACTAAAAAAGTCAAGAGATTTTTACAGGGATACACATTCTAAAATTTCATTGCCCACTAGATATCTTTAGTATGGAGAGAGATTTTCAACTATATACGTATATATATTTTTTTAAAATTTTATCATAAAAAGAGATATACCTATAATTTAACATCTTGTCTTTAGGCGTCAATTAATTGCATTAGAAGGAGATACTCTTTTTAATACAATTATGTTATTGTATGGTTTTTCCAGATGTTTAAGAAATTTAGAAGCTCAATAGACTAACAATCACAATATCATTATTATTATCATTTAAAACTAAAAAAAGAAATAAAAATTTTATTGAATGGAACATGCAGTATATGCACAGTATCTTCCATCGAATTTTGTTTTTTTGAAAACCACTAAAAAACTATGAGTACCATTAATATATATATATATATATATATATATATATATATATATATATATATATATATATATATATATATATATATATATATATATATATATATATATATACATATATGTATAGATATATATATATATATATATATATATATATATATATATATATATATATATAAACATTTTCTTTTTTTCCTTCTTTCCTAACCGTTAATAAATAAATTTAAGACCATTTTTTGTTCTTGGTCTTTAGTTTAGTTTAGTTTTGGTTTGCGTTTCGGTTTATTGTATTTAAACCGTCATCAGAACTACAATAAAATGTTTATTTAATGTTAGTATTTAAGATGTAAAATAGTTGTTTATTATTAATGTTGTTTTATACTATATTATATATAAATAAGTTAATGTTTAGTTATAGTTATCCTACGTTATATCTAGGTGGATCTTTTAACATTAAATTATTTTATTTACATTTTAACACTTTTACAGTTTTCATTATACTAAGTTTAGAAGGTTCAAATATTTTATTTTATTATTTATGCAGGTAACATGGGTAAATCCAAAGTTTATTTATTCGTAAACGAATAAATAAATTAATATTCGTTTTTTCGTTTTACGAATAAATAAACTTTGGATTTACCCATTTTACCTGCATACATAATAAAATAATTCGAACCTTCTAAATTTAGTATAACGAAAACTGTGAAAGCGTTAAAATGTAAATAAGATATCAAAAGATCCATCTAGACATAAGGTAGAATAACTATAACTAAACATTAATTTATTTATATATATTCTTGTATAAAACAACATTAATAATAAACATCTATTTTACATCTTAAATATTAACATTAAATAAAAATTTTTTTATAGTTCTGGTGATGGTTTAAATACCATAAACCCAAACGTAAACCAAAACTAAACTTGTGTTATTAAATTGACCGCAAGACCAAGGACAAAAAATTGTCATAAATTTATATATATATATAAATATATATATATATATATATATATATATATATATATATATATATATATATATATATATATATATGTTATATATATATATATATATATATATATATATATATATATATATATATATATATATATATATATATGGCTAAGCGGATTACAATTATGAGTAACTTTTTCTACTGTTTTAAGAATGCAAGAGCGCCAAAAATAATGAACCTACAAAATGAACTCACTAGCCTAGTTTCAATATAGGACGCATTTTAAGCGGATCTCATCAGTAGATGTATGCTAGGTAAGAGTAGAAAGACCGACAATCATCGTCCATTGAGCTGCTTCGTTTTTCTCCATTTTATTAATTTATGGATACTAAACACTTTCCTATTTAGAAATCAGAACGGTCAAACCTTCCAGGCGGCTCAACATAACACACCTATTCCCTACCAAAATTTCTATGAAATGCTCTAGACTTACTTACCGCTGCGGTGGAAAATACAAAATGCCACAAATAATGATCAGATCTTGACATAAAAAATATCCACAACGTTAAAACTGTAAAAAAACTCCCAATACTTGGTTATAGAACATATTTATAAGCCATAATATTCTCTGGGTAAGAGTCACTTCTACTAATGTCTTGCTACTACTACTTTGAGATTCTATTGTCATTTTATTAACAGTTGAGTTAAATTAAAAAACTATAGAATTTACAATTAACAGCTTTTAGCGCAGTCTTAATTAATATTAATTATGCATTTTAATTGTCATTTGCTTAAATAACACAGTATAATTGGAGGGATACTTTTTGATAAAAAAAATTCAAGATTTTAAAATTACTTTATCTAGAGGAAACAGAAGTAAAATTGAATATTTGATTGAGTATGACAGGCACAATTTGATTAACGATGGTTGTTCAGTAAAAAATGTGCAAAACAAATAAAAAATTTAAATATTTATCAAAGGAATGTAGAGAACTGATAAATTATAATTAATAATCATGATTTTCACTTTTTGTGTTTTTTACGAGATTTTATCATTAAAAAAGAAAAAACTTTAAATAATAAGATATTCGGAATCATGTAGATGCTAAAATAGATGTTCTGGCATTGCTTTCTATCAATGTTTTCTTTTTTTTTTTTTTCATGAAAATTGGTAATTTACCAAGGAGTTATTTACAAATTTAAGTAGCAAAATCTATATTTTTAAAGCTACTTTAGAATTATACCAATAAGATTGGAAATAATGAAAAAAAAATAACCTTTTTCTTAGATTCCTCTACGCCAAGAATCCTACAAGGAACGTATAACATGACATCAACCGCTTTATATGTTTGACTATAAATTTTATTGCTGGCATTATAGCAGCCAAAAAGCAAGAGAAATGCTCATAATCTTATTGAAACTATAAAAAGTTATCGACCCCCATTCCGCTCTTCTGAAGTGATAGCGCTCAAAAATTAACCAGAGAGACAATCATAGGAGAATGCGTTTTTCAGAATTTATGTATCCTGAGAAATGTAAATATCTCCAAATATGTTGTTTTTACTTTTGGAATATTTTCTTTATATAGGGTAAGTAAAAAAATCTTTCTTCTCTGTCCCTAAAATGCAACTTAGCCACTGCTAAACAATGCCGCACCCAGAGTTTAGAAGAGTGTACAACTAAAAATTAATAACTGTATCATTAATATTCCATAAAATAGCATTATTTGCTATTACTTTAAGGATCTTTTGAAACTAATTTATGTGGTATTATTCATTGACTTTATTTAAAATCATCTACTTTTGTGTATTTCTGCCCATATCATATTGAAAATTTTCACAAGATTCAGGTTCAGTGTCTAAGCAGGCTAATCCCGTACTCTGGCATTGTTGTCATGATACCAGTTTAGCACGGTGTGATAATTTTTAATGGGATTTCCGTGTGTGACTCCAGAATATCTGAAATTATCCCATAGTCTGAGTGTAGCCTAGTGTATATGGAAACAACAAAACGTAATGTGAATACAAGTATGATAGAGTATAAAAGTAACTGCCAACTTGGCCAAACAAACATATCCGCAATTAATGTTCAAACTCTCAAGAAAGATGGCCACACAATTCTCCTTGAGAACATCCAGGTCTTTGATCGAACAAGCAATTATTACGCACGCCTATATACAAAAAATATAAAACTCAGAAACATCCAATAAACTTTAATAGAATCGAAGAGAAAATCAACATCAGTATAACTTGCAGTATCGTATTATGAACAACGAAGCCGCTGGACTTGACGATTCACGCTATTGCAGTTTTTATAATTGATACTACATCATCCAGAGGAGTACTTCGACCGCTATTAAGAGTGCCTCACTCATCCATACCTAACATGTGTAGGACCGCAAAAGCCATTATTATTTCTTAGTCTCATATTCGTAAATTTTGTCACTAATAATATTGTTAAGTCTTACACTATAGGTAGTGTTGATTAATTAGCCTTCCTACACGACTAAACTTTTTTTACTCTTAAAACCTATATTAAAAACAGCAACGAAAGACATCTTCCTGGAAAAGCTTTTCTGGTAAGAGTTTCGACTACCTCTATAATATCATGAATGAATTAGTATTTAGTAATAAATACCATAAAAAAAAATAATATAGAAAATATTGAGCAGAATACACCCACAAGATGGTTCCGTTCATACTCCAAGAAATAATGATCCAAAGGTTACTTTTCTTATCACAAATTGCCTTACTGGAAGTTAATTCCTATAGAAAATTTATGGAAAGATGTAAAAAGAAAAAGTTATGTAACAGTACAAATATTAATAAATAAATTCAATGAAGTAAGTATGATGAAAAATTCCCTTAGTAACTCAACAAAAGTTAACTTCATCAATCAGGGATTCATTAAACTGTATCTATCAGTTGATTATCATGTTAATTCAGTTTAATTTAATTATGGTCAATCATTACTTATTTTTGTTAGATTTTTTTTCTATGTACCTTTTATTATAATTTCACTGAGAATTTATAACAAGACTCCTAAATCGATTTTATGTTGAGATATAAGGCAGTAATAAATGTGTTAAGATTCCTACATATAGTTTAGTCATTCCCAAGTATATTATTGTAACTTAAAAATGTCTTTGTAAAAAAAAATTCATAATCCTTCCAATGATGGAAATGAGCCAATGAGTCATCCCTTTTTGTACTATGTAACTCTCCGTAGTAAATTTTTTCCTTGTGAAAATCACTTAAGAATCTAGAAAATTTTTTGTCAGAATAAAAGTTTTATACTAATTTCTTTCTAATTTGACAAATATCCACTAGCTGCATAAAAGCGCTCTCTCTCTCTATCTATATATATATATATATATATATATATATATATATATATATATATATATATATATATATATATATATATATATTATATATATATATATATATATATATATATATATATATATATATATATATATATATATATATATATATATGTATATGTATATATGTTTTGATTCTAATAATTTTTATAAATAAGCCACGACAAGTAACTAAAATAAAATTATAATAACCAGCAACAATTGTATTGTTTCGTTGTTCCATAAAATCATGGTACAATTATAAAAATTACTTTAGAAATCAAAACATTATGAATTTTAGGGTAGTTCCTAACAACTATAGTTCAGTGTACTGGGCGTTTTCTAAGTTGGAACTTTTTTGAACAGGTCACAGGTCATAGTAGCAGATCTAGAATAAATCACATCGCCAAATATAGCATGTACGAAAGTTCTCAACTGTATAGAAGAAATAATCCTATATTTTACTTAAGCCAGACAAAAGAAAGTGTTTAAAAATATCACCTCCTTTAGCTTCTCGATTGACAGAAGTTACTTTACAACTTGCAAAATGTTATTTCTTTATTTATATCTGTTTTTAAGGTGTATTTTTAAAATAGGTTTCTTTTAAATATTTTTATATATGCTATATATATATATATATATATATATATATATATATATATATATATATATATAATATATATATATATATATATATATATATATATATATATATATATATATATATATATATATATATACATTCCCGTCCAAAAGTTTGAAAGCAATAAAAAATTTTTAATTAAAACTAAAAAAACGAAATGAAAAAAAACGTCTTCTACTCTAAAATAAGGTGTTAGCTTACACATATATTTGTATGTTTTGGTTAATATAACTTAGTATTAATTTTTTTACAAGCAGTTAGAGGATAATAAAGCAGAACAGAAACTAGTGATATTTTACATAATAACTGGCACACAAAAATTGTCTAGAATTTTTGGGTAGAATTGAAAAGTTTTAAAATTATGCGGTATCCTATTCAAGATAAAAAAAAATCTGTATCATTTCCATTAAGGCCGGAGTGACCTTCAATTTTCTGTCTAAAACTGACGCCTACTTAATATACTACTATACTAAAATTCATTTTGCTATCAAAAGCGCTTTAATATATATATATATATATATATATATATATATATATATATATATATATATATATATATATACTATATATTTAGTGCGTGTAAAATTACAACTTTTTTGATGCTTTTAAATTAGAAGAAAATTTTTCCTTTCCTTGTCTTATGAAAATATCAGGTGTTGATGTAATATAGAGATTTAATTTATCGCAGGTTAGATTCAATTACATAACGATAAATCCGAAAATTTATAAACGTAAAAAAATATCAGGTCACTCTTTTTAAACGCAGGTTGTTCAATAAATACACAACACTAAGAAGCAGATTATAGATGTGTACTTATTTATAAGTTCTCGTATAAACCAAATCCTGAGTGTGATTATTAATTTCGTCATCTTTTTCCAAGCTGACGAATTCGTGAGAAAGGCTTGCATAATTGTTTCAGGGTATAGTTTATTTCAACGTCTTTTATGTAAAATAAAGATTACTCGCATTGAGAGAATAAAAATTAACTTGGAATTAAAATAACATTAATGGCTTTTATTAATATAACGCGGTCAAGCAAGCCATGTGTTTAAGTAATATTTATTTATAACAAAGTTTCATTGTAAGCAACTAGCTGGATAGACGTCCGTCAATGTTTTTAATTCAATGTTTTAATTCCCAAATATCTAGAAAAAAATACCACGAATTTGGTTCCATAAAGACTTTAAGGCTGCTAATAGACTCCAAATTGTTATAAATCCAAGTGCCCAAGTACTAGCATAATAAACTTGGGAATTTGTTTCCCTTTCTACATAATCCAGCATCCTTTGCAATGATGCAACTCCAAGAACAAAACCAGCAATACCTAAAAAATTGTGTATGAATTTTGCAACTACTGGTCTTATGAATTTAGAGAATGTTTTAGTATTTGCTGCTACGAGTCCAATTATCACTGTAACAAGAACTGCAATCCAAGAAACCAATCCTAAAATAAGAAAAATATATTTATTTATTACTACATTTCTAAAAAATAGGATTATCTTATTTTTCAGTAGGTGAGCAAGTTTAGTAGTAAATGAATATTTTTATTAAAAATAAAAAAAAAATGTAAAATTATTTACCTAGTACTCGTACTTCTCTTGCAAATACAAATTGTAAAGTCAATATATTTTTTCAGATCATTTTATAATCACATTCTTGTATCTACTGTTATTGTTAGGATTGAACATAATTAATAAATAACGAAATTCCCAGATCTCATAACTCCAAAAACTTTAAAAAGGTTCGTGTAGCACGTAAACGCCCGTAAACCTTTTACGTGTTCAACTCTAAACAATACTGCTTACAGTTTTCATTATTCACACAATACCACCCCCCCCCTTTTCTTATTCGAAAGTTATCGTGGAAATAGACAGACAGACCGGCAGATAGACAGACTGACGGCACAAATTCTAGACTATGTTTTTCATGATCTAGGGATTCTTTAACTTGAAGAAATGCGATACTCCTAAGACTCTTAATAAGTAGTCAAAAAGGTAAAATTTTAAACAAATACCTAAGATACCGTGACTGCTTTCAAAATGCGGTCGTCCACCCTCCTTTTTTAAATGAATTTCTACTGAAATACCAATAGTGACTGCAATGGCACTGACAGTTCACAGCACACCATGTATCCAATACCGTTTCGTCCTTCTAATATATAATGTTACCATATTATCTTCGGAAAACAAAATGATAGATGCTGCCATAAGTGGAACATACTGAAACAATAGATAAAAATAATACTTGTAAATATTGGAAATAGGACTACAACTTAGTCAAATATTTTCTTATTTTATAATTAAAAGAAATAATAAAAATGATAATAAATAAAAGTTAAGAAAAATTATAAATTTCAACAAACAAAATTTAGTAAATTTCATATCTCATATATACATATACCTACTGGACATCATCCGGTAAGCTAGTAGATCTGTCGTCTGCGTGTTTTCCACATATTTTGTTTAATAATAAAGTTTCTTTCTGTAATGTTATACAGTTACAGCACTTACAGCCATCGTCGATAATACCAAATGCCATAAAAACAAATCGTCTAACGGCAATGATGCAAAGAATATCCATAGCAGTAATATTGTAAAAATTGCTAAAACTTGATTATAAAATGTATTTAGGAGCCACCATATCCTCTGCAAATAAGAAATGTCATTCGTAGAATTCGTTGCTTGAGACATTTTACTAGTAATAATAATCATACACACAACACTAAAAATTCTCGAAATAGACTCAATTTTATGTTGCAATCGAATTTATTTTTAAATAGGCTGCTAAAATTTCCAAGATAAGAATTTCCTTTACTTATCTAAAATATAAAGTAGCCAATTGTTAGATCTCGACCAATACAGATGATGACATACTTGAAAAACAAATCTGATAATATATCGCTACATAGAACAAATTTATTTCAATCTTGCATAGTAAACTTCAAGATTATCCGCCTCGAATAAATTAACAACACGAATGCCAGAACAAACTACGACTATTTTTCCCACCATGCCATGTTACATGTGACGAAAGGCGGTAAGAGACAAAAAATCTACAGAGTGACAAACTGCGTGGAGTACCAAAGCTGTCAATCTATCAAAAGTATTGGTTTTTTATTTTAGGACCTGAAAAGGATGCTTCGAATTCCTCCGAAAAGTTAGAAAATTTGGACGCTGTTCTCAGAAATTCTAGGAGGTATTTTAATATTTTTTTAATTTTATGAAATTATTTATACAAAAAAATTATTTTTCATATTAACTTTAGAGCATTTTCTGTTAAATGTATACAAATAGTGGTCAATAAGTATATCCTAAAAAATGTGAAAATTAAAATATGGTAAAAAGTAGTGTTGTTTTATACTATATATTAAAAAATCGATGGGAGATTTGCCCAGTATATTTCTTACAAATATGTAGTTCTAAAATACGCACTAAATTTGCCTTCCTCAGGATAATCAGTAACTTAAGCTAATCAGTCGGCATATATACAAATACATATATATATTTATATATATATATATATATATATATATATATATATATATAATATATATATATATATATATATATATATATATATATATATATATATATATATATATATATATATATATATTATATAAATATATATATATATATATATATATATTATATATATATATATATATATATATATATATATAAATATATATATGTATTTGTATATATGCCGACTGATTAGCTTAAGTTACTGATTATCCTGAGGAAGGCAAATTTTAGTGCGTATTTTAGAACTACATATTTGTAAGAAATATACTGGGCAAATCTCCCATCGATTTTTTAATATATAGTATAAAACAACACTACTTTTTACCATATTTTAATTTTCACATTTTTTAGGATATACTTATTGACCACTATTTGTATACATTTAACAGAAAATGCTCTAAAGTTAATATGAAAAATAATTTTTGTATAAATAATTTCATAAAATTAAAAAATATTAAAATACCTCCTAGAATTTCTGAGAACAGCGTCCAAATTTTCTAACTTTTCGGAGGAATTCGAAGCATCCTTCAGTTCACTTTGGAAGTAGAAGAAGAAAAAAACCCTTCCTTGATGTGCTCATAACTTGGAAAAACAACGGTCAACTTCAATACTCAGGCTACCGAAAAAACCCACCCACACCAACAGATATTTAAAAGCTGGCTCACACCACCATCCATCTCAAATCCAGTCAGTAGTCAACACCCTCGTATCGATATCATACCGACTCACCGAACCATACACGAGATAGCAAGAAATTACACAAATTGCTAGGGCACTCAAGCAAAACAGATATAAAGATTATTCCATACGGAGAGCATTAGAAAGGCAGCACTATACACAGACAAGAGCAGAAGAACCGGACCTCAACCAAAGTAGAGTCCTATTACCGTATGCGAAAGGAGTTGCAGATAGGATTAGAAGAGTCCTAAGAAAACATAAGATAGGCACAGCATACAAACCACAAAACACTCTGGCAGATATCCTGGGGAACCCAAAGAACAAGAGAAAACTGGAAAATCATGGGGTTTACAGCATCCCATGCGGTGACTGCCACAAATTGTACATAGGACAAACAAACAGAAGAATCTCCACCCGGATCCAAGAACAAAAAATCAGTATCAAAAAAAAAACAAACAACTTCAGCTCTTTTTCAGCACCATCATGATACTGGTTACAACATCAATTTTGAGGGATCTAAACAAATAACCTGGATTTCAAATTATAAAACACGCATAGTCAGAGAAGCCTTGGAAATCGAGAAAAATGGACAACTAAATAAGCAAGATGATGCACTGAATATCTCCACTACATATATATATATATATATATATATATATATATATATATATATATATATATATATATATATAAATAAATATATATATATAAATATATATATATATATAAATATATATATATATATATATATATATATATATATATATATATATATATATATATATATATATATATATATATATATATATATATATATATATATATATATATATATATATATATATATATATATATATATATTTATATATATATATATATATATATATATATATATATATATATATATATATATATATATATATATATATAATATATATATATATATATATATATATATATATATATATATATATATATATATATATATATATATATATAATACATTAAAATTTCGGGTTTCAATCCGTTCGTCTAACAATAAATATGCACGATGTTTCGCCAAAATCTCATTTGTCATTTTCAAGTGCTCTTGCTGCTTCTGCTACTCGATACTGTGGTCTTGCTGCTGCTACCTCTCAAAGCTGAGAGCCGTTTTTTATAGGTCAGCGTATTGTAGGTGGAGGGATCGGGAATGTTCGTCCGGGCATCGATGTTTGCCAGCTGGGTGCCCCCTATCAGTGGTAATTACGGGTTCCATGTAGTGGAGATATTCAGTGCATCATCTTGCTTATTTGGTTGTCCATTCTTCTCGATTTCCAAGGATTCTCTGACTATGCGTGTTTTATAATGTGAAATCCAGGTTATTTGTTTAGATCCCTCAAAATTGATGTTGTGACCAGTATCATGATGGTGCTGAAAAAGAGCTGAAGTTGTTTGTTTTTTTTGATACTTAGTTTTTCTCTTGTTTTTTGTTCTTGGATCCGGTGGAGATTCTTCTGTTTGTTTGTCCTATGTAAAATTTGTGGCTAAGTCATCGCATGGGATGCTGTAAATCCCCCATGATTTTCCAGAAACATACTTTTCTCTTGTCCTTTGGGTTACCGAGGATATCTGCCAGAGTGTTTTGTGGTTTGTATGCTGTGCCTATCTTGTGTTTTCTTAGTACCTCTTCTAATCCTATCTGCAACTCCTTTCGCATACGGTAATAGGACTCTACTTTGGTTGAGGTCCAGTCCCCGCGATATATATATATATATATATATATATATATATATATATATATATATATATATATATATATATATATATACATATTCCAATTTATTCTTTTTCTCTACGATGTTCAGTTGAATGAATATTTGTTTGGGTAACTGATCTTCACCCATCCTTTTCACCATTCTCATTTGATTTATGCTAATATCTTCCGTTATTGTTTGCTTAACTTTTATGATTTCCCAAAATTCTGTAGTTTCAAACCCCCTTCAATTTTGATTTCCCAGCAGCACATCTCCAAAAGTCAATTTCTGTCGCTTCAAGAATAGCTAACTGTTTCAACAGCCTGTCTGTCCCAGACTTTAACAGTTCCGCCGGAATAATGCCGGGTCCTAGAAACTTTCGAATTTTTAGGGATTGGCAAATTTTTTTAACTTCTCTACTGATAATTCGAATTAGTGATGCTGTAGTGAGTATTCTTATGGTGGTTTTCTTCTGTTGATATTCTGGTCGGTTTTCACTTAATAGGTTGGAAAAGTGATCATCCCATTTTTCTAACGTAATTGGCGATATAATATCTTTTGTTTTTTCTTGTCAGAGGATTCGTAATATTTTCCAACTTTCTGTACTTTTGCTTTCCCAACACTCATTTTTCTTTGTTTTTACTATCTTACGAACTTTAGCTTCACTCTGTATTCAATATTATCTTGGTAAGTTTTTGTAGCGAGGAATTTATTATACTTTTCCTTTTTAACGCCTATCAATTGTTCAATCTCTATAAACATTTTTTGATGTAATTGTGGTGTTGTTCAGTACCATCAAAATTTTGTAGGGTTAGTTTTTTATCTAATCGTTTTCAGTATTGTTTTTCCTTAATTGGCAAACCTCACTATACTGTGGTTATGCTTTTTACAATGCTGCTTTAGATTGTGTGTTTATTTTACTTTGATATATTTCTATCCCACAATACGTTGTCGAGTTGTCTTATTGCCTTTCCTTCTTCATTGTTTCTAAGTTTAACTGCTTCACCATTCGTCCATCATTCGTAATGTACATTTCCAAATATTTATATTTCTTACTTCGTTTTATTTCTTGCTGCTGTTCTTCCAGCACCATAATTTATTGTTATCCCGCCGATACACATGTATCATGTGTCATATATTCTGCATCTTCGCAGTCGTGCGCAAGTACTAACTGATCATCAACCAAACACAGAGTATACACCATTTTATTGTTGAGAAGTGTACCCATATTTCTACATTTCCTCTTTCAAATTTCCAGTGCTTGTTCCAAATAAATTCTAAAAAGTGTTGGCGATAAACAACACCATTGCTTTAGCTCTTTGCTAATTTTGAATCCCTTTGAGACGGAATATTCTCTTTTTACTTTGGAGATGTTATTTTCGTATAACTTTTGAACGACTTTAATTAAAGTGACACTTATATTAGTAGTTTCTAGTAATTCCCAAAGTTTTTGTTGTCGAATGCTTATATGCTTTGTTAAGGTCAACGTGGGTAAGGTGAGTTTCGTGGTCAATTGTGGATCTGCTCGGTCTAAATTCTGCTTGTTCTTCAGCTTCCTTATCATGATACTCAGCATTAATTCGCTTATTTAACAGCTTTCCATATACCCTTGAAATCGAACGCAGGACAGCAATCCCTCTGTAGTTGTCGTAATCGTCTTTGCTTCCCTTCTTGTGAATTATAGTTATATAGAAACCCTTCCACTTGCCTGGAATAGTCATTTAATTAATACACCTTTAAAAAAGTATAGCTAACTGTTTGAACAGCCTGTCTGTCCCATATTTTAACAGTTCCGACGGAATAATGCCGAGTCCTGGAGACTTTCAGGCTTTTAAGGATTGGCAAATTTCTCTAACTTCTCTACTGGTAATTCGAATTAGTGATGCTGTAGTGAGTATTCTTATGGTAGTTTTATGCTGTTGATATTCTGGTCGGGTTTTACTTAATAGGTTGGGAAAGCGATCGTCCCATTTTTCTAACGTAATTGGCGATATAATATCTTTTGTTTTTTCTTGTCAGAGGATTCGTAATATTTTGCAACTTTCTGTACTTTTGCTTCCTCCTATATACGTATTGATTTTTGCGAAGTTTCTTTCCCAACACTCATTTTTCTTTATTTTTACTATCTTATGGACTTTAGCTTCACTCTGTATTCGATAATATCTTGGTAAGTGTTTTTAGCGAGGAATTTGTTATACTTTTCCTTTTTAACGCCTATCAACTGTTCAATCTCTGTAGACATTTTTTGACGTAATATGGTGTTGTTTACGAGTAGTACTATCAAAATTTTGTCGGGTTAGCTTTTCATCTAATCGTTTTCGGAATAAATTTTTTACATTGTCGTGATTGAAGTTGTCTAAATTGTGTCTCGGTTCTTTGGTATTTTCGTGTTTATCTCTTTCTATTTCTTTCTGTTCATGTCTGTTCTTAACTGACATGGAAGGTAGGATTTTTAGCTCTGAAAAGTTGCTCCTATGTATGATCGAACGTCGTTAACTCTCATTTTTGAGCCCTGTCGCATTATCACATAATCTATAATGGATATCAGGTTTTCCGAATGTTGTACCCAAGTATATTTCTGTATTGATCGATGCTGGAAAAGATCATTTAAGGTTCGTAATTCAAGTTGTGTTCCATTGTTGTTTACGCTGTCTTCTCCATATTGTCTAACTATTTTGTCGTGTCGTTTCCTTCCCGTTCTAGCATTTATGTCTCCTAGTAAGATTACTTCTCTTGATGTATTTATCTTTTTCTTTTACTGTAGAACCCTCGATTACGCCATATATTCCTAAAATTGTGATTTTATTTTAATGTACACTCAAGTTTATCTTAATCAGCCGTTCAGTGACTGCCTCCCAAGAAGTTATACATCTTCTTAATGATATTCGGTTAAATATGAAAACGCCTTGTTTAGCTCTTTTGTCTTTCGATTTTCTGGAGTAGAATTGGTCATATTGTCCTAAATTTTCCGAACCTTGCCCTTTCTTTTTAGTTTTCGACAGTACTGTAATGGCCATGTTTAACTTTTTCAATTCAGGGGCAATCTCATTTAGTTTTAGGGAAATATATTGTACGTTCCAAGTACCCCGTGTATGCTTGTATAACAACCCTAAAAGCAGGGTTGCCACTTTTAAATACCCTCCTCCTTGCCGCCGCTGCCATCGTGGCCTCCACCCGTGACCCTGGGCAAGGGACCCTTGGCAGGGGCTAGCTTCCCGGGTCAAGCAGCTAGCACCTGAAATATAGAATATAAAAATATAAACGTCAACTATGTCGTGTTCGTTAAAAGGTTTGAACTGCAGGGACGTTTTTACATTTATACAGAGTTTTGTTAAAGTTTGTTGCTTAATTATGCTATATATCTATAATATATATAAAATGCAACGTCTCTCTGTCTGTCTGTCTGTCTGTCTGTCTGTCCGTTAGTGCGCTTATCACTGGAGAACCACTTATCCGATTTACGTACTTTTTTTTAAAAACATACATATGTTCTCTGGCCAGGTTATAGGCTATATTTTATTACGATAGGTAGCATACGGAATGAGCAGTGACGATAATAGTGAATGAAGTCGGAAAAAAGTTTGCCGCTAGCGCGTTCCCTTGCAATATACAGCCTAAACCATTAAATATGGAACAATACTATGTAGCAGAGAATATCTATAATCTATAGTATATATAAAATGCAATGTCTCTCTGTCTGTCTGTCTGTCCATTAGTGCGTTTATCACGCGAGAATGAATCAAGTCGGAAAAAAGGCTACCGTTAGCGCGTTCTCTTGCAATATACTGGCTAAACCATTAAATACGGAACAATATCATGTTGCAAAGAATATAATATATAAAATGCAACGTCTTTCTGTCTGTCTGTCTGTCTGTTAGTGCGCTTATCACTTGAGAACCACTTATTCGATTTACGTGTTTTTATAAATTTATACATATGATATGATTTAATTAATTCGATATAAGCCTATATAATGGGAGATAAGGTTAGATAATGGGAGATAAGTATAAATAATGGGAGGAAAGCAGAGATAAGTCTAGGTAATGGGAGTTATGGTGAGATAATGGGAGAAAGGAGAAATAATGGGAGATAAGGAGAAATATTGCGAGATAAGTCGAGATAAGCCTAGATAATGGAAATTATGTAGAGATACTAGGAGATAAGGAGAAATAATGGGAGATAAGGAAAGATATTGCGAGATAAGTCGAGATAAACCTATATAATGGGAGATAATGTGACATAATAGGAGATAAGGTGAGATAATGGGAGATAAGTATAAATAATGGGAGATAAGGAGAAATAATGGGAGATAAGGAGAAATATTGCGAGATAAGTCGAGCTAAGCCTAGATAATGGGAGATAAGGAGAAATAATGGGAGAAAAGGAGAAATAATGGGAGATGAGCAGAGATAAGCTTAGATAATGGAAATTATGTAGAGATAATGGGAGATAAGGAGAAATAATGGGAGATAAGGGGAAATAATGGCAGATATTTTATTACGTTAAGTAACATAAGGAATAAGCAGTGACGATATATATATAGTATATATATATATATATATATATATATATATATATATATATATATATATATATATATATATATATATATATATATATATATATATATATATATATATATATATATATATATATATATATATATATATATATATATATATATATATATATATATATATATATATATATATATATATATATATATATATATATATATATACAGTCCCTGGCCAAATTATTAGACGCACTGTATTTTTTTTAGTAATTTTATGTTTCTTAAGAGTTTTTATGCAATAATGGTATATTTAAACTACAATATTATTGATTTTTATTTAAAAGAATTGTTGTAGACTACATATTTGTATTTATTTTTAACATATGGCAACACTGTGTTGACAAAGTGATACATGAACGTAAATAAGTACAAACCTGTATCAGTCGCGATCGGAATCGAGTCAGGTACGGACGTGTTTCTGTGGCTTTATGGACTGTGATTGTTTGTTTAACAGTTTTATACTACTCAGTTATTAGTTTATTTTGTATGCAGTGTTTTAAAAAAGTAATTGAACTATTTTCATTATGGGTAGAAAAGGCGATCTTTCACCACGTAAAAAAGCTGAAGTGAAGGCCCTTGTGATTGCGAAAACATTTACAAACCGAGAAATATCACGAAGATTGGAGGTTTCTGAAGCTAGTGTACGACGCATAAAAAAGAAAATTGAGTCAGGGAAGGAATTAAGCCCGAAAAGAAAGAAAAGATGCGGTAGAAAACCAATTTTCACTCCACGGTCAGAGAGATGTTTGAAGAAAATTTGTGTAGAAAACAGATTTGCTACCTCAAAGGTAATAAAATCACAACTCCAGGATGCTAGCGTAAATGCTTCTGAGAGCACTGTTCGAAGAAAATTGAAAGAATTAGATTTTAAGGTCTATCGCCCCGCCAGGAAGCCCAAGTTAACAGCTGCAATGAAAGCAAAGCGCCTGAAGTGGGCCAAACAATGGCAAGACAAAGATGTGGACTTCTGGAGATCGATAAGATACAGCAATTTAATCAATAATTGATACATTATTATCATTTTCAGTTAAATAAAGCAAATAAACATGGAAGTTTATATATTTTTCCTATTTTTGACAGGTCTGCTTCAGTGACGAAAGCACATTCGAAATTATGTATGTATGTGCGTCGTCGTCATGGAGAAAAGTTTCATCCTGATTGTGTCGTCTCGACGGTTAAACATCCCACCAAAGTGATGATTTGGTCAGTCATCAGCGGCAAGGGCACTGGACGTCTGTACGTCGTCAAAGGAATAATGAGGCAAGATCAGTACAAAGAAGTATTACAAAATCAGTTGATTCCGCAGCTCAGAGAATGGTTTCCAAATGGGGAACCATTCACTTTCATGCAAGATGGAGCTCCCTGCCACACTGCTCGGTCTGTTAAAGCTTTTTTGGCAGAAAAAAATATCCCTCTGTTGGATTGGCTGGGTAATAGCCCTAATATGAACCTCATTGAAAATGTGTGGGAGCTGATGAAAAGAGAAGTGGCTAAAGATGTGATTACCAACAAAACCCAGCTCCTAGAAAAGATTATTCATGTGTGGAATCATCATCCTCAAATGCAGGAGACAGTACAATCTTGCATTGATAGCATGCCGCGCAGAATTAAAGCTTTGATAGCGACTAAAGGTGGCTCAACTAAATATTGACTTTTACTAACATTAATTTCACTTTTCTTTAAAACTTAATAAACTTATGCTTTTCTAAATTAATGCTGTTTTATTTATGTCAAATAAATAGGTAATTGATTGGATAATATAAAAATAAAAAACAAATCAATTTAAAATAATAAAACGGTACAATATCACTCGGTAATTAATATTTTACATGAAATCTTGCAGTGCGTCTAATAATTTGGCCAGGGACTGTATATATATATATATATATATATATATATATATATATATATATATATATATATATATATATATATATATATATATATATATATATATATATATATATATATATATATGTATATATATATATATATATATATATATATATATATATTAATTCCAAAGCTCTCCTCTTGAACTGACCGAAACTTTTTTTACCTTGTTGATGTTTTTAAAGTACAGGTGTAAGAAAGGTTTTATTTTCGAGGGATCCCTCGGTATTATCAATTTTTTGCATTGCTCTAAGAAGAGACTAATTTTTTTAAGTTCCACTAAAAGTTTTTTCGAGAGAAGCCGGTACTCGTCCGTCGCCTAATTTCTACGGTAGTAGTAAATCGAAAATTGAATCCTCCTGGCCCGATTTTGTTAGCACTTATTGATTGTTTTCATTGGGAAAACGATAATGAATATCCAATACTTACATACATGAGTATTTTGTACTTTCCTCATTATCTTTCAGGTTTGAGAGCTGTGGTGATCGAGCACTCATGAATATGTTGAACATATAATTGTTAATATTTATTTAATTGCGTTACTAGGAGATTGAAGAGTAGAGGATCCAGGAATACTTTTTTAGGATCAAATAATGGGTGCAAATACTTTAATTTATTTATCTCAAAGGTCAATTACATACTGACGTAATGCTAACACAAGAGCGGGACAGGTGAGTAGATTTGGGAGAGAAGACATGGTTTTAGAAATATGAAATTCCTTCTAGAGGCAAATTTAAAATAATTTCTTAATATTGCTCTTAGATATTTTTCTAAATTATTTAGTAAAACCATGTACAGTTATATGATTAATTTTATATTTAAAATTTACATTTTGAAGCTGATAAATGATTTTTGAGATATGCTTGGCTACCTTTTCTAATTCGACCACCCAGTATAATAAGATTATTGAACTTATGCTATTTTCAAAAAAAGGATAGTAGTTCAATTGACAACTGTCAACCTGTAGCGCTTATATATCCATTTTTAAAAATTCTAGAATATATTTTTTTTCTAAATAGACTGCACTCATTTTTCTCAAAATTTCCATGATCATGACATACTGCTCTATGAAATTTTGTCTGGAAGTCTGTTGGCACAATAACTCTCGAGTTAGGCTAGGTTCAGCAAATATACAGAACACCATTTCAGACCTTATCCGGGTACTAACTGATGAGCCGTGATACGGCGAAACGCGTCTCAGGATGGTCTAGCAAATACAGAGAACACTTTTGGGAACTTCCAAAGTGTGGATCTTTCAATTCGCCTTTGGTTGTTTCACCAGCGCCATATATATATATATATATATATATATATATATATATATATATATATATATATATATATATATATATATATATATATATATATAGATTGGCAAGTTTAGGGACTAAATATTATTTATTAAAAAGTTAAAAAGCTAATTGAATTATACATTAATTTGTTTTTAAAATAAATGTTTTCTTTTCCCGTTCCTCTCGCATTACTATGTTAATTTCACTATTTTCCTGCTTTCATCAGAAGTAGATTGCCGTTTTATAGAAATTTCATGAATTTTATGCATTGCTAATGATAATTTATTTTCCTAAATTAACAGTTCTATGTATTTTATCATATATTAAACTATACAATATTTAGTTATACCCACAAGTTATTTAAAATTTAATACTATATTCTATTTTTAAGTAAATTAAGGTGAAGATACAAAAATTTAGGTAATAAGAAAGTTCGGGAAGCGATCAATATGCCTCGAACCAACAGTCTATAGGAGCGTGGAGTGCCACAGAGGCGGAAATTTAATCACTGATCATTTCAAAATTCTTAATGCATGTCCATTGCCAAGTTTTAATTTTATGGGGGTTAGTTAAATTTCAGCGCAGCTTAAAAACTTTAAAGTATATTTTTTTTGCTCAGAAACTTTTATCGACGTAATTTGATTACTTATATAAACGAGTAATGATGAATGTGATAAGTGCACATTAAGGAAATGAGATAAAACATTTTGAGAGTACTATGTTTTGTCCAAGATATACACAGTTTTACTAGTAAAAACTTTGAGATGAAATAGAATATAAGATTCAATAAGGTGATAAAATAAGAATTATCCACATTTCATTTTTTTGAAAATATTCTTTAGTTTATAATTAAAAAATATATACGAGACAATATTAATTATATATAGTTAAGTCTCGTAAATAGGCAGGATTATTTAATTAAGTAATCCGTTTTTTAATTAGAAATTTTCTAAAATGTAGTAATTCCTGCAGGACATTTGAACAAAGATCAGTCGCAGGATTAAGTTGGCTACTTCTGTTCATCGCTCTGTTAATATTAACGTCCGCTCTCATTATTTTTGGCTAATCTATCATCAGTTACATATTTTTGATAATCTTTGGATTTCTTATGCCACTTAGATCTTCTCACAGTATTTTCACGACCTATCACTTGCATAGTTATAAGGTTTCAGTAGCGTATTTGCCGATTTTTACACCCAATTTATTATTAATTCGACGCTGTAAATTTTAGTCTCCCATCTTTATTCCAACAAATATACCCAGATAACTATTACATACATATATATATATATATATATATATATATATATATATATATATATATATATATATATATATATATATATATAATCTTCTTCTTCCTTCAGCCTCTCTCTATCCACTGTCGGGTATAGGCCTCTCTCAAATCTTTCCATTTTTCTCTATGTTGTGCTTGTTGATACCAGTTAAGCCCCCCGATTCTCTTCAGATCGTCGCTTCATCTCTGTTGGGGTCTTCCTATGCTTCGCTTTTCACCCCATGGTCTCCACCTAGTGATCTTGCCACTCCACTTATACGTCGCTCTCGCTACATGGCCGGCCCAGCTCCATTTCAGAGATGTTATCCATTTGGTGATATCATCCACCTTTGTTTGTTGTCTAATCCATTTATTAGTTTTTTTTGTCCTTCAAAGTAACACTCAACATCTTCCTTTCCATTGCTAATTGGTGAACTTGTAGTTCTTCTATTGTTCTTTTAGTTAAAACCCATGTCTCGGCTCCATACGTTGTAGCTGGTAAGATACATTGATTATAAATTTGGGTTTTTGATCTTTGAGGAATGTTCATATTCCGTACATATTTCAATTTTCCATATGCTGCCCATACCATCCGTATCCTTCTTTCTATTTCAAGCTGCTGGTTTTCCTTTCCCATCATTATTATTTGGCCCAGATAGATGTACGTGTTTACTTTTTCTATTGTTGAATGTTCAATCACTATATTTTCATCATTGGTGTCTTCGTTACTCATGTACTTTGTCTTGGAGAAATTTATATCAAGTCCCATTTTTCTTGTTTGGTGGTGGAGATCTGTGATCATCTAGATCATTTCATTCTTATTGTTTGCTATAATTACAATGTCATCTGCGAATCTCAGGTTGTTTAGCCGATCGCCAGCTATCAGAAGGCCCTTTTCGCCCCAATTTAGTTCTTTGAATACATCTTCTAAGATCATTGGATCACTGGAACCTTGTTTGTCAGTTCTTGGTTTACCATAACTTTGAGTGTTGCTCGTTCATATAATCTGGCTATCAGTTCGCTGTATCTGTCGGCTATACGAGCATTTCTAAGAGCTCTTATAAGCGCCCATTTTTTTCCACTGTGTCGAAAGCCTTGCGAAAATCTACAAATGTGAGCCACACTGGTACCTTATATTTGGTGGCCTTCTCGATTAGTATTCTCAATGTGTGCAAGTGCTCAATCGTACTGAAGTCTGATCTGAATCCAGCCTGTTCTATCGGTTGGTATAATTCCATTTTATGTTCCAGTCTGTTTGTTTTGATTCGTGAGAACTTGGGAAAGTAAACTAATTGGCCGATAGTTTTCTACATACATATATATATATATATATATATATATATATATATATATATATATATATATATATATATATATATATATATATATATATATATATGTATGTATATGTATATATATATATATATATATATATATATATATATATATATATATATATATATATATATATATATATATATATATATATATATATATATATATATATATATATATATATATATATATGTATATATATATATATATATATATGTATATATATATATATATATATATATATATATATATATATATATATGTATATATATATTGGTAAACAAAAAACTATTTGTCTTCATTTAACACAGATCCTAGAATTTAGTGTTCATATATTTTTATGGATTTTAGTATCCTTTGAAAGCCAATTCTATTCTCTTTCTAATGATACCAAATTCCATAGCATACCTCATGCCTTTTACTGATTAAATTGATTGAAGGAGGAAACAAGGAAAATAAGGATTAAAAATAGGGAAAACAAATTTTAAGCATAACATTTAAATTTATTGGTAAAAACTAAAATTAAAATTTTGTAAATCTCCCCACCCCCCAGCTCTTATTACTGCTTCCAGTGGGTTATTCATGGAGCGTGTGAGCTTTTTCACCATTGTCTGTGGTATTCTTCCCCACTCTTCCGCCATCGCAACCTTTAAGTCCCTCAGCGATGCAGGAGCTGGATTTCGAATTTTTATTTTGAGCCCATCCCATATGTGTTCGACTGGATCGAGGTCAGGTCTCCGCAAAGGCCAGTCTAATGTGGGTATTCTCACTTCAGCCAGTATTTGAAAGTTGAAGTTGTGAACTCTAAGAACGCCCAGGATAACAATTTCGGATGAATAAATAATCTATTAAAGAAATAGATTGTTTTTGCAAAATAAGCGAAAAGTGTGAAAAGTTAGTATCGCTTGATCGATAAACATTGCGATTTAATGAGCTGTTATTTTTAGCCAATATATCTGATAGCTGATATGAGATAGTTGATTAACTAACTTCAGTTCCACAGAGAGCCAGTAGATTGATTTAGTTCAAGGTGATTGTGCACTAAATGAATGTTCAAGATTAAACTTCGTGTGTTGCAAGAACCTACTTTAAAATTTCGGTCTGTGCTCACGATACCCTCCACCACATTTTCAAAAGCAATGTGGTAAATCCACGAAACTACAGTCACTTAGAAATTTAATAAGAAAGTAATAAGTTAACAAATTAAATTGTTCATATTTAATATTTATAATGTTCTCTCGTAAAGTAACGGACAAATCTATCAATAATTATATTGTCTATATATTTAATGTGCTTCTATCATTATTTCTCTTTTGCTTCAAAGTTTCACGACGAATTTATGTGAATATTTTAATTTCCTATATTGGCTCCTAAGGATTAATTTTTTTATAAATTAATTTTTCCCTATTATCCGTTTTTTTCCTTTGATATTATTAATTTACAAATTTTACGATTTTCTTAATTTTGTTAGAACTACATCACCATAAGCCTAGTTCTATCCAATGCTGAATGTAGGCCTTCCCCCTGAATTTCCATCTCAATCTATTTGCAGCAGTTGTCATCCTTCTAATGCCCGCAGCCCTCTTTATATCATCCCACCATCTTGTTTTGGGACAAACTACGCCCCTTTTCTGTTCTCGTGATCTTCATTCTATTGTTTGCTTGGTCCATTGTTCATCGGTCGGACGTACTACATATCCAGCCCATTGCCACTTTCTTTCTGCTACATGCTCTATAATAGCCTTAATTTTCGTTTGTTTACGTATCCACTTGTTTGTTTTTTCTGTCTTTAAGTTTTATCCCGATCATCTGTCTTTCGTGTGCTCTGTGGGTCCAAGCTAGTTTTTGCATATAGGGTTTATTCAGTGTGCCATATGTAATCACCGGTAGGATGCACTGAGGCTAAACTTTGGTCTATGGGATGATCTTTGATTATAAAAAAATTAATTTTCTGAATGCGCACTGATTTTTCTTGAAATTTTATCCGAGTAAATAATTTTTTGCCACAGATGCACATAATTCTCAACAATCTCAAGAACTGTTCCTTCTAAATTTATAACTATATTGTTATGAGAGTTCGTTAATATTTTTGTCTTACTTTTATCTATCTTAAGACCAATTGTCTTTGAGTGATAATTTAACTAATTTATCATTTCTTGTAACTCATGTGGATCGCTACTTTGTCAAAAAATGGTGCTAATTTTATAAGAATTTAATGAATAAAACACCCACTTTGTAAATTGCTATTTATGCCACAGATGCACATAATTCTCAACAATCTCAAGAACTGTTCCTTCTAAATTTATAACTATATTGTTATGAGAGTTCGTTAATATTTTTGTCTTACTTTTATCTATCTTAAGACCAATTGTCTTTAAGTGATAATTTAACTAATTTATCATTTCTTGTAACTCATGTGGATCGCTACTTTGTCAAAAAATGGTGCTAATTTTATAAGAATTTAATGAATAAAACACCCACTTTGTAAATTGCTATTTATTATTTACTTTATTTACTAAGCAGATCTATATATAATAATTAAACTATGCAATATTTAGTCATATCAACAACACACTAAAATTATTTACTTGTGTTACAACATATTTTATATTTGTTTTAACTGTTAAACATGTTTCAAAAGTAAAGCAGTAACTACAAAATGCATACGAAAATACTGAACCGTTTGCTCTGTGCCACTAATGAGACTTGTTCACACATTATAAAAGGCGATTGTTTCTTTTTCTTTCATTATTGTTCTCTTTTAATAATAAGACAATTTTTCAAACCATGTATACAGATATTAGAAAATCTCGACTGGACAACTATAAAGCTAAGACTTGAAAAAGTTTAAAGTAATTTTTCCTTAGAAAGTCTTACAACATAATTCAAATTTAATTAATGTAATAGGTATGAATATGATAATAGGGCATAAAGGAATACAGATGAAATATTTTAAGTGTAGTAGTACTAAACTTCACCCAAGAGTATTTTGTTAGTAAAACAACGGGAATATATACTAGTTTTAATGGTACAATAGGTCTATACCTGTTTCATATTAAATGATCCAAATTTTATAATGTGGTAAAAAAAATCACGTTTTTAGTCGGTATAGTAAAAGGCGTCAAAAGTAAAAAAATATGTAAATAAACAACTAAAATATATATAGGAGCAAAAACTTGTAAATTTTTTCACTTAAAACTGGCGAACAACCCTACACAATTTTCATAAAATTTTGAAAAAGAAACCTTTAAGAAGGCTATAACACAATATCAAAACATTTTTCGATAAGACAATACCACTATCTTTTCTATCTCTCACTTCTATTTCATACAAAATACACATAATAACTTAAAATATATCTTCTTCATTTTAACTACACATTCATACATTTTATATACACCATGTAGTTACAGTCCCCTTCAAAGTGCTCTTTTTGTGCATCTATATACTAACTTAATTAATTTGCCACTTCAAGAAGCTGATTTATTACTCACTTTCCAGAGTATTCTTAAGCAGAAGTCTCATATTGGGTTGAATATTAGTTAAATTAAAAAATTATTGTCTTTTCAGAGTAGCCTTTAATTTTAGAAATAGCCAAAAATCATCAAAACCTAAGCCAGGTTAATAGGCAGAATAATTTAATTGAGCAAACTGTCATGAATGATTAATTCAGTTGCCACAGTTTGGTTTTTCATTTTCTAAGAGAATTTCGCATTCTCTACTAGAACTTAGAAATTGCATTATTGGTTGACTACTAATATTCAATAAATTCTTGATACACTATTCGCTTTTGATTGTGAAAACACACCTTCTTTCTCTTAAATTGTGAGCGCGACATACGTGCATTTTTAGGAAGAAGTGAACGTGACAATTTCCACTACATGCTTGTTTTGGGGTAGTACTAGAAGCATCAAGTTTCATCAGCAATAATTTTTCTTGAAAACGCTACATTCGAAGAAATCCCGGCGCAACATCAAACCGAAGCTGCTTCCATTCCTCCGTCAAAATATAAAACACAAACTTAGCGCAGACCTTCCTTATACCCAATTCTTCAGACCAAGTTTGCCTGCCAGAAAATCCCTAAAATGCTACAGAAGCGACGCACGTGCGGAAAAAGCAATTCATGTTGGTCTTGAATCGCTGTAAATTGTACTCAATGGAAAACACAGTCCTGGGCAAATCATTCCAAAGGGATGAGGTTCTCCATATAAAACTATCGTTATTTTAGTGCCATTTTGTGCAACATTATGATAATCAATTTAAAAAGAAATATCTCTGTTTTATTAAAAATAACCAATTTTCTCTTCATTAAAATTGCTTTGTATTTAATTAACTGGAACCCTTTATTGCATAAATATTTTTTTCCACATCGACTACTAAAAATGAACAAAGTCCATATTTCACCAGTGACCACTGTTCTCCCATCTGTCAATCCATCTCGGGACGTATTTCGCCATATCACGGCCCATCAGTCCAGCTAGGATTGAAAAAGTCCCCCTTGTTTTTTGTTCTCTCGTTTGTGGATCCCAGCACGGCTGACAAGCCGCGATACGGCAAAACGTGTCCTGGGATGGATTGGCAGATGAGAGAACAATGGTCACTGCTAAAATATGGTACGGAACACTTATAAGATGACTTCGGTGTCTGTCTGTCCGTCTGTCTGTCACACCCGATTTTCTCCGAAACTATTTGTCATAGAAAGTTGAAATTTGGTAATAACATAGGAATTGATGGCCTCATCAGAGCCATGTAGTTTTAAAAGTTAAATTTTGACTTAAGGGGTTAGTTTTGGGGGGTGAAATCGGAAGTGAAAAAAAAAATTTTTTCCTAGGTAATCGAGTGTGGTGTCAAATGAAAGTTTGAGAAAACGCGAGTAAAAAATATATATATATAAGCTAATACTTGCACGCACTTTTCTTTCTATTATTTTTTAAAAAATCGCTGTCCACCCGCCTAATCTTGAAAAAATTCTGGAATATTCTCCACGGGGTGTAGATTGAACGAAAATTATCACGAGTGCATTACCTTTAATAATTTATCTGGTATATAAAAAAAACAGAAATTTCAAGGTCATCAATTTTTCAGTAAACTTTGTTGAAAACTCATTTAGGGTGTGTTTTGTGAAGTCACTGATCATTTTATACTTCCGTTACAACATTTTTTCTTTTAAAAGCAATCAACTTACGGAAAACTAATTGCGCAAGTTCAACTTGCACTTGACCGGTTATTTCATTTTTAGTAGTTGATATAGATTTTTGTTACTGAATTAGAACCCTAACGATGGAGCTGCGTAGCGGTAATTGTGAGTAACAATTCCTCTTTCGATCTGTCGCCTAACTGAGGGCATGTATGTTTTTAAATTTTAGGCTTTCACACAGAGACACATAATTGCTGTATTTCATTGCGATTATTTTTTTCATATTCCTCTAATGTTCGGAAAGACATGAGTCTGGTCATTTTCTTCTAAATTAGTTAAAATATAGTTAAAAAATAAGAAATTTGTTAATGGTAATGTAACAATGAAATTTTGCAACTAGTGATTTGTGATGAAAAATTTTCGACTAATGATTAGTGAAAAACATATATTCAAAACCAGAGTGTTGATAACGCCCTGTTTATTAAGAAAAACCTTTGAAATTGACCTTTCTATAGTACATTTAACTTACGACAATTTATTTTAATCTTGCTCAGAGGCCAAAATTTTCTACTATAATATATATTTTTTATAGACTCATCATTTTTTTTAACATGCAGGGAAATGCGTCTTTTCTACATAGATTTAGTTTATTTTCAATATAAGGCTCACATTTCTTAGTCGCTTTATAGAAACAAAAATTTTAGAGTTAGATGCTTTAGCAATGAGATTTTTTATTACAAATAATCTCAAAGAAGGAAAGAGACATTCTTAATAAAAAGTACATCTCCGTACCTCAAGAATATTTTTCTTAATATATTTTCTCTCAACAAAACAAAAATGCACGTAGCTTAGTATTTATATATTTACTGAGAGCAAGCTTTTATTCGTTTTTTACAAGCAAATGACGTTTTCATATTCATCTCTAATACTTAGTTTGCAAGCAACTTGCACCCTTGTTCTTGCTGCTTTTTTACCTTTTGAACTTAAGATATTTCTAAGAAAAAATTCCTCTAAACTGACCCCATAACGATTTACATGCTGCTAATAAACTCCAAACTGTTATGAACCAAAGTGCATATGTACTAGCATAACCAATATGTGAATTTGAATTATCTCCTATAAAATGCATTTCCGTGTGGATTGCTGCAACACCAACAACAAAACCAACAATTCCTAAAAAGTTATGTATGAATTTGACAACCACTGGTCTTATAAATTTTGAAAATGTTTGAGTATTCCCAGCTACAACTCCAATTATTACAGCAACAAAAACTACAATCCACGACACCAAACCTAAAATATAAATAAAAAATTAACTCATTACTTGAGAAATAAATGCCTTATCGAATCTAATTGTAAAACTTTATATCTGACCATATATATTATGTTTTTTTGGTGAAAATAATAAATCCGAAAGAAAAAGTGCCAGATAGACTGCATTTTAAAAATAGTGCCATTCTTAAACAACTAGGTAACGAAAATTGGGTTAAAAAACCGGGTTGTTTTTCAATAAAAAAAATTACCATCCGAGTTTTTTGCATTTCCCCACGTTCCAGGATCTCTGGATCACGAAAAACATAGTCGCCTTTTTCCATCGGTATGGCCGTCTGTTGGCAGGACGACTATAGAACGACATGCAATAAAAATTTTAAATTTAGTACATTTTTTGGATGTGAACCTATAATTTATTAGCTATAGCGGTTTAGGTTAATGCGTTCAGAGGATTTGGGGTCAATAAATTTTATATATTTTATTATAAGATCTCTCCGGTATCTGTCCGTCTGTCTGTCATACCCGATTATCTCCGAAACTATTTGACATAGAAAATTGAAATTTGGCTCTAATATAGGAATTGATGGCCCCATCAGAGCCGTGTAGTTTTGAAAACTAAATTTGGACTTAAAGCGTTAGTTTGTGGGGTTCAAAAATATGTATAATATAATACTTGAGCACATTTTTTTTTTGTATTATTTTTAAAAAATTGCCAAAAATCGTTGTCCCCCCTGTATCTCGAAAAATACTGAACAAAATATTTTTAAAAAATTCTGGACTATTCTCCACAAGGTGTAGATTGAATCAAAATTATCATGAGTGCATTACTTTTAATAATCTATTTAGTATATAAAAAACAAAAATTTCAAGGTCATCAGTTTTCAACAGAAATCGAAAACAAACTTTGTTAAAAACTCATTTAGGGTGTGTTTTGTGAAGTCATCATTTTATACCTCCGTAACAAAAATTTTTATTTTAAAACCAATTAACGTACGGAACACTAATTGCGCAAGTCCGACTTGCACTTGACCGGTTTTTTTTAAAATAAATTCTACCATGAAAATCTATTTGCTACTAAGTCTTAAGTTGGGCCAAAATACTCCAAGAAAAATAAAATAGTTGTATGTGATTGTTTTTTTTTTATTTAATATTATTATGAGAATTTCTCGTGGTCTTTGATTGAAATAATAAAGTTTCAAGCATAATTATGTAGAATCAAACATATAAAGGGTATGAGAAGTGTATTAGAGAGATTGTTTCGTAATGCATATGATGTTATAAGTCTTTTTCATTTCATTTCATAAACTTAAAATATGTAATGCTAAATGTAGTGTTTGGATTACATTTTTATTTAGTATGAAAAAGTTAAATTCCATTGGAGTAGAACTATGTACGAGGGCTACCTATAAACAATGAAAAAAAAAAATTTTTTAATACAAATCATTTTATTGGTTCTCAAAATATTCACGTTTAATATTGAGGTGATGAAAATCGCTGTCCACGCATTTTTTTGACATTCAGGAACAAAAAGAAGTCGTTAGGCAATAAATCAAGTGATTACGGGAAATGAGACATTAATTCGATGTTTTTCTCCGTCAAATAATTAATTATTTCACGTACTGTGTTCATCGATGACTTCTGGCTAACAAATTGTTGTATACCATTCAGCATTTCTCTTCTTCGATTCTCTAAAGCAGTGGTTGCAACATGTCCAGTATAACGAAAGAAACAAGCTATCATTTTCTTGGAAGTGCTTTGCTAACGAACCACTATTGTTGAATTCGGTTTATCTTGGAACACCTAAACAGTTGATTGTTGTTTAGTTTCCGGCTGGTACGAATATATCCAAGTTTCGTCTCTTGTTACGATGTATACGGATTTTGCATGTCCTCGGTCGAATTTTTTGAGCATTTCCAATCAACACGAGCCTGTTTTTAAGTTTCGGTCAAATTATGCGGAATCCATCGGAAACAGATGTTTTTTACAGCTAAATGTTCATGCAAGATCGAATGTACTGCAGCCTTCAATATGCCTAAGGATGTCTCTATCTCACAGCAAGTCACATATTGATCATCTTCAATCATGTTGCGCACATCATCGATATTTTTTGAAACAACAACCGATTTTGGTCTATTATCGCTAACAGAAGCACGACGAAAAATTTAAAAGACAGCCCTCGTATTTGGCGGGGAAGTACCTACCGGAAATACACTTTAACGATTTTTTGTTTACAGGATAAAACTAGAAAGGCAAAAAACTCTGCAAAATCTTAATAATCTACTACAGATTATGTACAAGAAAATGAGAAACTTTATATAAAAATATTACTCCTAAGAAACCTAAACTTATCAAAGATAAAAAATTTGCCCAATAATTATTGAGATTTCTGAAAACTTAAAACTGATATTGCAAATTGACACAATGCTTATTTATTTCAGTTCAATTTAGGCTTACTTTAAATAAAAAAATCAGAAATAAATATGTTACCGTCGTAAACTCGAGTCCACTACATGTTTACTATCTTCATTTGCTTTACCATATTTTTATGTAGGTTTAGTTCGATGACTGCAAACTGCTAATTTTAGCCGCAAGTTTTTTAAATCTTGATATTTTTAGTACATATTTATTATATAAATATTAACATTAATCTTGGAGCCCCTATATACAGAAGACAATGGGAAACACCCAAGCAGTAGTTCCCACAATATTAGCCGCCGTCATGACATTCCTGCGACTAATGAAAAGACAAACTATTTTTCTCAGTTGAGTTAATTACATTCGCCGAAGTTATAAATTCCAAATTGTACTCTTTTATAGTTAATGTTTACAGTTCACCTCGATTTATAACATTCAATTTAGTTTTTAAGCAGTGAACTCCGCTTTTAAAAATAAAATAGTATCCATCTAAGGTGACTTTTGAAAATGCAGAGTTCGATTCATCGATTTATCCCTCAACGATCCAAGTCGAAGGATTTGAAAGCACCGATCTAAGGTTAATTCTGATAAAACAGTCAAAGAAGTTAGAAAGCACTGATCTAAGATACACTTCGGAGACAACAACCCCTTGAACGTGAATTCTGAAAACAGAGAGCACCGATCTAAGGTAATCTTCATAACCAAAAGAGACTTATGGAAAACATAAGACCACAAGAATTCAAAATAACGTTGAGAAAAAAACAAATCCTGTTGTGAAGCGATCGAAAAGAAGAAAAAAGAAAAGCATCAAAGAAAGAAGAAAGAAAAAAGTATGAACGTGAACGTGTGAAAGCAATGAATATTTCAGGCTTTATTTTTACATTGTAAGTTATATTTAATTTTGGGAACCATCTAGAAGAAGTTTGCTCATAATTTTAATTTTAATATTTTAATCTCTTTTATATATAAATAATTTTCAAAAGTAACAAGTCAAAAATTTCTTTCAAAATTTTATTTTATGCAAATTTCAAAGCATCATCGACGTAGTCGAAAACAGACAAAAATCTTTTCCAAAAATTTAATTTTCAAACCGTCACTGACACAAAAAATTATATTAAAAATCTTTTCCAAAAATAAATTTTTCAAAAATATTTTCCTTAAAACAGGCTCTATCCAAGAAATTTAAAGAATCTAGAGACACAACCAACAAAAATAACAAAACTTTTATCTTGTCCCGTTTTTATAAAAATTCACTTGAATATCCAATAAACTGAAGCCTTCACTGACGCAGTTGTAAATCAAAAACTCTTTCGGACAATCATAAAAAAAATATCAAGTACAAATAATTTAAATATCTTTTTCAAAAATTACGTTTCTTTTATGACCAAATCTGTTGAAGTTCTGCAGGAATCAATTAGCACAGACAAATATAGCTGATAATAAGACAAAAATTACTTTACCCGCAATAAGTTATCCACTTTTAAGTCTATATATTAAAACCATCGCTAAATATAAGGCAACTCTCATACTTTGACAATATTTGTAAATAATTGCAATTCGTTAATAACCAATTTCTATAGACAAGGTAACGAATCACGTAATTCTTTTATATTAAGGGCTATTATCGGAAAATTAACAGTTATTGAAAAGGAAAATTTTCCTTATAGTCAAAATCGAAATAATACTTTAAATAACCAAACTTTTTCAAATTAAATCCAAGAATGACACCTTTAAAAATACTAAAGCCAAAAATCTCTCCATCAAATCCATTTTTAAAACTAATCCCCAATAATACACCATCGCAATATTTTCCATCGATAAGAACAACAAATCTGTTCTCACCAATAAATACATATTTTCCACCAATAAGAACAACGAATAAGTTCCAACTAACAAACAATATATATAATTTTTCTCTACAAAGACAATGTATTATCAAAATAGTCAAATTGGACCTAATTTTATGCAACCCCAAATGAGACTTGCAAATTTTCCAAAATTTTCTAATAGCTTTAATACCCCAAATTTTGCCCAATATCCTAATCAACGACAACCTAATTTAAATCAACTCCAACCCAATCAACAAGGTAAACCAGAGCATATGGACACATCATCAGGCAATACAAGAATTTTCCAAAATCCAAAACCAGATTTGCATTCACAGAACTGCATCAAAAAAGCATTGAACCAAATATTCAGAGCCAACAAAATCAAAATTGCCCTTATATCCTGACTTTCCATATTTTCAAAAAACGAATACACCAACTTTAACGAATCCTGCCGACATAAATGAATATGATTACACAAATGCTGACCTATCTCAATACATAGATATGAATAATCCTTCCGACTCAAAGCAAAACCTAAATAGTCATATCCATAACGACCTAACACAATATTATTCAGAAGGTGCCACTAATATAAAATAATATGTGAATAATCCTGCCCTATCACAATATACAATGTGTCACTATATCAATTTTAATGCGGAGAGCGTTTCACAAAAAAATGAACTTCACCTGCAAAATATCGAACTAAATCGTATAAATTAACAAAATGATAAACTTTCATTTACCGAATTATGCCAACCTCAAAATGAAAAAATATTTTGTCTTGATTTGCAAATCAGTATTCGAGAGTATTTATTCCCTCTTCATTTGAATAAAATTTGTGTTATGTCAAAGGTTCTTTCAGTTTCGGGAATAGGTAGAGGTCCGAGAGAGCTAATTCAAAGGAATATAGGGGATGATCAATAACCTAATTCGTTTATTTTTTGCAAAACAATCAATGATTAGTGAGCAGTTGCATTGTCGTCCAAAAACTGCACCCGTTTAGATACTTTACCTCCCCGTTTGTTCAGAATTTTATTGCGAAGTTTAGTTAATTATAAAAAATAATTTCTCTGTTGACGGTTTAGCCGTGTTCCAAGTAATCTGTAAGAAGTATCCTATCCTTATTACAAAAACGCTAATTTTCTATAAGCGAAACTTCTTGGCGAGGTAATCCAGTATGTGTACACTCCTTCGAATCTTCTTTGTTTCTAGATCTTAATGATGGACCCATTTCATCCATAGTTACCATTCAACCCAAAACGTTACATGAGTCCTCATCAAAACGACTACAAATCAACTTAAATATTCCGACTCTCAGTCGTTTTTGATATTAATATTTAGGGACCGATTTGGATTATAATTCTTTCATACCCAAATTAGAATGGACAATACAAAAAACACATGGAATGTTCAGAGTCTCTGATATACGTTTCAGCCTAATTCGTTGATTCTCCAAAATGAAATGATCATTTCTCATCCTCAACATTATCTCGTGCAGACACAGAGACGGGGCCTTCCAGCATGATGTTTATTACTGCATCTGCAACCCCATTTTTTATAGTGATCGGCGAGGGACATTATTTCTTAAGCATGTCGTCATAAATTTCTTTAGCCGACAGAGGTGTAATTTATCACCTATCGACTTTCGAATTTCTTAAATTCACAATTTTTGTCCGGAATATCTTCTTCAAAATATACTAGAAATTTGACAATGAAATCAGAACCACCAGACTTTGTGTATGT
>CM032446.1:153254193-153361081 GCA_019049505.1 Pachyrhynchus sulphureomaculatus | reverse complement strand
AACAACGGGAATATATACTAGTTTTAATGGTACAATAGGTCTATACCTGTTTCATATTAAATGATCCAAATTTTATAATGTGGTAAAAAAATCACGTTTTTAGTCGGTATAGTAAAAGGCGTCAAAAGTAAAAAAATATGTAAATAAACAACTAAAATATATATAGGAGCAAAAACGACAAAATAAAATCAATCTTACTTGTAAATTTTTTCACTTAAAACTGGCGAATAACCCTACACAATTTTCATAAAATTTTGAAAAAGAAACCTATAAGAAGGTCATAACACAATATCAAAACATATTTCGATAAGACAATACCACTATCTTTTCTATCTCTCACTTCTATTTCATACAAAATACACATAATAACTTAAAATATATCTTCTTCATTTTAACTACACATTCATACATTTTATATACACCATTTAGTTACAGTCCCCTTCAAAGTGCTCTTTTTGTGCATCTATGTACTAACTTAATTAATTTGCCACTTCAAGAAGCTGATTTATTACTCACTTTCCAGAGTATTCTTAAGCAGAAGTCTCATATTGGGTTGAATATTAGTTAAATTAAAAAATTATTGTCTTTTCAGAGTAGCCTTTAATTTTAGAAATAGCCAAAAATCATCAAAAGCTAAGTCAGGTTAATAGGCAGAATAATTTAATTGAGCGAACTGTCATGAATGATTAATTCAATTGCCACAGTTTGGTTTTTCATTTTCTAAGGGAATTTCGCATTCTCTACTAGAACATAGAAATTGCATTATTGGTTGACTACTAATCCCGGTTCAATAAATTCTTGTTACACTATTCTCTTTTGATTGTGAAAACACACCTTCTTTCTCTTAAACTGTGAGCGCGACATACGTGCATTTTTAGGAAGAAGTGAACGTGACAATTTCCACTACATGCTTGTTTTGGGGTAGTACTAGAAGCATCAAGTTTCATCAGCAATAATTTTTCTTGAAAACGCTACATTCGAAGAAATCCCGGCGCAACATCAAACCGAAGCTGCTTCCATTCCTCCGTCAAAATATAAAACACAAACTTAGCGCAGACCTTACTTATACCCAATTCTTCAGACCAAGTTTGCCTGCCAGAAAATCCCTAAAATGCTACAGAAGCGACGCACGTGCGGAAGAGGCAATTCATGTTGGTCTTGAATCGCTGTAAATTGTACTCAACACAGTCCTAGGCAAATCATTCCAAAGGGATGAGGTTCTCCATATAAAACTATCGTTATTTTAGTGCCATTTTGTGCAACATTATGATAATCAATTTAAAAAGAAATATCTCTGTTTTATTAAAAATAACCAATTTTCTCTTCATTAAAATTGCTTTGTATTTAATTAATTGGAACCCTTTATTGCATAAATATTTTCTTCCACATCAACTACTAAAAATGAACAAAGTCCATATTTCACCAGTGACCACTGTTCTCCCATCTGTCAATCCATCTCGGGACGTATTTCGCCATATCACGGCCCATCAGTCCAGCTAGGATTGAAAAAGTCCCCCTTGTTTTTGTTCTCTCGTTTGTGGATCCCAGCACGGCTGACAAGCCGCGATACGGCAAAACGTGTCCTGGGATGGATTGGCAGATGAGAGAACAATGGTCACTGCTAAAATATGGACTTTTTAGTGTTCCGTACGGAACACTTATAAGATGACTTCGGTGTCTGTCTGTCCGTCTGTCTGTCACACCCGATTTTCTCCGAAACTATTTGTCATAGAAAGTTGAAATTTGGTAATAACATAGGAATTGATGGCCTCATCAGAGCCATGTAGTTTTGAAAGTTAAATTTTGACTTAAGGGGTTAGTTTTGGGGGGTGAAATCGGAAGTGAAAAAAAAAATTTTTTACTAGGTAATCGAGTGTGGTGTCAAATGAAAGCTTGAGAAAACACGAGTAAAAAATATATATATAAGCTAATACTTGCGCGCACTTTTCTTTCTATTATTTTAAAAAATCGCGAAAAATCGCTGTCCACCCGCCTAATCTTTAAAAAATTCTGGAATATTCTCCGCGGGGTGTAGATTGAACGAAAATTATCACGAGTGCATTACCTTTAATAATTTATCTGGTATATAAAAAAAAAACAGAAATTTCAAGGTCATCAATTTTCAGTAAAGTTTGGAAACAAACTTTGTTGAAAACTCATTTGGGGTGTGTTTTGTGAAGTCACTGATCATTTTATACTTCCGTTACAACATTTTTTATTTTAAAAGCAATCAACTTACGGAAAACTAATTGCGCAAGTTCAACTTGCACTTGACCGGTTATTTCATTTTTAGTAGTTGATATAGATTTTTGTTACTGAATTAGAACTCTAACGATGGAGCTGCGTAGCGGTAATTGTGAGTAACAATTCCTCTTTCGATCTGTCGCCTAACTGAGGGCATGTATGTTTTTAAATTTTAGGCTTTCGCACAGAGACAGACACATAATTTGCTGTATTTCATTGCGATTATTTTTTTTCATATTCCTCTAATGTTCGGAAAGACATGAGTCTGGTCATTTTCTTCTAAATTAGTTAAAATATAGTTAAAAAATAAGAAATTTGTTAATGGTAATGTAACAAAGAAATTTTGCAACTAGTGATTTGTGATGAAAAATTTTCGACTAATGATTAGTGAAAAGCATATATTCAAAACCAGAGTGTTGATAACGCCCTGTTTATTAAGAAAAACCTTTGAAATTGACCTTTCTATAGTACATTTAACTTACGACAATTTATTTTAATCTTGCTCATAGGCCAAAATTTTCTACTATAATATATATTTTTTATAGACTCATCAGTTTATTTTCAATATAAGGCTCACATTTCTTAGTCGCTTTATAGAAACAAAAATTTTAGAGTTAGTTGCTTTAGCAATGAGATTTTTTATTACAAATAATCTCAAAGAAGGAAAGAGACATTCTTAGTAAAAAGTACATCTCCGTACCTCAAGTTTTGAATATTTTTCTTAATATATTTTCTCTCAACAAAAATGCACGTAGCTTAGTATTTATATATTTACTGAGAGCAAGCTTTTATTCGTTTTTACAAACAAATGACGTTTTCATATTCATCTCTAATACTTAGTTTGCAAGCAACTTGCACCCTTGTTCTTGCTGCTTTTTACCTTTTGAACTTAAGATATTTCTAAGAAAAAATTCCTCTAAACTGACCCCATAACGATTTACATGCTGCTAATAAACTCCAAACTGTTATGAACCAAAGTGCATATGTACTAGCATAACCAATATGTGAATTTGAATTATCTCCTATAAAATGCATTTCCGTGTGGATTGCTGCAACACCAACAACAAAACCAACAATTCCTAAAAAGTTATGTATGAATTTGACAACCACTGGTCTTATAAATTTTGAAAATGTTCGAGTATTCCCAGCTACAAGTCCAATTATTACAGCAACAAAAACTACAATCCACGACACCAAACCTAAAATATAAAAAAAAATAGATTCATTACTTGAGAACTAAAAGCCTTATTGAATCTAATTGTAATACTTTATATCTGACCATATATATTATGTTTTTTTTGTGAAACTAATAAATCACGAAGAAATAGTGCCAGATAGACGGCATTTTAAAAATGGCGCCATTCCTATACAACTAGGTAACGAAAATTGGGTTAAAAATCGGGTTTTTTTTAATAAAAACCATCCGAGTTTTTTGCATTTCCTCACGTTCCAGGATCTCTGGATCACCAAAAACATAGTCGCCTTTTTCCATCGGTATGGCCGTCTATTGGCAGGACGACTATAGAATGACATGCAATAAAAATTTTAAATTTAGTACAATTCTGGATGTGAACCTATAATTTATTAGCTATAGCGGTTTAGGTTAATGTGTTCTGAGGGTTTGGGGTCAATAAATTTTATATATTTTATTATAAGATTACTCCGGTATCTGTCCGTCTGTCTGTCATACCCGATTATCTCCGAAACTATTTGACATAGAAAATTGAAATTTGGCTCTAATATAGGAATTGATTACCCCATCAGAGCCGCGTAGTTTTGAAAACTAAATTTTGAATTAAAGCGTTAGTTTGTGGGGTGAAATCGGAAGTGAAAAATTTTTTTTTTACCAGATCATCGAGTGAGGTGTCAAATGAAAGCCTGTGAAAACACGAGTTCAAAAATATGTATAATGTAATACTTAAGCACATTTTTCTTTGTATTATTTTTAAAAAATTGCGAAAAATAGATCTTCCCCCTTATCTCGAAAGGAATTTCTGAAATTTTTGTTACAGGGTGTAGATTGAACAAAAATGATCATGAGTGCATTACCTTTAATAATTTATCTGGTATTTAAAAAAAGAAAAAAATTCCAAGGTTATTTCAAGTCATTGATCATTTTATACCTCCCTAACAAAATTTTTTATTTCAAAATCAATCAACGTACGATAAAGTAAATATAAGAACCTACCTCTTTGCTTTTTCAATGAGACAATAAACGACCCTTTTAAGGTTTTGTGCATAGTTGCCAGATATTACGATAAACGTATTTTTATTTTACCTCCTTTGTATACCGCCATCACTTGCACCTGCAATCATATTGCATCTATTTTTACCTATATATTTACTACCTGGCAACCCGATTTGGAGCCTTTTAAGTATTTGATAATATAGGCCTAATGGCCACAGGTCTCGAAAAATACAGTAATACCCCGCTTAGCGCGACCCCGTTATGCGCGGTTTCACTATAACGCGAATTTCAAATTTCGCGCTCATGTAGTCATTAGCTTCTCTATGGTCGCGGGGGGATCCCCGCTTTCTCTGAATATTCTCTTTGAAGAATTGGGAATTCCCTGTCCTTCGACTTTGTTCTATGGGGATTTCCTCGTTCGTTTCGTGTGTTCATTTGTTCCGTAATGTTAGTTCGGTCGGCTGGCAGTTTTGTTTTAATATTTATTGGAGATACATACATATATAATTTAACCCTACGTTAAAAATGCCGCCTGTAAAGAAAAAAGAGCGTAAAAGCGTCACTTTGGAATTGAAGATGAAAGTGTTAAGAAGAATGGAAAATGGAGGCAAAGCAACAATTGTTGGGAGAGATTTTGGACTCTCAGAATCGACTGTGAGAACGATTTATAAAAATCGGGAAAAAATTAAAATCTCCAGCGAAGGTTCAACACCTATAAGTGCAACAAAACTTTCTCGTTCGAGATCATCTATCTTAGAAAGAATGGAGAAATTACTGTCAGTCTGGATCGAAGATTTGAATAAGAAGAACACACCACTAAGTCAAGATCTCATATGCACAAAAGCAAAATCTTTGTATGAGATGCTGAAAACAAAAGAAGGAGAAGGGAGTGCCACTCCGACTTTTGCTGCCAGCAGAGGCTGGTTCCATCGGTTCAAGCAGCGTTCTAATCTTCACAATATCCACATAACAGGCGAGGCGGCCAGCGCGGACATTCAAGCTGCAGCTGAGTTTCCAGACAAGTTTCAAGACTTCGTTAGACGAGAGAAAATTCCTGCTTGTCTCATCTTCAATGTTGATGAGACCGCACTTTACTGGAAAAAAATGCCATCTCGAACATTCATTTCTAAGGAAGAACGTCAAGCCAGTGGTTTCAAAGCTGCGAAAGATCGACTAACACTTCTGCTGGGTGGTAATGCCACTGGTGATTTCAAACTGAAACCTTTACTAGTGTACCATTCAGAAACACCCCGTGAAATGCGAGGCACAGACAAGACAAGTCTACCAGTTGTGTGGCGATCAAACAGAAAGGCGTGGGTTACACGGGAAATTTTTCAAGAATGGTATTCTAATAGTTTTTGCCCATCAGTCAAATCATACTGTGACAGAAATGGGCTTGAACCTAAAGTTATATTACTCTTAGACAATGCCCCAGGACATCCAACCTCACTTGATACGCCCAGAGACTTAAAAGTGTACGTAAAGTTCCTTCCACCAAACACTACGTCAATATTACAACCTATGGACCAGGGAGCAATAGCAAACTTCAAAGCTTATTACCATCGCCGCACTTTTAGCCAACTAATTCATGAAACTGACGGGGAAGGAAGACAGTCTATGCGAGAGTGGTGGAAGTCATACAACATTATGAAGTCTATTCACAACATAGAAGAGGCTTGGAAGGAAGTTAAAATGAGTTGTATGAATGGGGTGTGGCGTAATCTTTGGCCAGATGTAGTGGAAGCACCTAGAAGAATTGTCCAGATGCAGAGACAAGTGCTTGAAGACATTGCTGCAATGATTGAGGGGTCTGAACTTGAAGATGTCACGGTAGAAGATCTCGTAGAACTTGTAGCAACGCACGACGATCCTATTAGCAATGAAGATCTGATCGAGTTACAGAATAATCCTATCTACGATGAGGAAGAACAAGTAGAAGAGAAAGTTTTATCTTCAGGGGAAATACAAAATGCACTTTCAAAAATTTATTCAGGTTTGGACATATTGCAGAGTATAGACAATAATGATGACCGTGTCTTGACCGTGTGTCAAACAATTAAAAACAGTGTTGGGTGTTATGAACGTATTTTACAAGAACGTAAACAAAACGTTACCCAAAAGACAATAGATGTATTTTTCCGTAAAAAATAAGAGTATGTATTGCATAAAGTGTTCTTAGAATTAAAGTGATTGATTAAAATGATTTGTATTTTTTTGTATTAAATTTTGACTATGTTTAATCATAAACCTCGATATACGCGAATTTCAGTTAACGCGATTTTTTTCGGAACGTATCCCTCGCGTAAAGCGGGGTATTACTGTACTGCTCAAAATATTTTTAAAAAATTCTGTACTATTCTCCACAAGGTGTAAATAAATAATAATTTATATAGTATATAAAAAAAAAAAAAAATTTCAAGGCCATCAGTTTTCAACAAAAATCGAAAACAAACTTTGTTAAAAACTCATCTGGGGTGTATTTTGTGAAGTCATTGATCATTTTATACCCCCGTAACAATTTTTTTTATTTCAAACCCAATCAACTTACGGAACACTAATTGCGCAAGTCCGACTTGCACTTGGCCGGTTTTTTTTTAAATAAATTCTAGCATGAAAATCTATTTGCTAAATCTTAAGTTGGGCCAAAATACTCCAAGAAAAATAAAATCGTTGTATGTGATTATTTTTAGTGTTCCGTACGGAACACTTATAAGATGACTTCGGTGTCTGTCTGCCCGTCTGTCTGTCCGTCTGTCTGTCACACCCGATTTTCTCCGAAACCATTTGTCATAGAAAGTTAAAATTTGGTAATAATATAGGAATTGATGGTCTCATCAGAGCCATGTAGTTTTGAAAGTTAAATTTTGACTTAAGTTTGGGGGGAGAAATCGTAAGTGGAAAAAAATTGTATTTTATATATATACATTTATATATATATATATATATATATATATATATATATATATATATATACATATATATATATATATATATATATATATATATATATATATATATATATATATATATATATATATATATATACGTCAGGAACTTTTTGTCTTATTCTGCAGCATCATCTGACTAGACATGTTTGTAATCTAGGCTCTTTATTCTTTTATCCGAAACTATTTGTCATAGAAAGTTGAAATCTGATAATAATATAGGAATTGATGGTCTCATCAGAGCCGTGTAGTTTTGAAAGTTAAATTTTGACTTAAGGGGTTAGCTTTGGGGGATGAAATCATAGTGGAAAAATTTTTTTTTGTACTAGGTAATCGAGTGTGGTGTCAAATGAAAGCTTGTGAAAACACGAGTAAAATATATGTATATATATATATATATATATATATATATATATATATATATATATATATATATATATATATATATACATATATATATATATATATATATATATATATATATATATATATATATATATATATATATTGTAATACTTGCGCACACTTTTCTTTGTATTATTTTAAAAAAAATCGCTGTCCACCCGCCTTATCTCGAAAAGTGCTCATCAAAAAATTTTGAAAAAATTCTGGAATATTCTCCACGGAGTGTAGATTGAACGAAAATTATCACAAGTGCATTTCCTTTAATAATTTATCTGGTATAAAAAAAAAACACAAAAATTTTAAGGTCATCAATTTTCATTAAAGATTGGAAACAAACTTTGTTGAAAACTCATTTGGGGTGTGTTTTGTGAAGTCACTGATCATTTTATACCCCCGTAACAATTTTTTTTATTTTAAACCCAATCAACTTACGGAACACTAATTGCGCAAGTCCGACTTGCACTTGGCCGGTTTTTTTTAAATAAATTCTAGCATGAAAATCTATTTGCTAAATCTTAAGTTGGGCCAAAATACTCCAAGAAAAATAAAATCGTTGTATGTGATTATTTTTAGTGTTCCGTACGGAACACTTATAAGATGACTTCGGTGTCTGTCTGCCCGTCTGTCTGTCCGTCTGTCTGTCACACCCGATTTTCTCCGAAACCATTTGTCATAGAAAGTTAAAATTTGGTAATAATATAGGAATTGATGGTCTCATCAGAGCCATGTAGTTTTGAAAGTTAAATTTTGACTTAAGTTTGGGGGGGAGAAATCGTAAGTGGAAAAAAATTGTATTTATATATATACATTTATATATATATATATATATATATATATATATATATATATATATATATATATATATATATATATATATATATACATACATATATATATATATATATATATATATATATATATATATATATATATATATATATATATATATATACGTCAGGAACTTTTTGTCTTATTCTGCAGCATCATCTGACTAGACATGTTTGTAATCTAGGCTCTTTATTCTTTTATCCGAAACTATTTGTCATAGAAAGTTGAAATCTGATAATAATATAGGAATTGATGGTCTCATCAGAGCCGTGTAGTTTTGAAAGTTAAATTTTGACTTAAGGGGTTAGTTTTGGGGGATGAAATCATAGTGGAAAAAATTTTTTTTGTACTAGGTAATCGAGTGTGGTGTCAAATGAAAGCTTGTGAAAACACGAGTAAAATATATGTATGTATATATATATATATATATATATATATATATATATATATATATTGTAATACTTGCGCGCACTTTTCTTTGTATTATTTTAAAAAAATCGCTGTCCACCCGCCTTATCTCGAAAAGTGCTGATCAAAAAATTTTGAAAAAATTCTGGAATATTCTCCACGGAGTGTAGATTGAACGAAAATTATCACAAGTGCATTTCCTTTAATAATTTATCTGGTATAAAAAAAAAACACAACAAACTTTGTTGAAAACTCATTTGGGGTGTGTTTTGTGAAGTCACTGATCATTTTACAATTCCGTTACAAAATTTTTTATTTTAAAAGTAATCAACGTAGGGAACACTAATTGCACAAGTTCAACTTGCACTTGACCGGTTATTTATTTTATTTAATATTATTATGAGAATTTATCGTGGTCTTTGATTAAAGTAATAGTTTCAAGCATAATTATGTAGAATCAAACGGTACGAGAAGTGTATTAGAGATTGTTTCGTAGTGCATATGATGTTATAAGTCTTTTTCACTTCATTTCATAAACCTAAAATATGTAATGGCTAAATGTAGTGTTTGGATTACATTTTTGTTTGGTATGAAAAAGTTAAATTCCATTGGAGTAGAACTATGTACGAGGGCTACCTTTAAACGATGAAAAAACAATTTTTTTACTACAAATCATTTCATTGGTTCTCAAAATATTCACCTTTAAGATTTATACACTTTTGCATGCGTTCGAACCAATTCTCAAAACATTTTTTTCCACCACAACATGGTTTTAGAAGGATTCAACAACTGCTTGAGGTGATGAAAATCTCGGTCCACGCATTTTTTTTGACATTCGGGAACAAAAAGAAGTCGTTAGGCGATAAATCACGTGAATACGGGAAATGAGACATTAATTTAATGTTTTTCTCCGTCAAATAATCAATTGTTGGACGTACTGTGTGAGAGCTGGCATTGTCATGATGAAGAATGATGCTACCTTTTCGGTTATTTTTCCTTATTTCATCGATGACTTCTGGCAAACAAATTGTTGTATACCATTCAGCATTTCTCTTCTTCGATTCTCTAAAGCAGTGGTTGCAACATGTCCAGTATAACCAAAGAAACAAGTGATCATTTTCTTGAAAGTGCTTCGCTAACGAGCCACTATTGTTGAATTCGATTTATCTTGGAACACCTAAACAATTGATTGTTGTTTAGTTTCCGGCTGGTACAAATATATCCAAGTTTCGTCTCTTGTTATGATGTATACGTATTTTGCATGTCCTCGGTCGAATTTTTTGAGCATTTCCAATCAACACGAGCCTGTTTTTAAGTTTCGGACAAATTATGCGGAATCCATCTGAAACAGATGTTTTTTACAGCTAAATGTTCATGCAAGATTGAATGTACTGCAGTCTTCAATATGCCTAAGGATGCCTCCATCTCACAGCAAGTCACATATCGATCCTCTTCAATCATGTTGCGCACAGCATCGATATTTTTTTGAAACAACGGCCGATTTTGGTCGACCTTTACTAAATTTATCGCTAACAGAAGCACGACGAAAAATTTAAAAGACAGCCCTCGTATTTGGCGGGGAAGTACCTACCGGAAATACACTTTAACGATTTTTTCTTTAAAGGGTAAAACTAGAAAGGCAAAAAACTCTGCAAAATCTTAATAATCTACAACAGATTATGTTATGTACAAGAAACGAGAAATTTTTTTTTTACGGGTCTAGCACACGTGCTACGGGGAAGTCCCTAAAGCGCTAAAGGAGCGACATGTGTGCAGAGAAAGCGATTCACGTTGTTCTTGAATCGTTGTAAATTGTACTCGGTGGGAAACACAGTCCTGGGCAAATTATTCCAAAGGGATGATGTTCTCCATATAAAAGACTGCTTGAAAAGCGTTGTACGAGGAGTAACAAGCTGGACCTCATACGGATGTGAAGTATTAGCGCGACGTGTACTTCTGCTTCTGGGAGGAATTAAGCGGGCCACATCCTTCGAACACTTTCCATGAAAATACTTGTAGAATAGGCTCAAGTCGCCAACTGTTCCTCGATGTTCCAACGAATCAAGGCCGCCGGTCAGTTCCGGGTCTCTAATCAGACGAACAGCTCTTCTCTGAATAGAATCCAACAAATACAGTGTATGTTTGGGAACGGAGCTCCAAACATGGGAGCAGTATTCCATAGTTGGTCGAATTTGAGCTTTGTAAAGAATTGACAGTTGTTGTGGAGTGTAAAGCTTTCTGGTTCGAAATAATATTCCCAATTTTTGAGAAGCTCTCCTTGCTATGCCTGCAACATGTTCATGCCAGGACATATTTGCTCCCAAATTAACGCCCAACAAATTTAGTGACGATGTTAGAAGAATGGAGTGCCCCGACATAACTATGTCGGGTTCAGCAACGTTAACTTTTTTAGAAAAAAACTGCCGGGTTTTTGTAGCGTTAAATTCCACTTGGTTACTGTCACCCCAAGATAGAATTTCTTCCAGGTCTTTGTCAAGTTGAATGACTTCCTGCTGTCTGCGGATATTCGTCTGAGTAGCCGATGTCCGAGCGTTCAAGGTGAATGAAGAGATAAGTGTACTGTCATCTGCAAAGCTGTAGATTGGATTCTCGGTCTTTTCCAGCAGATCGTTAATATAAATGAGAAAGAGAGTAGGAGACAATATGGAGCCTTGGGGTACACCGGCGTTGATAGTGAAGGTGTTAGAAAGAAATCCGTCGACTGCCACTCGTAAAGAACGCTCTCTGAGGAAACACGAGAGCCACAAACAGAACTTTTCAGACATACCATAAGAACGTAGCTTAGCCAACAGCCCATCGTGGCAAACACAGTCGAATGCCTTGGATATGTCAAGAGCAACCGCTCGAGATTCTCCTAAGTGTTCAATTGCGTTGTCCCAAACATGTGTTACATAAGTCAGAAGATCTCCTGTTGATCTATTTTTACGAAAGCCATATTGGTGATCGCTAATAATGTTGAATCCTTCAAGATGTTTTAGAAGATGCTGATTGATAGCCTTTTCCATGACTTTCGATATTATTGGAAGCAGTGCGATTGGTCGGTAGTTATTTGGCAAGGTCTTCTTGCCTTTTTTAGGTATCGACTGAACTGTGGCACATTTCCAGCAGGAAGGAAATATTCCCTTTCTGTAGGATAGGTTGAAAAGTCTACAGAAAACTGGTGTTAGTTCCCTCGCACAGTTTTTGAGAACTATGGCAGGTATTCCGTCAGCGCCAGAAGCCTTTTTGGTGTCTAGCTTCATTAAAATACGTTTTATGATACGCTGTCTGAAGACAATATCGGGCATCCTTGACTGCACTATGGGGTGGTGTTTTTCCTTGAAAATCGAGAGTAGAATGTGAAGCAAAGAGTTCAGCCAACAAGTTCGCTTTCTCAACAGGTGTCGTTGCAATAGAATTATCTGGCCGTGTGAGTGGTGGTATGGTGGATTTGGTGAAATTTTGACTAACTGCCTTAGCGACTGACCAAAAGGACCTGGAATTGTTGGGACAAGTGAGAAGTTTGTTTCTAATTCGTTCATTGTGTGCCTCCTTGGTTTCGTCGATAATTTCTTTGCATCTGTTCCTGGCACGAACAAAGGTGTTACGATTTACGAGGCTGGTTTGAAAAGTCCGTGCAAAAATAAAAACTACTTATGTGTTTGGGGTAAACCTTTTTTATTTTTCGACATAGTCTCCTTTTAGGCTTATACACTTCGTCCAACCATGTTCTAGTTTGTTGATCCCTTCCGAATAATAGGATTTGTCCAAGTCTGCAAAATATCCATTAGTGTCTGCAATCACCTCCTCGTTTGAATAAAATCTTTGTCCCGCCAGCCATTTCTTCAAATTAGGGAACAAATAGTAGTCCGAGGGAGCCAAGTCTGGAGAATAGGGGGGATGTGAAACGAGTTGGAGTCCTATTTTCATTAATTTTGCGATCATAACTGCTGAGGTGTGTGCTGGTGCGTTGTCGTGATGGAAAAGGACTTTCTTGTGGGCCAATCGCGGGCGTTTTTCTTGCAGCTCGGTTTTCAAACGGTCCAATAACGATGAATAATATTCACCTGTAATAGTTTTACCCTTTTCCAGATAGTCGATGAGGATTATCCCTTGCGAATCCCAAAAGACAGTCGCCATAACCTTTCCGGCCGAAGGAACAGTCTTTTTTGGTGCAGATTCCCCCTTGGTAACCCATTGTTTAGATTGTTGTTTGGTCTCAGGAGTACAGTAATGAATCCATGTTTCATCCACAGTAACGAAACGACGCTTAAAGTCCTCCGGATTCTTTTGGAACAGCTGCAAACCATCCTTGCAACACTTCACACGATTCCGTTTTTGGTCAAGCGTGAGCAATCGCAGCACCCATCTTGCGGATAGCTTTCTCATGTCCAAATGTTTATGCAAAATATTATCTACCCGTTCAGTCGAGATGCCCACAGCACTAGCAATCTCACGCACCTTAACTCTTCTGTCATCCATCACCATATCATGGATTTGATCAATGATTTCTGGAGTCGTAACCTCCACAGGCCGTCCAGAACGTTCAGCGTCACTTGTGCCCATATGGCCAGTCCGAAAATTTTGAAACCACTTATAAACTGTTCTAATCGAAGGTGCAGAGTCACCATAATGTTTATCAAGCTTCTCTTTAGTCTCCTGAGGCGTTTTGCCTTTCATAAAGTAATGTTTATTCACCACACGAAATTCTTTTTCGTCCATTTCTTGAAAATCACTTGACTTCCTTGATTCACACGAATGCCAAACACAAAGAAATAGACCAATATGGCTGAAACTTGGTGTGCGTTCATTCAAGAGATGCTACTAACTAAACATAACCTCGATACGCGCCGGTGGTGCCATCTTTCGTACTTTGCACGGACTTTTCAAACCAGCCTCGTATGGTGTTAGGATTTTTACGCCATTGTCGATATGCAAGATGTTTAGAAGCAACAGCTTCTTTACATTTTCGGTCAAACCAGGGCTTGCCTTTGGAAGGGCATTTCTTCGAAAAAGGGATGTAAGCCTCCATACCGGCCAAAATAACATCGGAAACCTCCCTGGCGCAGTCAGATGGATCGTCGGATCGAAAACAAACGTCTAACAAGGGAAAGTTCGAAAATATTCTATGAGATCTTCCCAATTAGCAGATTTGTAGTGCCCATTCTTGCGCGGAAGAACCTAACGGCGGATTTACGCTGACCGTGTAAATCTCGGGGTTGGTGGTTTAAAAACAGATCAAGAAGACTGGCGAACTCCCAGTCTCGATCAGGGATCCATGCTGGTTCGTCAACAAGCTGAGTTAGGCCACAACTGATTGAAAATGATTCGGCTTCACGACCTTGTTCGTCGGCGTCGGTAGTATTTGAATATTTAAGCCAGTTGATATTGTGGACATTAAAGTCGCCCAGGATGGCAATTTTGGCATTTCGATAGTTACTTTGTAAAAAGTGTTCTAAAGTTAGTATCACTTGGTGGTCGATAGAGGATACAGATGAACCTTGTGGTTGGTTGAGTCGTTATTTTTAACCACATAACATCAAAGTTTGGGGGCTCTAGGGCCACTTCTCGTTGGCAAGAGAGGTCGTTTCTGACAAAAGGACAGATTCCAAAGTTACGCCTAAATTGGGAATAGAAGTCGTACCTAGGTTAAAGATAATTGACTGTGCTGGTCGATGAACTGACCTTGGTTTCACAGAGGGCGAGTTCATGAGGTTTATTTGATTGCAGGTGTTGGTGCACTGAATTTCTGTTCGAGTTTAAACGTCGTATGTCGCAAAAATCCATTGTAAAATTCTGATCTCTGCATGTCGACGCCCCTGAACCAGCCTCCACCCAGAGATCCGAACGGGGGGCTATTTTACCTCCGGAATTTTTTGTATCCAGGTGCCTCATCAAGCTATTTGGTTCCACAGTCCGGGATATCGGCACAGCCACGAAACGTTAAGCAACTTCACGCTGCCTAAGCCGATACGATGGTATCACACCGGGCGATGCTGGAGGGATCTGGGCATCTACCATCTATGTTGTTCTTTAAGTCGCCTCCTACGACAGGCAGAACGTACCGAGGGAGATATTCTATCCCACTCCCCCACGGGGTAAAATATTACTGCTAAAAAACCTCAACTGATCAAAGATAATAAATTATTGGGATTTCTGAAAATTCAAAACTGATATTGCAAATTGACACAAAGCTTATTTATTTCAGTTCAGTTTAGTTTCTAAGGCTTATTTTAAATGAAATAACCGGTCAAGTGCAAGTTGAACTTGCGCAATTAGTGTTCCGTACGTTGATTGCTTTTAAAATAAAAAATTTTGTTACAGATGTATAAAATGATCAGTGACTTCACAAAACACACCCCAAATGAGTTTTCAACAAAGTTTGTTTCCAATCTTTACTGAAATCTGATGACCTTGAAATTTTTGTTTTTTTTAATTACCAGAAAAATTATTAAAGGTAATGCACTCGTGATAATTTTCGTTCAATCTACACCCCATGCAGAATATTCTGGAATTTTTTCAAAATTTTTTTGATAAGTACTTTTCGAGATAAGGCGCGGGACAGCGATTTTTCGCGATTTTTTAAAAAATAACACAAAGAAAAGTGCGCGCAAGTATTTCATTATGTATACATTTTTTACTCGTGTTTTCACGAGCTTTCATTTGACACCACACTCAATGACCTAGTAAAAAGTAAAAAAAAATTTTTTTCACTTCCGATTTTACCCCCCAAAACTAACCCCTTAAGTCAAAATTAACTCTCAAAACTACATGGCTCTGATGAGGCCACCAATTCCTATATTATTACCAAATTTCAACTTTCTATGTCAAATAGTTTCGGAGAAAATCGGGTGTGACAGACAGACAAACAGACAGATAGACAGACAGACAGACACCGAAGTGATCTTATAAGTGTTCCGTACGGAATACTACAAATAAGAAATAAATATATTACCGTCGTGAACTCGAGTCCACTACATGTTTACTATCTTCATTTGCTTTACCACATTTTTATGTAGGTTTAGTTTGATGACTGCAAACTGCTAATTTTAGCCGCAAGTTTGTTAAATCTTGATATTTTTAGTACATATTTATCATATAAATATTAATATTAGTTATGGAGCCCCTATATACAGAAGACAATGGGAAACACCCAAACTGTCTAATCAGTAGTTCCCACAATATTAGCCACAGTCATGACATTGCTGCGACTAAGGAAAAGACTTAAACTATTTTTCTCAGCTGCGTTAATCACATTTGCCGAAGTTATAAATTCCAAATTGTACCCTTTTATAGTTAATGTTTACAGTTCACCTCGATTTATAACATTCAATTTAGTTTTTAAGCAATATAAGTTGTATTTTTGAACTTTTGAGTCAGAGCTAGGATTTTTAAGTAAACTCCGCTTTTAAAAATGAAATAGTATCCATATAGGGTGACTTTTGAAAATGCGGATTCATCGATTTATCGCTCAACGATCCAAGTCGAAGGATTTGAAAACACCAATCTAAGGTTAATTCTGAGACAACAGTCAAAGAAGTTAGAAAGCACTGATCGAAGGTACACTTCGGAGGCAACAACTCCTTGAACGTGAGTTGTGAAGACAGAGAGCACCAATCTAAGGTAATCTTCATAACCAGAAGAGACTTACGGAAAACATAAGACCACAAGAATTCAAAAATAACGTTGAGAAGAAAACAAATCCTGTTGTGAAGACTGATCAGCACCAATCTAAGGTAATCTTCAACAACAAAGCGACCGAAAAGAAGAAAGAAGAAAAGCATCAAAGAAGGAAGAAAGAAAAAAGTGTGAACGTGTGAAAGCAATGAATGTTTCAGGCTTTATTTTTACATTGTAAGTAATATTTAATTTTGGGAACCATCTAGAAGAAGTTTGCTCATAATTTTAATTTTAATATTTTAATCTCTTTTATATATAAATAATTTTCAAAAGTAACAAGTCAAAAATTTCTTTCAAATTTTTATTTTATGCAAATTTTAAAGCATCATCGACGCAGTCGAAAACAAACAAAAATCTTTTCCAAAAATTTAATCTTCAAACCGTCACTGACACAAAAAATTATATTAAAAATCTTTTCCAAAAATAAATTTTTCAAAAATATTTTCCTTAAGACTATCCAAGAAATTTAAAGAATCTATAGACACAACCAACAAAAATAACAAAACTCCAGTCCATTTTTTATAAAAATTCACTTGAATATCCAATAAATTGAAGCCTTCACTGACGCAGTTGTAAATCAAAAACCCTTTTGTAAAATTTTATTCTTTTCAATAAGCTCTTTCGGACAATCATAAAAAAAAAATATCAAGTACAAATAATTTAAATACCTTTTTCAAAAAATACTTTTCTTTTATGACCAAATCTGTTGAAGTTCTGCAGGAACTTTTTGATCAATTAGCACAGACAAATATTGCTGATAATAAAACAAAAATGACTTTACCCACACTAAATTATCCACATTTAAGTCTATATATTGAAACCATCGCCGAATATACGGCAACTCTCATACTTTGATAATATTTGTAAACAATGGCAGTTCATTAATGACCAATTCCTATAGACAAGGTGTCGAATCACGTAATTATTTTATATTAAGGGCTATTATCGGAAAATTAACAGTTATTGAAGAGGAAAATTTTCCATATAGTCAAAATCGAAATAATACTTTAAATAACCAAATTTTTTCAAATTCAATCCAAGAATGACACCTTTAAAAATACTAGAGCCAAAAAATCTTTCCATCAAATCCATTTTTAAAACTAATCCCAAATAATACGTCATCGCAATATATTCCACCGATAAGAACAACAAATCTGTTCTCACCAATAAATACATATTTTCCACCAATAAGAACAACGAATAAGTTCCAACTAACAAACAATATATATAATTTTTCTATACAAAGACACTATACAAAGACAATATATTATCCAAATAATCAAATTGGACCTAATTTTATGCAAACCCCAAATGAGACCTGCAAATTTTCCAAAATTTTCTAATAGCTTTAATACATCAAATTTTGCCCAATATCCTAATCAACGACAACCTAATATAAATCAACTCCAACCCAATCAACAAGGTAAACCAGAGCATTTGGACACATCATCAGAAAATACAAGAATTTTCCAAAACCCAGATTTGCATTCACAGAACTGCATCAACAAAGCATTGAACCAACAAAATCAAAATTGCCCTTATATCCAAACCGACTTTCCATATTTTCAAAAAAACGAACCACCAACTTTAATGAATCTTGCCGACATAAATGAATATGATTACACAAATGTTGACCTATCTCAATACATAGATATGAATAATCTTACCGACTCAATGCAAAATGTAAATAGTCATACCCATACTGACCTAGCACAATATTATTCAGAAGGTGCCACTGATCTAAAATAATATGTGAATAATCCTACCCTATCACAATATACAATGTGTCACTAATTTTATTGCGGAGAGCGTATCACAAACAAATGAACTTCACCTGCAAAATATCGAACTAAATCGTATAAATTAACAAAATGATAAACTTTTAAATCAAAACTTTCATTTACCGAATTATGCCAACCTCAAAATGAAAAAATATTTTGTCTTGATTTGCAAATCAGTATTCGACAATATTTATTCCTTCTTCATTTAAATAAAATTTGTGTTATGTCAAATATTCTTTCAGTTTCGGGAATAGGTTGAGGTCCGAGAGAGCTAATTCAAAGGAATATAGGGGATGATCAATCACCTAATTCGTTTATTTTTTGCAAAACAATCAATAATTAGTGAGCAGATGCATTGTCGTCCAAAAACTGCACCCCCACTTTACCTTCCCGTTTGTTCAGAATTTTATTGCGAAGTTTAGTTAATTATAAAATATAATTTCTCTGTTGACGGTTTAGCCGTGTTCCAAGTAATCTGTAAGAAGTATCCCATCCTTATTACAAAAAATGCTAATTTCTATAAGCGAAACTTCTTGGCGAGGTGATCCAGTATGTGTACACTCCTTCGAATCATCTTTGTTTCTAGATCTTAATGATGGACGTTAAATGAATCCTCATCAAAACGACTACAAATCAACTTAAATATTCCGACTCTCAGTCGTTTTTGATATTAATATTTGGGGACCGATTTAGATGATAATTCTTTCATGTCCAGGTTAGAATGGACAATATAAAAAACACATGAAATGTTCAGAGTCTTTGATATACGTTTCAGCGTAATTCGTTGATTCTCCAAAATGAAATGATCATTCTTCGCCTCAATATTGTCTCGTGCAGACACAGAATCGGGCATTCTAGCACGACGTTTATTACTGCATCTGCAACCTAATTTTTGATAGTGATGTGCGAGGAACATTATTTCTTTAGAATGTCGCCATAAATTTCTTTAGCCAGCAGAGGTGTAATTTATCACCTATCGACTTTCGAATTTCTTAAATTCACAATTCTTGTCGGGAATATCTTCTTCAAAAATGAACTAGAAATTTGAAAATGAAATCAAAACCAAACTTTGTGTACGTATTTACTAAAGCTCAAGAGAGAGTACAAAGAGTTTAACTGTCCAGTAAGGAATAAGAAAGTATTTTGACCCTAATTAGAGATGAGAAATCTCCTTGTGGCAAGAAAGTGCAGTTAAAGTTGCATGTGTTTCAAATGGTGTTATTAGTACTTAGTCTCTCTTAGGAAATTACTCTTTCTCTCTTTTAGATAACAAAATAAAGAATTCGGGAAAGTTAAGGCTGTCCATATTCCATGTAGTATAATTTTCTGCTCTATTTGACTTATTTTATATTGTGCCTATACGACTGTTGGTACTTTTTGTAAAACATAATCAGTGGTTATAAAGGAACCAAATAATATATTTTTTAGTAAATAATACAAAGTACGGCAAATAGTTTTTTTTTAGTTTCCGAAGGTTATTTTTATGTGTAAATATGAACTGCCAGCTGATTAATTTGCTATTTGTGACCACAACACGATGGTTCGTAATTGTGAAATAGGACTTTTATAAAAAGGACAACAGTATATATACGATCGATTATTACAATATCACTAATAGACTTCAGCAACCAAAAAATATATATTCTCTCAGACAGTCAAGCCGATCTAAAGATTTAGATGCTTATCACGCGTACTCCACGATCATGATGGAGTGTAAACATGACCTCTCCAGAACAACAGGGTTGAACTACTGTAAGAAAATAAAGGTAGTGAAAAAGCAGACAAGTTAACAAAATTCGGAACCACAAAACTATACAGATGTCCAAAACCAATGTTTGTTATACCAAAATAGATGACCAAAACGACAATCAACAGTTAGTCATATGAGCAACATCTAAATCATTGCCCGAAATGTCTAGCCAAAGACACGGGAAATACGTAATTCGCGGCCCTTCAAAAAACTGACAACTGAAGTCGTTGGTTTAACAAGAGCCCAGACCAAACTAGTTCTGGGATTGATCACCGGCCACTGTCACCTGAGGAAACATTTACAGAAAACTGTTATTCACAAAGGACCTACAACATGCAGACTGTGGTGAATAGAAAGAAACCTCTGGGCACATCCTATATGAATGTGTGGCATTAACTCGCAATATACGTAAACACTTCGGAGATCTACATAGTGGCTAATAAACTTCTCAAAGGGACGACGAGGCAAGCAAAATAAGCCAAGAGGCTACGGTGAACAAACAGGCAGAATCGCCTACCTCCCCAACAACTAACCAATATAACTACTTATTCTATCTTGTATCATTTATATGTCATATATATATATATATATATATATATATATATATATATATATATATATATATATATATATATATATATATATATATATATATATATATATTATATATATATATATATATATATATATATATATATATATATATATTTATATATATATATATATATATATATATATATATATATATATATATATATATATATATATAGTTATATATATATTTTTATATATATATATATATATATATATATATATATATATATATATGTATATATATATATATATATATATATATTTTATATATATATATATATATATATATATATATATAGTTATATATATATTTTTATATATATATATATATATATATATATATATATATATATATATATATATACGAGGCTGGTTTGAAAAGTCCGTGCAAAAATAAAAAACTACTTATGTGTTTGGGGTAAACCTTTTTTATTTTTCGACATAGTCTCCTTTTAGGCTTATACACTTAGTCCAACGATGTTCTAGTTTGTTGATCCCTTCCGAATAATAGGATATATACACATATATATATATATATATATATATATATATATATATATATTATATATATATATATATATGTATATAGGTATATATGTATATATGTATATATATATATATATATATATATATATATATATATATATATATATATATATATATACATATATTACTTGTTTATAGATCTAATCTGTTAGTTACCGCTTATCTGAAAGCGGTAATGTGTACCGAAACAATTATCATACGTATAAAATATAAAGGAATTGGTTCTAAGTATTTATTTCAAAAACAATAGAATCAAAATTAAAAAATAATTTAATTTAATTGATAAGTTCGACCAGAATTTATTTCACGAGATGATCATGTTTCCGAATAATTTTGATGTTTAAAATTGACTAACAATTTTTTGTCTTTTTTTACTGCCAGCTATTATAATAAATATATAAATAATATTATTCTTAGGTTAGTTGAATTTAAGTGTAATATTAGTGTGAATAATACCATTTTTTTAAAGTATTGAATCGCTAGAGATTGCTCTCATTTCAAGCACATACTTTAAAGTAAGCTGTAAAAAAATGACATATATATTAACATTTTAACAGTGCAATTAGAAAAACATCAAACATGCAATGTGTAAAAGTTATTTTTGTTTTAAAAAACTATCCCATATTGAAAATATCGCCTACATGTAAACAAATGCAAAGTTTGATAGTTCGATAGGGGTGGGGGGGGGGGGGGGGGGGTGGGGGGGGGGGGGGGGGGGGGGAAAATACCAATTTGTCACTTTTTTACTTTCATTTTACTAAAGAAAAGTATTCGTGAAAAAATTGGTCTACGAGATTTTTGGATTCACTGGGTTAGTAAAAAGTAACAGAGCGACTGTTTTTCTTTTTAAACTGCTGCCTGTGTTAAAGTTTAAAATTGACTAAAAATTTTTTTTTGGCTTTTTTATTGTCAGCTGTTATAATAAATATATTAATAATATTATTGTTAGGTTAGTTGAATTTAAGTGTAATATTGGTGTGAATAATACAATTTTTTCCTCAAAATATTGAAACGCTAGAGATTACTACCATTTCAAGCACATACTTTGAAGTAAGCTGTAAAAAAATGATATACATACATATTAATATTTTAACAGTGCAATTAGAAAAACACGAAATGTGCAGAACTTATTTTTGTTTTAAAAAAATATTCCATATAGAAAATATCGCCTACATATATAGAAATGCAAAGTTTGATAGTTCAGTAAAAATATCAGTTTGTCACTCTCTTATTTACCTTACTAAAGAGAAGTATTCGTGAAAAAATTGCTCTACGTGATTTTTGGATTTTTTCATGTTTTAGGACCTTCAGATAATGAAAAAGATGGTCCCGCATTATCGTCGGTTTGCTAGGTTGTCTGTCTGTTTCTTGGGACGAAAACCCTACTACAAAATGAGATATCGATTTCAAATTTTGTATACATATAAAACACAAAGTAGGACTGAAACACATATTTTTTAGTCAATATCGCTAAAGGGGATGAGGGTGGAAGAATATTTTATATTATTGAGTGAATTTTTTGGTTTTGAATTGATATAATTAGCAAATTAATAGTCAAGCATGTAAGATACTAAAGGAGTGGAGAAAAGTGTTGAAGGGGATTTCTTCGTATATATTTTGTGTTATATATATATATATATATATATATATATATATATATATATATATATATATATATATATATATATATATCTATATATATATATATATATATATATATATATATATATACATATATATATATATATATATATATATATATATATATATATATATATATATATATATATATATATATATATATATATATATAAAATCAGACTGCAGAAATACCCAGAAGGATTGGACTGGGCTGGGCGGCGTTCGGAAAATTGGATTTTATCTTAAAAAGTAGAAATATAAACCTGAAAAGGAAAGTCTACGATACATGTATTCACCCTGTTATGACATACGGACTGGAAACTATAACATTAACAGCCAACACCACGCATAAATTAAAATGTGCACACCGGTCTATGGAAAGACCAATGGTGGGCATAAGTCTGAGGAACAAAGTATCAAATGCAGAATGCAGACGCCGAACAAAAGTCGTCGACGTGGTAGACCGTATTGCCAAATTGAAGTGGCAATAGGCGGGTCATGTGGCTAGACAGGGAGGAGACAGATGGGCATCCAGAGTCCTAAATTGGAGACCGTGGGATGAAAAGAGAGGAGTCGGCCGACCCCAGAAAAGATGGGCTGATGACATTATCACAACTGCAGGAAGAAAGTGGATGAGACTCGCACAGGATAGAGACAGATGGAGGGAGTTTGAGGAGGCCTATATCCAGCAGTGGAGAGATGGCTGAGGAAGAAGAAGAAGAAGAAGATAGATATATATATATATATATATATATATATATATATATATATATATATATATATATATATATATGTATATATATATATATATATATATATATATATATATATATATATATATATATATATCTATCTTCTTCTTCTTCTTCTTCCTCAGCCATCTCTCCACTGCTGGATATAGGCCTCCTCAAACTCCCTCCATCTGTCTCTATCCTGTGCGAGTCTCATCCACTTTCTTCCTGCAGTTGTGATAATGTCATCATATATATATGTATATATATATATATATATATATATATATATATATATATATATATATATATATATAATAGGATTTGTCCAAGTCTGCAAAATATCCATTAGTGTCTGCAATCACCTCCTCGTTTGAATAAAATCTTTGTCCCGCCAGCCATTTCTTCAAATTGGGGAACAAATAGTAGTCCGAGGGAGCCAAGTCTGGAGAATAGGGGGGATGTGAAACGAGTTGGAATCCTATTTCCATTAATTTTGCGACCACAACTGCTGAGGTGTGTGCTGGTGCGTTGTCGTGATGGAAAAGGACTTTCTTGTGGGCCAATCGCGGGCGTTTTTCTTGCAGCTCGGTTTTCAAACGGTCCAATAACGATGAATAATATTCACCTGTAATAGTTTTACCCTTTTCCAGATAGTCGATGAGGATTATCCCTTGCGAATCCCAAAAGACAGTCGCCATAACCTTTCGGCCGAAGAAACGGTCTTCGCCTTTTTTGGTGCAGATTTCCCTTGGTAACCCATTGTTTAGATTGTTGTTTGGTCTCAGGAGTATAGTAATGTATCCATGTTTCATCCACAGTGACGAAACGACGCTTAAAGTCCTCCGGATTCTTCTGGAACAGCTGCAAAACCATCCTTGCAACACTTCACACGATTCTGTTTTTGGTCAAGCGTGAGCAATCGCGGCACCCATCTTGCGGATAGCTTTCTCATGTCCAAATGTTTATGCAAAATATTATGTACCCGTTCAGTCGAGATGCCCACAGCACTAGCAATCTCACGCCCCTTAACTCTTCTGTCATCCATCACCATATCATGGATTTGATCAATGATTTCTGGAGTCGTAACCTCCACAGGCCGTCCAGAACGTTCAGCGTCACTTGTGCCCATATGGCCAGTCCGAAAATTTTGAAACCACTTATAAACTGTTCTAATCGAAGGTGCAGAGTCACCATAATGTTTATCAAGCTTCTCTTTAGTCTCCTGAGGCGTTTTGCCTTTCATAAAGTAATGTTTAATCACCACACGAAATTCTTTTTCGTCCATTTCTTGAAAATCACTCGACTTCCTTGTTTCACAAGAATGCCAAACACAAAGAAATAGACCAATATGGCTGAAACTTGGTGTGCGTTCATTCAAGAGATGCTACTAACTAAACATGACCTCGATATGCGCCGGTGGTGCCATCTCTCGGACTTTGCACGGACTTTTCAAACCAGCCTCGTATATATATATATATATATATATATATATATATATATATATATATATATATATATATATATATCTTCTTCTTCTTCCTCAGCCATCTCTCCACTGCTGGATATAGGCCTCCTTAAACTCCCTCCATCTGTCTCTATCCTCTGCGAGTCTCATCCACTTTCTTCCTGCAGTTGTGATAATGTCATCAGCCCATCTTTTCTGGGGTCGGCCGACTCCTCTCTTTTCATCCCACGGTCTCCAATTTAGGACTCTGGATGCCCATCTGTCTCCTCCCTGTCTAGCCACATGACCCGCCCATTGCCACTTCAATTTGGCAATACGGTCTACCACGTCGACGACTTTTGTTCGGCGTCTGCATTCTGCATTTGGTACTTTGTTCCTCAGACTTATGCCCAGCATTTGTCTTTCCATAGACCGGTGTGCACATTTTAATTTATGCGTGGTGTTGGTTGTTAATGTTATAGTTTCCAGTCCGTATGTCATAACAGGGAGAATACATGTATCGTACACTTTCCTTTTCAGGTTTATGTTTCTACTTTTTAAGATAAAATCCAATTTTCCGAACGCCGCCCAGCCCAGTCCAATCCTTCTGGCTATTTCTGCAGTCTGATTTATATATATATATATATATATATATATATATATATATATATATATATATATATATATATTTATATATATATATATATATATATATATATATATATATATATATATATATATAAAACACAAAATATATACGAAGAAATCCCCTTCAACACTTTTCTCCACTCCTTTAGTATCTTACATGCTTGACTATTAATTTGCTAATTATATCAATTCAAAACCAAAAAAAATTCACTCAATAATATAAAATATTCTTCCACCCTCATCCCCTCTAGCGATATTGACTAAAAAATATGTGTTTCAGTCCTACTTTGTGTATTATATGTATACAAAATTTGAAATCGATATCTCATTTTGTAGTAGGGTTTTCGTCCCAAGAAACAGACAGACAACCTAGCAAACCGACGATAATGCGGGACCATCTTTTTCATTATCTGAAGGTCCTAAAACATGAAAAAATCCAAAAATCACGTAGAGCAATTTTTTCACGAATACTTCTCTTTAGTAAGGTAAATAAAAGAGTGACAAACTGATTTTTACTGAACTATCAAACTTTGCATTTCTATATATGTAGGCGATATTTTCTATATGGAATATTTTTTTAAAACAAAAATAAGTTCTGCACATATTTCGTGTTTTTCTAATTGCACTGTTAAAATATTAATATGTATGTATATCATTTTTTTACAGCTTACTTCAAAGTATGTGCTTGAAATGGTAGTAATCTCTAGCGTTTCAATATTTTGAGGAAAAAATTATATTATTCACACCAATATTACACTTAAATTCAACTAACCTAACAATAATATTATTAATATATTTATTATAACAGCTGACAATAAAAAAGCCAAAAAAAAATTTTTAGTCAATTTTAAACTTTAACACAGCAGTTTAAAAAGAAAAACAGTCGCTCTGTTACTTTTTACTAACCCAGTGAATCCAAAAATCTCGTAGACCAATTTTTTCGCGAATACTTTTCTTTAGTAAAAGTAAAAAGCAAAAAAAGTAAAAAAGTGACAAATTGGTATTTTTTATCGAACTATCAAACTTTGCATTTGTTTACATGTAAGCGATATTTTCTATATGGGATAGTTTTTTAAAACAAAAATAACTTTTACACATTGCATGTTTGATGTTTTTCTAATTGCACTGTTAAAATGTTAATATGTATGTCATTTTTTTACAGCTTACTTTAAAGTATGTGCTTGAAATGAGAGCAATCTCTAGCGATTCAATACTTTAAAAAAATGGTATTATTCACACTAATATTACACTTAAATTCAACTAACCTAAGAATAATATTATTTATATATTTATTATAATAGCTGACAGTAAAAAAGACAAAAAATTGTTAGTCAATTTTAAACATCAAAATTATTCGGAAACATGATCATCTCGTGAAATAAATTCTGTTCGAACTTATCAATTAAATTAAATTATTTTTTAATTTTGATTCTATTGTTTTTGAAATAAACACTTAGAACCAATTCCTTTATATTTTATACTTATGATAATTGTTTCGGTACACATTACCGCTTTCAGATAAGCGGTAACTAACAGATTAGATGTATAAACAAGTAATATATGTATATATATATATATATATATATATATATATATATATATATATATATATATATATATATATATATATAAATATATATATATATATATATATATATATATATATATATATATATATATATATATATATACATATATATGCATATATACATATATATATATATATATATATATATATATATATATATATATATATATATATATATATATAGATATATATATATATATATATATATATATATATATATATACATATATATATATATATATATATATATATATATATATATATATATATATATATATATATATAAATATATATATATATATATATATATATATATATATATATATATATATATAAATAATAAAATATCACGAAATCAGTTTAAGTTGAATAATTGAGAACTATTTAAAATCACTTTGTTCATTTACCTATATTTTTTTATTTGTTAATTTTCGTTATTTCTAAAAGGTTTAAGAGATTTATTTTCTAAATGTAAAATTTTGAAATTATCATTAGAAATATGATTTTCATTTATAATATGAGAAGCATAATTCGAATCAAATTTGTCTTTAAGGTAACACCTTTTATATTTTTCAATAGGTTTCTCAGAATCTCTGCCTGTTTCGCCAATATACGTTTTTGGACGGAGCCACCTTTAATTTGACACCTTTTGGTTTTTATTAGTTTTAGTTTCGTTATTCTTATTTAGTTTACCTAACGTATTATTAGTTTTAAAGGATATTTTTTAACCTTTATTCAACAATTTATCGGAAATTTTTTTGATGATATTACCCATATACAGGAGATTTAAATTTGTGTATTATCTTTTATGGGAAATTGATTTAGTTGTCTGCCTGTTTTATAGAAAACAACCTCAAATGTTGTGCATATACCTATTCAATTTCATCAATAGTTTATTAAAAATTTACTTTACCTCAGAAATTGAACAAAACAAGTCAATTAATTTTCTTAACTATAAGAAATAAAAACAAACATGACTTCAATCTATCACAAACCAGCACATACAAATTCAGTTATCCACAATAGTTCTAACCATCACCTTTTACACAAGATATTTTCTTTTAACTCCTTTGTTCACAGACTTCTTCATATACATATGTATGTAATGAAATGTAATTATCAAAAAAATTAAACATTATTAAACAAATAGTTTCCAAAAAATAATAAAAAATCTTTAAAAAAATCAATTTAATATACCCAGTTATAAAAGCTCAGCACAAAACCCTCACATATACAAGCAATATCACCAGAAAGCCTCCAAGAAATTATTGAATAAAGATTTAAAAAAAAATATCCTTTAAAACTAATATTACGTTAAACAAACTAATTAAGAATAACAAAAGTAAAACTAACAAAAACCAAAAGTCAGGGGTCTACAAACTTAAATGCGGCTCATGTCCAAAAATTTATATTGGCCAAACTAGCAGAAATTTCGAGAAACATATTAAAGAATATAAAAAGTATCACCTTAAAGACAAATTAGATTCGACTTATGTTTCTTATATTATAAATGAAAATCATATTTTTGATCACAATTTCGAAATTTTACATTTTGGAAATAAATCTCTTAAATTACATCTTTTAGGAATAAATGAACAAATTAATTTAAATAGTTTCCCATTGTTAAACTTAAACTGATTTATAGTGTCAGTTATGTTAACAATAAAATTACTTAATTACTTTGTGAACTGACACTAAATATATTTTTTGTAAAGATTTACAAATACGTTATGGCGATTTCGTAGTACAACTACATTTTCAAACGCTTAAATAAGACTAAAACAGATTTTTGGTATTTATGTTTATATAATGAAAAATGTGGGTATATTAAATGCGATAAAAGTTAGTAAAGGACAGAATTTCCGACATGTACTTGACTATTTAGTAAATTTATTGCTTCTTTGAATGTCTGTAAATTTATATAGATTCTAAGAAATTAAGTTTTGACCCTTTAAGTGCCGTATGAAGTATTGATAAACAAAATAATATTGGAAAATGGATGACCTGTTTCTAAAAAATGCTTAGCAAAGTGTGATTTTTCATTTTTTAATCTATAAGATGTGTTATGTTCTGCGAATCTTATTTTGAAATTCCGTCGCGTTTGGCCTACGTAACAGCTATTGCACTCTTAACAATTAAGTTTATAAACTCCTGATTTATTGTGTTTACTAGTTTTATCTTTGGCATTGAAAAATATATTGGATAATTTTGGGGTTTTAAAGCTATTCTTGTTTTTTCGGCTGTGAAAACTTGAGTTATTTTATCCAAGATGGGACCAAAGTATGTCAGAGGTATGAATGTTTTTCTTTCTTGGTATTCTTTTACGGGGTAAATTAAGCTGAAAGTGATCTGCTTTTGTTTACGGCTTATTAGGGTATTAATTATTTTAGGTTGGAAGCCGTTACTATATTTTTAATTGTGTTCAGTTCATTTTTTAAATTATTTTTACTAGGAAGGATATTAAAGGCTATATGGATCATAGACCTACAAGCTGCCAGTTTTTGGGAATTAGGGTCTATTGAGTCAGCTGGGATGGTGACATGTGAAAAGGTTGGTTTACGGAAAATATCAAATTCCAATTTATTTCCCTTCTTTGAAATTGTAACATCTAAGAAATTTATTTTCTGTTGTTATTTTGTAATATAGTTTCAACAATTTCTAAACAATCTTGATTTGGAATACTGGAGAACATATTTGTTACATCGAAGGAAACCAGAAGGGCATTATTTGGAATGGAGATATTTTTAAGTTTATTTGTGAGGTCAATAGAATTTTTTGTATTGTATTTTGGATTGAATTGTGTTATTTCTCTAAAGATGGTGTTGAGATGTGTTGCTAGGTTTTTAAGGGAGTGTTGCTGTACGATACTACTGGTCTTATTGGTGAATTTTCTTTATGTATTTTTATCAAGCCGTAAAGCTTTGGTGATGTAGGATTTTGGTTTATTCTTTTAAACTTTTCTCTTTCATCCATAATGCCCAGGGTTTCATTTAACAGGGTCTTGAGTTGTTTTTGAATTTTATCAGTTGGATTTTTTTTTGTGTTATTGGATTTTGTTTTTCCAAAAAATCACCTCGCAAATAAACTTAAAAATATCTCCGTCCCAAATAAAGCCCTTCTAGTTTAATTAGAAGTAACAAATATGTTCTCCATTATCCCAAATAAAGATTGTTTAGATTAGAAATTATTGAAACTATGCTAGAAAATAACATCAAGAAAACAATACATGATGTATTGAAACTTTTCGAGTTTTGTATAACCGGAAATTATTTCCAGTTCGATAATTAATTTTTCAAACAAAGAGAGTGTCTTGCTATGGGTTCTCTACTTAATCCTTTGCTAGCAGAATTTTTTTATTTCAGAACTGGAAACTAATTTTCTAAAAACTCAACACGCAAAAAAGATTCTCTTTTGGTTTAGATATGTGGACGACATCTTAGTATATTTCCATAAAAATAATATTGACCTAAATTCTACTTTAAATTATCTAAATAATGTACACCCCAACATAAAATTCACATTGGAAAAGGAAACAGATAAAAAATAAATTTCTTAGATGTTACAATTTCAAAGAAGGGAAATAGATTAGAATTCGATATTTTCCGTAAACCAACCTTTTCAGATGTCACCATCCTACCTGACTCAACACTCCCTAATTCCCATAAACTGGCCGCTTATAGATCTATGATCTATAGAGCCTTTAATATTATTGTTATTAAAAATAATTTAAAAAAAGAACTGGAGACTTTCAAAAATATAGCACTCAATAACGGTTTCCAACCTAAAATAATTAATACCCTAATAAGCCGTTTACTCCATACGGCACCTAAAGGGTCAAAACTTAATTTCTTAGAATCTATAGAAATTTACAGACATTCAAGTACCGTAAATATATATTAACTAAATAGTCAAGTAGATGTTGGAAATTCCGTCCTTTACCAACTTTTATAGCATCTAATATACCCACATTTTTTCATTATGTAAACATAACTGCCAAAAATCTATTTTAGTCTTATTTAAGCGTTTGAAAATGTAGTTGTACTACGAAATCGCGATACCGCATTTGTAAATCTTTACAAGAAATATATTCAGTGTCAGTTATTAAAGTAATTAAGTAATTTTATTGTTAAAATGTACTGTCACAAAGTAACGGACCAGTCAATCAACTCTTCAATTATGTTAATCTCTTTAGGCACCTTAGTGGTATTTTAGGTATGAATTAGGGTTTAATTATTACTTAAGGTATATTTACTTGTTTATACATCTAATCTTTTAGTTATCGCTTATCTGAAGAAGGTACTCTGTACAAATATAATGGAATTTAGAACCAACCTAAGTGTTTATTTCAATTATTATAAATTTCCATCAGGTAACGGCGACTTCAATCGAACATTTTATTGCTTTAATGCAAAAAAGTTATATCGAATATGTTTAATGGGCAAAGGTTTTTATGGGGGTTTGGTGGCCTGTATTTTCTTTATAAGATATTTTTTGCCAATAAAAATAAGTTTCACACACCATCGTTATTGCAAACTTTCAAACAGAAAATTTTAATATTTTGCTCCATCCAAATGCCCTGAAAACAATTAAATTTTCTGCTCGGCGTCCCCTTTTTGAAGAAACTAACAATATTAAAAGTTTAATATTAATTAATTTTATTTTCATTATCTTTCCGTATTAGGTCAGACAGCGCACCTTTAACTTCCATTATTTTCCACAAACTCCTTGCAGAGTAAATAAGTAAGTATATTAATTTGCAGCAACTGCAAAATTTTGATAGAGGACTGAAAAATTTGAAAAATACAGAAATGAGTTTTGGCTTAATTCAAAGTCAGAGAGTCAATTTTTAAGTAGTTGCTATTTATTATTTGAAAAATACTACAAATAATAATTTAGAATGGTTTTGTTTCAGCTTTTCGTTGACATTTACTTATAATTTTATAGATGAATTATGTTAATTTTTCAATTTGTAAATTCCAGTGTGTCACACACTGAGTCACTCTACAGAGCATATGGGGCAGAAAAAATAATACACATTCTAGACAATAATATACAAAAAATATATCATCGCCTGCCAAGACTTTTGTTAAAATAATTAAACTTACCCAACTTAGCGTGACGGCTTTCAAAATGAGCTAGATTAAAATTAGTTTTGGCCTGAATTTCTATTGAAATACCTACGGTAGCTGCAATAGCACTAACACATAACAGAATACCATGTATCCAATATCTCTTCGTTCTTCGAATGTATAAGGTTACCATATTATCGTCCGAAAATATGATAATTGCTGCTGCCATCAATGGAACATACGAAAATTTGAAGACAATTAACAGTAATAAAAACTAGGAAGACAAGTACCTCCACGAGAATTATATTTCATTTATTTTCATTTATTTTTTGTTAGAGTAAGCAAACGATACGAATACTAATTTGAAATATTCTTTTTAACTTCCATGGCTTAAAGATGAGCAAAAACTAAAATCTTAAATTTCAGAATTTAGGTAAATAGATCACAATAATCGTACAGTAATAATAAGTTAGATGTTATATTTAAAATAAAAAGAATTAAGTTGCATATAATGATGATATATTTACGAAACAAAAATAGGTAGCTTTAAGGTGATATTTTAAAACTCGATAAGATTATTAATATTATTTATGAATTTATTGCAGCCCCAGTACCAAATTTTCTTAGAACACCTTAGCAATTTAAAAAGTAAATTAGTCGCTCTATTACTTTTTACTAACCCAGTCAATACTTCATTTTTCTTCTCGCCACCTCAATACACCCTTTAATATTATAAAAATATGTTTGCTGGGGTGCATGACGTCCGTCAACATCGCCCACGTTTCAAGACACATTTGAATTTCACTGCTCTTTTTCATGAAAGTAGTAGTGTCACCACGGCCGTTATTGTACAAGAACTACTACTACTTATATATAAGCTGCATGTTTTAACAACAGCACTCAGCTTTCTTAAGCAAGTTCTCATCGAGATTGATGTAGGTTAATTCCAATTAGTGCATGTTGATAAGTAGAAGCAATCAAGCAATAAACAGAAAAATCAGAGATAATATTACAGATGTATTAAAATTATCGATAATTTTTATGAAAGCGTATTCTATTGAAGCAGCCTCAGGTTATATTCATATATTGTAAAAATCGAATGAATCCGATCAGAAGAGAAAGACATTGATAGCATTCAGTAGAATATTTCCCCAATAAAATATTTTTAAATAAATATATATATATATATATATATATATATATATATATATATATATATATATATATATATATATGAAATATCGTCGTTTTTTATTTCAAATAACCGGCCAAGTACAAGTTGAACTTGCGCTATTAGTGTTCCGTACGTTGATTGCTTTTAAAAAAAAAAATAAAAAAATTTGTTACGGAGGTATAAAATAATCAGTGACTTCACAAAAACACACCCAAAATGAGTTTTCAACAAAGTTTGTCTCCAATCTTTACTGAAAACTGATGACCTTGTTTTTTTTTATATACCAAATAAATTATTAAAAGTTATACACTCGTGATAATTTTCGTTCAATCTATACCCCTTGGAGAATATTCCAAAATTTTTTCAAAATTTTTTGATCAATACTTTTCGAGATAAGGGGAGGGAACAGCGATTTTTCGCGATTTTTCGCGATTTTTTAAAAATAATACAAAGAAAAGTGTGCCCAAGTATTACATTATATATATATATATATATATATATATATATATATATATATATATATATATATATATATATTGACTCGTTTTTTCACAAGCTCACCACACTCGATGACCCAGTACAAAAAATTTTTTTCACTCCCGATTTCACCCCCCCAAAACTAATCCCTTAAGTCAAAATTTAACTTTCAAAACTACACTGCTCTGATGAGGCCATCAATTCCTATATTATTACCAAATTTCAACTTTCTATGACAAATAGTTTCGGATAAAAGAATTAAGAGCCCAGATTACAAACATGTCTAGTCAGATGCTGACTCAGAAGGCTAATCAGACCAACCAGAATAAGACAAAAAGTTCCTGACATATATATATATATATATATATATATATATATATATATGTATATATATATATATATATATATATATATATATATATATATATATATATATATATATATATGTACGTAACGTAATATATACATATATATGACATATATATATATATATATATATATATATATATATATATATATATATATATATATATATATATATATATATGTACGTAACGTAACAAAATATATCTATAACCTGGCCAGAGAACATATGTATTTTATAAAACAAAATTTGTTTCCGATCTTTACTGAAAACTGATGACCCTGAAATTTTTGTTTTTTTTTATATACCAGATAAATTATTAAAGGTAATACACTGGTGATAATTTTCATTCAATCTACACCCCATAGAGAATATTTCAGAATTTTTTCAAAATTTTTTGATCAGCACTTTGCGAGATAAGGGGGGTGCACAGCGATTTTTTAAAAATAATACAAAGAAAAGTGTGCGTAAGTATTACATCTATAATATATATAAAATGCAACGTCTCTCTGTCTGTCTGTCTGTCTGTCTGTCTGTCTGTCTGTCTGTCCGTTAGTGCGCCTATCACTGAAAAACCACTTATCCGATCTACGTACTTTTTTTTTTTTAAAACATACATATGTTCTCTGGCCAGGTTATAGGCTATATTTTATTACGATAAGTAGCATAAGGAATGAGCAGTGACGTAAAATAGTGAATGATGTCGGAAATAAGTTTGCCGCTAGCGCGTGCCTTTGCAATACACAGCCTAAACCATTAAATATGGAACAATATTATGTAACAAAGAATATTTGTAATGTATAATCTATAATATATATAAAATGCAATGTCTCTCTGTCTGTGTGTCTGTCCATTAGTGCGTTTATCACGCGGGAATCACTTATCCGATTTACCTGTCTTTTTTTAAATTCATGCATATATTCTTTGGCCAGGTTATATAATAATAATAATAATCTATATCTATAATATATATAAAATGCAATGTTTGTCTGTCTGTCTGTCTGTCCGTTAATGCGCTTATCCCTCGAGAACCACTTATCCGATTTACGTGATTTTTTAAATTCATACTTATGTTCTCTGACCAGGTTATAGGTATATATTTTATTACACCTATAATATATATAAAATGCAACGTATTCTGTCTGTCTGTCTGTCCGTTAGTGCGCTTATCACTGGAGAACCACTTATCCGATTTTCGTACTTTTTTTTTTAAAACATACATATGTTCTTCGGCCAGGTTATAGGCTATATTTTATTACGATAGGTAGCATAAGGAATGAGCAGTGACAATAATAGTAAATGAAGTCGGACAAAGTTTGCCGCTAGCGCGTTCTCTTGCAATACACAGTCCAAACCATTAAATAAGGAACAATATTATGTAGCAGAGAGTATCTATAATATATATAAAATGCAATCTCTCTCTGTCCGTCCGTTAGTGTGCTTATCACTGGAGAACTACTTATCCGGTTTACGTGCTTTTTCTTTAAACATACGTATGTTCTCTGGCCAGGTTATAGGATATATTTTATTAGGTGACATAAGGAATAAGCAGTGACGATAATAGTGAATTAAGTCGGAGAAAAGTTTGCTGCTAGCGCGTTCTCTTGCAATACACTCCCTAAAGCATTAAATATGGAACAATATCATGTAGCAAAGAATACAATATATATAAAATGCAACGTCTCTCTATCTGTCTGTCTGTCCGTTAGTGCGCTTATCACTTGAGAACCACTTATCCGATTTACGTGTTTTTATAAATTTATACATATGTTCTATAAAATTCGATATAAGCCTAGATAATGGGAGATAAGGTGAGATAATGGGAGATAAAGAGAAATAATGGGAGATAAGGAGAAATAATGGGAGATAAGTCGAGATAAGCCTAGATAATGGGAAATAAGGTGAGATAATTGGAGATAAGGAGAAATAATGGAGGATAAGGAGAAATAATGGGATATAAGTCGAGATAAGCCTAGATAATGGGAAATAAGGCGAGATAATGGGAGATAAGGAGAAATAATGGGAGATAAGGAGAAATAATGGGAGATAAGGAGAAATAATGGGAGATGAGCAGAGATAAGCCTAGATAATGGAAATTATGTAGAGATAATGGGAAATAAGGAGAAATATTGGGAGATAAGGAGAAATAATGGGAGATATTTCATTACGTTGGGTAACATAAGAAATAAGCAGTGACGATAGTAGTGAATCAAGTCCACGCGAGCGGAGCCGCGGGCCCGGCTAGTTATATATATATATATATTATATATATATATATATATATATATATATATATATATATATATACAGTTCCTGGCCAAATTATTAGACGCACTGTATTTTTTTTAGTAATGTTTCTTAAGAGTTTTTATGCAATAAGGGTATATTTAAACTACAATATTATTGATTTTTATTTAAAAGAATTGTTGTAGACTACATATTTGTATTTATTTTTAACATATGGCAACACTGTGTTGACAAAGTGATACATGAACGTAAACAAGTACAAACCTGTATCAGTCGCGATCGGAATCGAGTCAGGTACGGACGTGTTTCTGTGGCTTTATGGACTGTGATTGTTTGTTTAACAGTTTTATACTACTCAGTTATTAGTTTATTTTGTATGCAGTGTTTTAAAAAAAGTAATTGGGCTATTTTCATTATGGGTAGAAAAGGCGATCTTTCACCACGTAAAAAAGCTGAAGTGAAGGCCCTTGTGATTGCGAAAACATTTACAAACCGAGAAATATCACGAAGATTGGAGGCTTCTGAAGCTAGTGTACGACGCATAAAAAAGAAAATTGAGTCAGGGAAGGAATTAAGCCCGAAAAGAAAGAAAAGATGCGGGTAGAAAACCAATTTTCACTCCACGGTCAGAGAGATGTTTGAAGAAAATTTGTGTAGAAATAGATTTGCTACCACAAAGGTAATAAAATCACAACTCCAGGATGCTAGCGTAAATGCTTCTGAGCGCACTGTTCGAAGAAAATTGAAAGAATTAGCTTTTTTAAGGCCTATCGCCCCGCCAGGAAGCCCAAGTTAACAGCTGCAATGAAAGCAAAGCGCCTGAAGTGGGCCAAACAATGGCAAGACAAAGATGTGGACTTCTGGAGATCGGTATAAGATACAGCAATTTAATCAATAATTGATACATTATTATTATTTTCAGTTAAATAAAGCAAATAAACATGGAAGTTTATATATTTTTCCTATTTTTGACAGGTCTGCTTCAGTGACGAAAGCACATTCGAAATTTTGCAGAATAAAGCTCAGTATGTGCGTCGTTGTCATGGAGAAAAGTTTCATCCTGATTGTGTCGTCCCGATGGTTAAACATCCCACCAAAGTGATGATTTGGTCAGTCATCAGCGGCAAGGGCACTGGACGTCTGTACGTCGTCAAAGGAATAATGAGGCAAGATCAGTACAAAGAAGTATTACAAAATCAGTTGATTCCGCAGCTCAGAGAATGGTTTCCAAATGGAGAACCATTCACTTTCATGCAAGATGGAGCTCCCTGCCACACTGCTCGGTCTGTTAAAGCTTTTTTGGCAGAAAAAATATCCCTCTGTTGGATTGGCCCTGATATGAACCCCATTGAAAATGTGTGGGAGCTGATGAAAAGAGAAGTGGCTAAAGATGTGATTACCAACAAAACCCAGCTCCTAGAAAAGATTATTCATGTGTGGAATCATCATCCTCAAATGCAGGAGACAGTACAATCTTGCATTGATAGCATGCCGCGCAGAATTAAAGCTTTGATAGCGGCTAAAGGTGGCTCAACTAAATATTGACTTTTACTAACATTAATTTCACTTTTCTTTAAAACTTAATAAACTTATGCTTTTCTAAATTAATACTGTTTTATTTATGTCAAATAAATAGGTAATTGATTGGATAATATAAAAATAAAAAACAAATCAATTTAAAATAATAAAACGGTACAATATCACTCGGTAATTAATATTTTACATGAAATCTTGCAGTGCGTCTAATAATTTGGCCAGGGACTGTATATATATATATATATATATATATATATATATATATATATATATATATATATATATATATATATATATATATATATTACTCATGTTTTTACAAGCTTTCATTTGACACCCTACTCGATGACTTAGTAAAAAAAATTTTTTCACTTCCGATTTCACCACCAAAAACACTAACCTCTTAAGTCAAAATTTAACTTTCAAAACTACACGGCTCTGACGAGACCATCAATTCCTATATTAGTACCAAATTTCAACTTTCCATGTCAAATAATTTCGGAGAAAATCGGGTGTGACAGACAGGCGAACGGACAGACAGACAGACGGACAGACACTGAAGTGATCTTATAAGTGTTCCATACGGAACCCTAAAAAGTTTTAAATATGAAATATTATTTATACCGGCGATTCGCGTTGTATGTTGTTACTTTTGTCATGCAATTACTGTATGTTAGATAATATCACAGAGTCCCAAATATGTAACAATTTTAGTTTAATCATCTAAATTCGGATCAGTAAGTTAAACGTTTATTTGAAATTAGCATATTAATAAAGTATAAAATAATTGCATTATTCTGCTGTTGTTCGGTAAGTATTACATAAGGGAAATGAATAATTAAAAAGGGAAATACAATTTCTTCTCTTCGTCATATTGTATAAAAACATGTGACAGTTCCCCCCTCCCTTATTATGCAAATAACTATCAAAACATTTAAAATATTCCAAACAATTTCCGTTTAAATAATATTAAATATGTTTTAAAAGTATTTTTTCTGATGTATAGTCGTGATCAAAGAAGTCGTACAGGTAGTTCACAGTTTGATTGGAGGTTCATGAGTATCTATCACAGTTTGGCGTTTAGAGTGTATACTGCATCTACAGTTTTGGTGACCACGGATGTACAGAGTGGTCCAAATTGGACACTTTTAAAAGTAAACCCCTTTATCTAAAGGAGATAGACGAAAACTGAAATCGGTGCCTGAGGCTCAATTTTTATGATAAACTCATTGGTGAAAACCGCATATCGATATCTAGTACCGTTTCAGATATACAGGGTGTTTTTCAAAAATCTGCATTTTGGAAAAATGTTTGTAATTCTTTTCCTATTGAAAATTTTTTGATTTCTGTAAAAACATTCTCAAAGCACTTTTTCACGTAGATTTCAACAGTGTAAGTTACATTTTTTTACAACTAATATTTTAATAGTTATTAACGCAAAAATGTATTTTTTAAATGAGAGACCCTATATATTTTTCCTTATCCGAATAAAGCTTTAAATTACCATTCTAAAAATATAGCACACTTTATATTTTGCTTAAATCTACTTCAAAATATAAAGGTTTTCAGTTTTTACGCTAGTGTTAAATGCACATTTTGTGAAGTAGGCTTTGGGCGGAGCGGCCATATGCTTTAATTCAATTGTTTACTCGTAGTTGTCAAATTTTACTTCAGGATCAGTTATTGAATTGTCAAATAAATCTCAATGAAGTTTGAAAATTACGAGAAATGGGATATGAAAGTGTATTTCATACAAACCGGAGAAAATTCGGAAGCGGCAAGTAATTTGTACCACGAACGGTATCCAGAGAGGCGTCAATCCTTCAAGGATATATTCGATCGATTGCGACATAACCTAGTTAATAATGACCAGTTTGAAAAGAAACGACACTTCAACCCGACAGTTAAAGGAATCCGTTGGACTACCAAGAACTAATGTAAATCGGACTTTGAAAAAACACAAATTCAGGCCAAATAGGACAAGAAAAGTTCATCACTTTAGAGACGGAGATTTTCAACAGCATATGGATTTTTGACAATGGTTTCTGGGGAATTTTTCATTAAATTGCATTTGGACAGACGAAGTTTATGTAAATGCAGATATTTTTAACCGTTACAATTCTTTATACGTGGGCACAAGAAAATTCTCATTTAGTTGTGCAGCAAAGAAATCAAGGCAGATTTGGATTTAATGTGTGGGCAAGAATTTTTAGAGGCAAGGTTATAGGACCATTTATTTACGAAGGAACACTAACCTCTCAGAGATATTTATATATATATATATATATATATATATATATATATATATATATATATATATATATATATATATATATATATGTATATATATATATATATATATATATATATATATATATATATATATAACTACATTGAAATTTACTAAATAGCATTTAATAAAATTTCATTGTTGTTATGACTCTTAGAGTTACTTCTGGGAATTTTTTTTTTTCGATTTGACTGCTTTCGGTAAACAATTAATATTGCCGCTCCGTCCAGAGCCTACTTCACAAAATGTACATTTAAAACTCGCGTAGAAACTGAAAACCTTTATATTTTGAAATAGATAGAAGGAAAAAGATACAGGGTATCTCATTTAAAAAATATATTTTTGTGTTAATAACTATTAAAATATTAGTTGTAAAAAAATGTGACTTACACTGTTGAAATCCACGTGAAAAAGTGCTTTGAAAATGTTTTTACAGAAATCAAAAATTTTCAATAGGAAAAGAATTACAAACATTTTTCCAAAATGCAGATTTTTGAAAAACACCCTGTATATCTGAAACGGTAATAGATATCGATATGCGTTTTTCACCATTGAGTTTATCATAGAAATTGAGCCTCAGATACCGACATGAGTTTTTGTCTATCTCCTTTAGATAAAGGGGTTTACCTTTAAAAGGATTTGGACCACCCTGTACAATATAGGTATAAACTATCTTATAAATTACTTACTGCCACTGTCGATAATACCAAATGCCATAGATATTTTTCGCTTAATTGCAAAGTTGCGAAGAATACCCACATTACTACTATAGTCCAAATTGCTAAAACTTGATTATAAAACGTATTTAGAAGCCATAATGCCCTCTGCGTCAGAGACACTTCGTTTACGGAAGAAACCATTGTTTTATTTTTGATGGATGAAAATACCAAGCAAGAATTTTGACAATAAACTATGTATTATGTGTTTGTGTAATTTGTTAATAAATAGGTTTTTTCGTGATAATGAAAACGCTTTTTCTCAAGTATTAATGCAATCATACGAATGACGTTGCATATTTTTTACCCAAGAAATAATTACAATATACAAATTCCACATATTGATAAAATGAAATAGACAATTACCAGATTGAAGAGCGTGACATTCTTGAGAACCAAAAACTACATTGTTCCAGACAAGATAAAAAAGGATCTTGTATCTCGTCGCCTGATTTTATCTCCATTTACGAGAACCCAGAAATAATAATCAAGCAATTTGGTATGCCAAAATAATTATAGCTTTACGGAAACATAAGATCACTCATTTCAAGTTTTACCAGTGACGCATTTAACCAAGCAAAGCCAAGAGTTACTTTTACGCTTTTGACTGGAGATAAAGCAACATATGAAATAATATATAAAACTGCCTAATAGAATTGTTTAAACGGATGAGTCAGTTCTTAATAGAAGAAATGTCGAATAGAATAATAGGACCCATATTTTATAATAGAAATTTAATTGGGACAACGTTGTTGGAAAACATTACGGAAATTGCTGAAAACTTGATATCACATAATAATAGGAAAATAATCTGCCAGCAGGACAGCGCCTTGATTGTCAGATTTGATAGTTTATGGTGGTCTCCAAATAGCCCAAATTAACTTGTGTGTAAGAACACCATGTATGCAACTATTTAAGAGATAAATTAAATAATGAAAGAAACTTGACAGTTAACCGTCTATTGAAGAAAGGTACACAAATTATTGCATTGTCTATTCCTCTCTGTAGGTACACTCCCTTCTTTTTTCAAATAAAAATATTTTAATTTTGCTAATATATATGTACCATAAATTGGTGAGTATATCAAGGAACCATATTCCAATTTATTTCTCACTAAGGATGTAAACAAAGTTTTCAGTACAGCTCTATGCCCAAACGACTTACTATTTCTCTATATATAAGGATTGTATCATAAGTATCTGGCCTTTTATTTTTCAACAGAGTCTCGTTTTACCTTGATACTCTTAGTCAAACGTTTTTCTATCTTTTGTATCCCATCTACAAAATACGATTTCTCCAACCCTTCAAAATAGGCGTTTGTTTCAGTTTGTGCTAAATGGTTTCTGACGAGCCATTTTTCATATTTGGAAATAGGAAATAATCGCTGGGGGCCAAATTTGGCGAATATGGTAGATGCGGAAACAATTCGTATCCCAACTCACGGAATTTTGCCATGGCGATGACACAAGTGTACACGCATGCATTGTCTTGATGAAAGAGATTTTTTTTCTTCGCCTAATGTGGAGCATAGTTGAAATGATCCAAGAAGTTGACGTAATACTCTCCATTAATCGTTTCTCCTATTTCAAGGTAATCGACGCATCCCAAGCCACTGTGGCCATGACTTTGTTGGCCGATAACATCGCATTGGCCTTCTTTGGCGCCGGTTGCCACGGAAAACCCACTGTTTTGTTGTTCTTTGGTCTCTAGTGTGCTGTGATTAATCCATGTTTCGTCAACAGTTATGAATTGATGCCAAAGATCATTCCAATTGCGCTTTAACATCGCCAAACATTCTTTTGAAGTTGACACGCGTGCGTGTTTATCGTCCATTGTGAGCAATCGCGGCATCCATCTTGCGGAAAGCTTTCTCGTATCCCAAAAAGTTGTTAAAATATTCTGAACCCGTTCAATTGAGATGCCCACAGTCTCAGCAATCTTACGCACTTTCACTCTTCGATCATTCACCACTATATCGTGGATTTTTTCAATCATTTCTAAAGTGGTGACCTCATTTGGACAACCTGAAGTTCTTCATCAAATTTGTCTGTACGACCATGTTTGAATTCAGTTTTTCAATATTTTATAGTCGATAACGCAGATGCGAAGTCCCCATAAACTTCGTTGAGTTTCGCTTTTATCTCATCATTCACTTTTCCTTTTCAATAACAAATATTTTATCACTACTTGATAATAAATTTTTTTCATTGTTGTTCTGTTTAAATGGCTGCCACTCAAACTAAATTACGCAGCGAATTAAAAATTTAACACTATTCTAGTGAAAGGTTATGTTTACGAAAAATATAATTTTTTAAAGAGTAGTGTGGCCGAGGCCAGGTACTTATCATACAACCGTCGTAAATCCCACAACTGTTGAGATGCTGTTATTTCTTACATAAGCACTGAAACTTTAAAAAAATAAACCCCCAATTACTTGTATGTACTCGTATACTTTAACAAACATCGATCCACCAACACGATAATCATACAGCAAGAGACACAATTTTTAGTAAACGACATCACTGAGCACTTATTAGCGTTTAGCATTAGATGATTGATCGCACGCCAATTATGAACTCTGCTGAGAACATTTTGTAATTGTTTACAATTCACAAGTCTTTCACCGGTACATATAACTTTGTAATCGAGAAATATTAGATATTTGACATCTATAATTTCAAAGTTATCTTTCATAAATATTTAAAAAAGTGGGGGCCCCAGGTTAGAACCCTGGGGCACTCTAGATAAGGCTCGAAAGAAGAAGAAGTAAATCCATTATATTGAACATACTGAGATTGCTGTATCACATATGACTGGAACAAGTGCACAAATCTGTCAGACAAACCTAAAGCTCTGATCTTGGCTAGAATGGTATCATGGTCTTTTGTTAAAAGATTTAGAGAAGTCGGTGAAAATCGCATCAACCTGGTCCTTATTAGCGAGAACACTTGGTGAAAATTCTGTATGCAAAATATGCCAGATTGGTGGTAGTTCTCACAAAAAGGTTTTGGAGTAAAAAGCAAAGGGGTTCAATTCTACTTATTAAGTAGTCATATAATAACATCTCAACAATTTTACACAAATTAAAAAAACCGGTCTAGAAGTTCATATGTCCGACTTATCCCCCTTTTTAAATACTAGATATATTTTACTCATCTTTCAACACTTAGGATAAGTGCCCTCACTCAATGATAAGTTAAAAAATTTTGCTAATGATTTGGCTAGAGCTTTTATAGTATCTTTTACAAAAAAGTAGGAATACCGCCGGGTCTCTTAAAATCCTAGGTTTTAACTTTTTGCTACATTTACTACATCCGCCTCTGTAAATTCCGATAAGTTAATAACAACGGTTTTTATAACCAAATCTTCATTGGCGAATGAAACAAGATTATAAACAGCAGCAATATTCCCCAAATGATGACACAATATCCCAAGGAGTATATACGAGGCTGGTTTGAAAAGTCCGTGCAAAGTCCGAGAGATGGCACCACCGGCGCGTATCGAGGTCATGTTTAGTTAGTAGCATCTCTTGAATGAACGCACACCAAGTTTCAGCCATATTGGTCTATTTCTTTGTGGTTGGCATTCGTGTGAATCAAGGAAGTCGAGTGAGTGATTTTCAAGAAATGGACGAAAAAGAATTTCGTGTGGTGATTAAACATTACTTTATGAAAGGCAAAACGCCTCAGGAGACTAAAGAGAAGCTTGATAAACATTATGGTGACTCTGCACCTTCGATTAGAACAGTTTATAAGTGGTTTCAAAATTTTCGGACTGGCCATATGGGCACAAGTGACGCTGAACGCTCTGAACGGCCTGTGGAGGTTACGACTCCAGAAATCATTGATCAAATCCATGATATGGTGATGGATGACAGAAGAGTTAAGGTGCGTGAGATTGCTAGTGCTGTGGGCATCTCGCATCCGCAAGATGGGTGCCGCGATTGCTCACGCTTGACCAAAAACGGAATCGTGTAAAGTGTTGCAAGGATGGTTTGGAGCTGTTCCAGAAGTATCCGGAGGACTTTAAGCGTCGTTTCGTTACTGTGGATGAAACATGGATAGATTACTATACTCCTGAGACCAAACAACAATCTAAACAATGGGTTACCAAGGGGGAATCTGCACCAAAAAAAGGCGAAGACCGTTCCTTCGGCCGGAAAGGTTATGGCGACTGTCTTTTGGGATTCGCAAGGGATAATCCTCATCGACTATCTGGAAAAGGGTAAAACTATTACAGGTGAATATTATTCATCGTTATTGGACCGTTTGAAAACCGAGCTGCAAGAAAAACGCCCGCGATTGGCCCACAAGAAAGTCCTTTTCCATCCCGACAACGCACCAGCACACACCTCAGCAGTTGTGGTCGCAAAATTAATGGAAATAGGATTCCAACTCGTTTCACATCCCCCCTATTCTCCAGACTTGGCTCCCTCGGACTACTATTTGTTCCCCAATTTGAAGAAATGGCTGGCGGGACAAAGATTTTATTCAAACGAGGAGGTGATTGCAGACACTAATGGATATTTTGCAGACTTGGAGAAATCCTATTATTCGGAAGGGATCAACAAACTAGAACATCGTTGGACGAAGTGTATAAGCCTAAAAGGAGACTATGTCGAAAAATAAAAAAGGTTTACCCCAAACACATAAGTAGTTTTTATTTTTGCACGGACTTTTCAAACCAGCCTCGTATATATATATATATATATATATATATATATATATATATATATATATATATATATATATATATATATATATATATATATATATATATATATATATATGTATATATCGACGGCGGAAAGGTAGAAGGTTGTATCCTACAAAACATCAACTTTACAGTATTTAATAAAAACGTATAACCAAAAAAATATTATGTCGTTGTTCAATGTCTCTGTTTATTATAAATTCCTTAAAATCACCTTGTAATATGACTTATTAGAGCTAAGTATACACATAATAAAAAAAAACAGTAATATCATATAAGTAAGATCATTTTTAGAAATTTTGTCGACGACCTGCAAGTTACTTATATTTAAATGTATACCTTGATTTAACTTATTGATAGTCGCTATATAAAAATGTAACTTTAGTTATTTACGAACACAATTCCGTGGAACAACTATATAATCATTAAGAATTTGTAAATCAACTTCTGAATAGTTTATAAATTACCCTTGTTGTTTCAATCATTTTTGGATAGTACCTACTTACTGTGTCATGAAATTACCATAAACATTCTACCAGTAGACAAACTATATCATGACATCGTTTCCCGCAAAATCAATGATCCATTAGAAACTTCAGTAACTACGGTAAGGACACGTAGAAAGCACTAGACAGAATTGTAACCTTGTCTTAAGCAAAAAAAATTGACTTCCTACGCTTCCGTACAACATTGCTAAAAAATTAAATGATGGCAAGTAGTCTAGTAATGAACCTCTTTGTAAATTTTAAAAGCAGTGTTATATGTGGTTATATAAACTTATAAAAGTACAAATTTAAAAAAGATTCAGTTGTTCCTGGTAAATATAATGTTATTTAACACCATGGTAGGATACAACGAATGGTACTAAGTACGCATACCTAATACTCCATCGAAAGCTGACACAGCAGCTTTCAAGCGGACAGAGTGGTTGACACGATCAACACTTACAAGCAGGTAGTGCTTTTCTAGGGATCCTCCTCAGGCATATGTGGTTAATGTAATTTTTTTTTTATATTACCCATGTAATGTTAGTTACTTACTAAATTGGACTTTTAATGACATTGTGAATTTTTGAATAAATTTAATCAATTCATTTGCATGCTACCCAGTTAGCCAATTTTCTGGTCAGGTTTGATGTGTGATCACGTTTTAATGTAAACCTTTTTGAAAGTTGCATAATTAGCTACTTTTTATAACTAATAGCTTATACTTCTCTAACAAAAGTTAACGTTCCAAATCCTGTCATTGTTGGGTCAGATCGCCTTATTTCAATTGCATTATTCATCAGTTTGTTTGACGTTAAGTGGGTGCAAATGTTTCTAAGGATGACCATGTTGTATTCGTAGCCAGGAGGATTTTTCAAAAATTGAAATATTATTTCCTATTAGGAAGTAGTAAACTTCATAACAGGTTTTAATTCTATTATTGGATTAGATTATCGATGTAGTAATGTTCCCATATATGGCGCTTTGCTAACAAAGATATCCTGTAGAAGAGCAGGTCTTGTTATTGAAAATTCGGAACTAATTAGACACCTTGATTGTTTAAAACATTAACAAAAATTAATTGTTTGGATCACTAAAAAAATTAATGGTTTGGAACATTAAAAAAAATTATCCTAGAAGTCAATTTTTGAAATTCTGCCATGTGAAGTGTTCAATTTCTCCTAGTACAGGGTGAGTCAATGATAGAGTAAAGTTCATTATCTCATTTCTTTCGGGAATGACAAAAAACTGCTAAATACAATAGTTTTAGGGAAAGTTAAGGTGCACAGTTTAAAATTATTTTTGGGTATAAAGGGTACTTCAAAAAAGTGTGGCCGATATAACATATGTTTTTTTTTAAATGGAACATCCTATTTTATAATTTATTTTCAAATTCTGCGTAAAATTTTATAACTTTTTTATTAATGAGGTTATATACCTTAACCTAGTAGTTTTTCTAATATTTCAATTTTTCAAAAATTGTCAGTAGCTCCATTGTTTCTGAAGGTGGAATACTCGTAATTGGTACGAGCGTTCTATAGAGATGAAAAAAAAAAGATATATGTAAAGATATTTGAGTTAGATGCCACAGGGAGTTCAAAATAAATTTATGTATTTCGACTATATTAAATTGAATTTTTTAAATGGCACAACCTGTATATTATTATTTTTTCTGGTTTTCGATTTATTTTGAATTTTTCAATTTTTACCCTTGGTTTTAATACACTTACGCTAAAACATCATAGTTGCCAAGACAAAACAAAAATATAGGCATTGTCAAATTTTGACATGTCTATTAAGCAAATAAAAATAGTTTAATTTGTTGTAGTAAGTGACGTATAAAGGTAATAGTTATGGATTTTCCTAAAAATGAATTAATTGATATGGTTTGTATACTGGGCAAGGCGGGAAAAAATTGTCTTTTAGCAGTAAGGCTTTACGGAGCGAAGTACCCTGATAGACGTATACCGTCTAGAAAATCTTTTCAGTGCTTAATGGTTGTGGTAGTAAGCCAGAATGCTACCAATGAGGAAAAGGAAGTGGAGTTTTTACTTCATGTTGAAGATAATCCCCAGGTCAGCGGACGTCAACAAGCTGACTTATCTGACACATCCTAATCTACGGCTACTCGCATCACTAGAAGATACAAGTATCATTCCTTGCATATGGAACTACACCAAGAACTTCAAGACCGTGATTTTGAACGACGAGTAAACTTTTGTACCACTCTGAATGGAGCAATATAGGTCGATCCAAGTTTTGATCCAAAATAATGTTTTCTGATGAAACTACTTTTCGCAGAAATGGAGCAGTTAACAGCCACAACATGCCTTATTATTCAACAATTAATCCATTTTGGGTTTGGGAAGTACAAAACCAAAACCATTGGTCGCTTAATGTATGGTGTCGAATATTAAATTTTCGAATTATTGATCCATATTTTTTCCGCGAACCGCTTAACGGGCCTAGATATCTAAATTTTTTGCAAAACAAATTACCCCAGCTTCTTGAAGAAGTTGATAACTTTGAAAGGGAACAAATGCGGATTCAACAAGACGGAGGTCCTGCTCATTACCACCGGGAAGTTCGGGAATTTTTAAACGATCGTTACCCACAAAAATGGATCGGTAGGGATGGATTCATTCAGTGGCCCCCTCGATCTTGTGACTTAACACCTTTAGACTTCTTTTTGTGGGGCTACGTTAAAGATCGTGTTTATGTGAATCCCCCTACAACACCAGTAGGTATGGAAAATAGGATACAGGATGCGTGCAGGACAATAACGCCCTTTATGCTAAGGAAAGGGAAGGAAAATATAGTAAAACGACTAAACATGTGTATTCAAGTAAAAGGGCATATTTTTGAACATTTATTACGTCATAATAATTAATCATTAGATAAGTTAAACCATATTAAAATTATTATTAACTATTTGTTTATGTTTTCACAATAGCGTAAGTGTATTAAAAACAAGGGTAAAAATTAAAAAATTCAAAACAAATCGAAAACTATTAGAAATAGGTATATGACATACTTAATAAAAGTTGGGGGGTTTTGTAAAATCTATCAGAAAAAATAATAATATACAGGGTGTGCCACTTAAAAAATTTGAGATTTTTCAATCTAAAATAGTCAAAATGCATAAATTTATATTGAACACCCTGTAGCATCTAACTCAAATTTCTTTACATATATCTTTTGTTTTGTCTCTATAGAACGCTCGTGCCAATTATGAATATTCCACCTTCAGAAACAATGGCGCTACTGGTAAATTTTTACAACACTGAAAACTAGTATTTTTTAAAAAAATTGAAATATTAGAAAAATTACTAGGTTAAGGTATACAACATTATTAATAAAAAAGTTATAAAATTTTACGCAGAATTTAAAAATAAATTAGAAAATAGGATGTTCCATTTAAAAAAAATATATTATATCGGCCACACTTTTTTGAAGTACCCTGTATTCTCAAAAATTATTTTAAACTGTGCACCTTAACATTCCCTAAAACTATTGGATTTAACATTTTTTCGTCATTCCCGAAACAAATGAAAAAACTTTGCTCTATCGTTGACTCACCCTGTACAGTGCATGCCAAGAATACAAACTGACTCCCGCTGTAAGAACCCTGTTATATGTAGAATATTGTTCAATTAAAATGATCCTATCAGGACTGTATACAACCTGCAGCAATTCAAGACATTTGAGGGCGTGCTACTTTTATGGCAATTCAAAGATTTTTCTTCGAAGCATGTGTTCTTTCCATAAAATAACGCATGGTACTATAGAATTGACATAGACCATTCTTCAATTAACTATAATAAACTAGTGAACTTATTTTATAAACAAAATAGTTCAAAGTAATCTATAATATATATAAAATGCAACGTCTCTCTGTCTGTCTGTCTGTCCGTCCGTTAGTGCGCTGTCACTGGAAAACCACTTATCCGATTTACTTACTTTTTTTTTTAAACATACATATGTTCTCTGGCCAGGTTATAGGCTATATTTTATTACGATAGGTATCATAAGGAATGAGTAGTGACAATAATAATGAATGAAGTCGGAAAAAAGTTTGCCGCTAGCGCGTTCCCTTGCAATACACAGCCTAAACCATTAAATATGGAACAATATTATGTAGCAGAGGATATCTATAATCTATAATATATATATATATATATATATATATATATATATATATATATATATATATATATATATAATGCATTGTCTCTCTGTCTGTCTGTCTGTCCATTAGTGCGTTTATCACGAGAGAACCACTTATCCGATTTACGTGTCTTTTTTTAAATTCGTACATATATTCTTTGGTCAGGTTATATAATAATAATAATAATAATCTATATCTATAATATATATAAAATGCAACGTCTCTCTGTCTGTCTGTCTCTCCGTTAGTGCGCTTATCCCTCGAGAACCACTTATCCGATTTACGTGATTTATTAAATTGGTACATATGTTCTCTGACCAGGTTATAGATATATATTTTATTACATCTATATAATATATATAAAATGGAACGTATCTCTGTCTATCTATCTGTCTGTCTGTCCATTAGTGCGCTTATCACTGGAGAACCACTTATCCGATTTACGTTTTTTTTTTAAACATACATATGTTCTCTGGCCAGGTTATAGGCTATATTTTATAACGTTAGGTAACATGAGGAATAAGTAGTGATGATAATAGTGAATCAAATCGGAAAAAAAAAGTCTACCGCTAGCGCGTTCTCTTGCAATACACTGCCTAAACCACTAAATATGGAACAATATCATGTAGCAAAGGATATCTATAATATATATATAAAGTGCAACGTCTGAGTGAGATAATGGGAGATAAGGTGAGATAATGGGAGATAAGGGGAAATAATGGGAGATAAGGAGAAATAATGGGGAATAAGGGGAAATAATGGCAGATATTTTATTACGTTAGGTAACATAGGGAATAAGAGGTGACGATAGCAGTGAATCAAGTCCACGTGAGCGGAGCCGCGGGCACTGCTAGTTTAGTTTATAAAATCGAAAGTGCATATAGGAAATACATTTCAATATGCAAAAACTTTATTTTACCAACATAAATATAATTGCCCTAACAATAAATCTTATTATTCTACAGAAGTCTTTAGCAATATATTTTAAAGATATTACATGATTTTTATTTGGAAAATTCTCAGATAACATATATATATATATATATATATATATATATATATATATATATATATATATATATATATATATATATATATTATTCGTGTTTTCACAAGCTTTCATTTGACACCACACTCGATGACCTAGTAAAAAAAAAATTTTTTCACTTCCGATTTCACCCCCCCCAAAACTAACCCCTTAAGTCAAAATTTAACTTTCAAAACTACACGGCTCTGATGAGGCCATCAATTCCTATATTATTACCATATTTCAACTTTGTATAACAAATAGTTTCGGAGAAAATCGGGGTGTGACAGACAGACAGACAGACGAACATACAGACAGACACCGAAGTCATCTTATAAGGAATCCGTACGGAACAGTCTTTTATTATAAATTTAGAACAAGTGCTCCACACCGATTAACAAACAAAAATATTCTATTCTTCAGTCTTTAATTTTCGAAGGTCAAACAATGGAAAGGAAGGTCGACACCTGTTTTACTTTACTTAATGTTACTTTATGTTTAATTTTAATTAGTATATTACAAGATAAAGTATTTCACACTGTATATTTGTCATTGTTTTCTAATGGTATTAAGGAAGCAATAGACATCACCATTATAAACAAAATTTTTCTAAGAAATGCAAATATCCGGTTTTTATTTATTGAACATCCTTAACGCCAGAGCTTGTATTTCTAGTGTCTTTAGAAAAATATCCGTTTGGCAATTTACGAGGCTGGTTTGAAAAGTCCGTGCAAAAATAAAAACTACTTATGTGTTTGGGGTAAACCTTTTTTATTTTTCGACATAGTCTCCTTTTAGGCTTATACACTTTGTCCAACGATGTTCTAGTTTGTTGATCCCTTCCGAATAATAGGATTTGTCCAAGTCTTCAAAATATCCATTAGTGTCTGCAATCACCTCCTCGTTTGAATAAAATCTTTGTCCCGCCAGCCATTTCTTCAAATTGGGGAACAAATAGTAGTCCGAGGGAGACAAGTCTGGAGAATAGGGGGGATGTGAAACGAGTTGGAATCCTATTTCCATTAATTTTGCGACCACAACTGCTGAGGTGTGTGCTGGTGCGTTGTCGTGATGGAAAAGAACTTTCTTGTGGGCCAATCGCGGGCGTTTTTCTTGCAGCTCGGTTTTCAAACGGTCCAATAACGATGAATAATATTCACCTGTAATAGTTTTACCCTTTTCCAGATAGTCGATGAGGATTATCCCTTGCGAATCCCAAAAGACAGTCGCCATAACCTTTCCGGCCGAAGGAACGGTCTTCGCCTTTTTTGGTGCAGATTCCCCCTTGGTAACCCATTGTTTAGATTGTTGTTTGGTCTCAGGAGTATAGTAATGTATCCATGTTTCATCCACAGTGACGAAACGACGCTTAAAGTCCTCCGGATTCTTCTGGAACAGCTGCAAACCATCCTTGCAACACTTCACACGATTCCGTTTTTAGTCAAGCGTGAGCAATCGCGGCACCCATCTTGCGGATAGCTTTCTCATGTCCAAATGTTTATGCAAAATATTATGTACCCGTTCAGTCGAGATGCCCACAGCACTAGCAATCTCACGCACCTTAACTCTTCTGTCATCCATCACCATATCATAGATTTGATCAATGATTTCTGGAGTCTTAACCTCCACAGGCCGTCCAGAACGTTCAGCGTCACTTGTGCCCATATGACCAGTCCGAAAATTTTGAAACCACTTAGAAACGGTTCTAATCGAAGGTGCAGAGTCACCATAATGTTTATCAAACTTCTCTTTAGTCTCCTGAGGCGTTTTGCCTTTCATAAAGTAATGTTTAATCACCACACGAAATTCTTTTTCGTCCATTTCTTGAAAATCACTCGACTTCCTTGATTCACACGAATGCCAAACACAAAGAAATAGACCAATATGGCTGAAACTTGGTGTGCGTTCATTCAAGAGATGCTACTAACTAAACATGACCTCGATACGCGCCGGTGGTGCCATCTCTCGGACTTTGCACGGACTTTTCAAACCAGCCTCGTATTTAGAAAAAACAATGAAGTTCGTTACTACTTTGAAAAAATTTTACTTATTGAAGTTTATGATCAAAAGTTTTCGACTAGTAAAGGCTTGCTAATTTAGAAAAACTATTCCTGAAAAAAAATATTCAAAGCTCATGTATTGAAAACGCAGTTGTTATTAAGAAAGGCTTTCAACTTAAACGTCTAGCTTTCGAGAATTAATTTTATCTTTTTGCAAAATCCAGGAATGTTTGCTAAGCTATATTTTCGTATAAATAGAGTAACCGTCTTGCGAGGCGTGAAAAAGAGATGAAGAGAAACGTATGCATACCTTTAAATTATTTTTAAGATAGGGGGTACATATCTTGGTGGCTTCATACAAAATTTGTATTTTAGTTACCATGAAATTTCTGTATTAAAGATAGTCCTAAAGAAGAGAAGAAATTAAAATATTTTTAAAATAGATGACGTCACTACTACTCTACTTTCCAGTATTTTCTCCAGCTTCGCATTAACAGATTTACATTTAATACAGAACGTCAAGTGTTACTCTTAATATTTTAAATAAGTATTTTACGTTGAAATTGACGTAAATAGAATTAATAGATTGCTGCATTGCAAACAACTAGCATCTTGGACAATTCAGATTTTGCTGCCTTTTACTTTAAAAATATTTTTAAGAAAAAATGCCTCTAAACTGACCCCACAAAGATTTAAAGGCCGCTAATAGACTCCAAATTGCTGTGAACCCAAGTGCCCAATTACTAGCATGATAAGTAATTGGGCACTTATTCTTACAAGTTGTAAGAATTGTAGTTCGGTATGGATTGTTCTAACGCCAAAAATAAAACCGGCAATTCCCAAGAGGTTATATATGAATTTTACAACTGCTCTTATAAATTTTAAAAATATTTAGGTGTGACCAGCTACTAATCCAATTATTACAGCAACGAAAACTATAATCCATTACGCCAAACCTATAAAAAAAAATTGAATCATTACTTGAACAATAAGTATTTTGTTGAATTTAATTTTTATAACGTATATCTGGCAACATACAGTGCCTTCCAAAAAGTCATATTTTTATTTATGGGTTTTGGTTCAAATTCAACTATGATAATAATCCTTTTGAAAGTAGACACAGTTTCAAAAAATTGGTCTTTATCAATTGTATACAAGCATATATGTAACTTCATACTATTACTTTTTTAAGCCGTAGTGTTGGCGTAATCCAGTTCACATTTTCAATGGTAAATTAACAATAAAAAAAGGTAAAAAATACCACCTATATGAAATTTAAAAACAAACTAGAAATTATTGAATTTCCATTGGCGACGCAGTCATTCAATACTATTTCTAATAAATACTTAATATATAAAACAAATCGAAAAAATTAGTAACAGCACCCCAATATGTTCATAATAAATCTGTACTCTCATATTCAGCTTTTATTTAAATGAGGAACGAAACATAGTCCAACTATCTCTTAATTTTTATTGCTGCAGGTACATATATTAATTTACCTATGTGGCAATCAAAAATATTTGTTATTTGTCTTTTATTTTGACATTAATTTAGTACCGAAAAAGTGGATTTAATCTAATTTATATCATCAACTGAGATTGTATTAACTTTGCATCAAATGGAATAAAATTTCGGAATGATATTTGTGCTGTCATTGAAAAACTTTTATTTAAAGGACAGAAGTAAAACATTAAGTCTAGTCGTCTCTTAGTTTGTTTTGGATATCCAAATCAAAAAGATATTTTTATTTGTTCTTATTTTGACATTAATTTAGTGCTGAAAAAAGTGAACTTGATTTAATTTATATCATGAATTGATCTTATGTAAACTTTGCATTAAATGAATTTCGGAATGATATTTTTGTTTTCATTGAAAAACAATGACATATAAACAATTAATAATGTAATAAAGTTATCCTCAAGAGACAGTTATATAATCTTATATGAAACTAAAAAGAAATATTATCTACAAAACTTTTCGAAATATTAACAAACAAGCCCATACCATAGAAAATATAGCTAGCGCTACAGAAAAACAACAAGCACGTCAAAATGTTCCTCGACAAATTTCTAAGAGTTCCGTACATATTTTTCTTGTCCAGTCAATAGGGATTCAACCTCGGAATAAAAGGTGAATATTTGCATAAATCCCTATTTTGACATTCTAAAAGTTTGCTCAAAAGTCGTCTCATGTCCGCGGGTCACGATATTCAAGAACAAACGTCGAGAAAATCGATTTTTTGCAAATATCTTGTTTTCTTGCTTCGAATGATGTTTAAAGTATTACAAAACTTGTAGACCATAAAATTCTCTACAAATTTGGTCTCAAGCGATATTTTATATAATTAACCGTTCTGGAGATAGAGCGCGAGAGTGGGAAGCGCCCATACGTATATAGGATAACGCTATGTCAACTGTGGAATCAAATGCATAGTTCAATTTATAAAATTAATTATTTATGAATATTATAATTATTAAGAAACTTGAATTATTTATTTATTAATAAATGATATTTATAAATATTATTCATAAATAAGACATCCGTATGATAATATTTAGTTACTTTATATAAACAATAAGTTATTGAAATGAAATAGTTTAAATACATTGTCATTACATTTTTATTTACCATAAGTTTATCGTGAAGCGATAACAATTTATTTAAAATAAAATGTAAGGTGAATGTTAATGATAGTGATAATTCTCAATAGCAGGCATGCAACTTAATATTCCTCTTGTTCATCATCGTCTTCCTCTTCTGGTCGCCCAAATTGAATTTTCAGACCGTTATCATTATCCTCGTTATCCATATTTGGCTCTAAAGCCTCAAGGACCTCAGGTACATATTCACTTTCGTCATCAAGATCATTTGGATATGAAGCGTTGCGGCATGCTTGTCCGTAACACTGGCCACCAACTGAGGAGCATTACCTTTCTTACAATTGCAGAAGATCGTACTGAGTATTTCTTCTGCTCCTGGTGGTAATAATATTGTGGGTTCCAGGGTATGGTTTTGTAATGTCCACCATCCGTATGTCTTATTTATGAATAATATTTGTAAATATCATTTATAAATAAATAAATAATTGAAGTTTCTTAATAATTATAATATTTATAAATAATTAATTTTATAAACTATGCAATGCATTTGATTCTACAGTTGACATAGTGTTATCCTATATAAGAATGGGCGCTTTCCACTCTTCGCATTTTACCTCGAGAACGGTTAATTATATAAAATATCCCCTGAGACTAAATTTGTAGAGAATTTTATGCTCCACATCATTCGAAGCATAGAAAACAAGATATTTGTAAAAAACCGCTTTTTCCGACATTTGATCTTGAATATCTTGACTCGCCGACACGAGATTCTATGAGACTTTTAAGCTAACTTTTAGAATGCCAAAAAAAAGATTAATACAAATTTTCAGCTTTCTCTCATTCCGAGGTTTACCTTTTTTTCACCTTATATTACCGCAAAATTCCTTATTATCGTTACATATAAAACAACTTCTCATTATACAGCATCTCTAAGAAATTCTAGAAGGCACATTTTGATGTGCTGGCTTCGTTTTGCAGCGAAGTCTTATTCCACGTCTTTGCCTTTCCGTAGCTATAGCTACATTTTTGTGCTCGTGTGAAACGATTTTTTTAAAATAATGTAGTTTTTGACAGGTAAGAAAAAGTAACGTGACTACCATGAATATATTATTTAATCATAAAAATGCCAGATAGTATTTACTAAAACGACACAGTTGCATTCCAGCATTCCCTTCAAATATAACATCATTGTTACATGGGAAGATATGGCAAAGTGCATTTAAACCGGGTATTACATTTTTTGGCTCAGAGAAAAAATAACCGGCCAAGTGCAAGTCGGACTTGCGCAATTAGCGTTCCGTACGTTGACTACTTTTAAAATAAACATTTTTGTTACGGAGGTATAAAATAAACAATGACTTCGAAAAACACACCCTAGATGAGTTTTCAACAAATTGGTTTCCGATTTATGTTGAAAAGTGATGACCTTGAAATTTTTGTTTTTTTATATACCACATAAATTATTAAAGGTAATGCATTCGTAATAATTTTCGTTCAATCTACACTCTGTGGAGAATATTACATAATTTTTTCCAAATTTTTTTGATCAGTACTTCTCGAGATTAGGGGGGGGGGCAGCGATTTTTGTCAATTTTTTAAAAATAATACAAAGAAAAGTGTGCGCAAGTATTACCTTATATATATTTTTGAACTCGTGTTTTTACAAGCACTTGTAACCTGCTAACTTGCCCGCTTTTTGTGGCATCTTTTTTTTTGTACCCTGTGAGAAGTTGTTTGTCCCACGCTTGAGCGCAATTTTGTACCGTTTGAATATTGGATGCCCCAAGCTTGAGCGCAATTTTCTTGCAGCCCCGCTTTAATTTCTGATAATGAATCGAGTGAATCCTGATTTTAAAAGAACTAAAGAAATTAAACACACACCAGCTCAGTTTTCTTTGGTAGAGAGATATGGGTAAGAGATAATTTTTGTACGTCTTTTTGGAATTCTTTTCTATTTTTAAAGAAACCTCAGCTGTACGACTTTTTGGGCACCATTCATTTTAAAATAGAAAGGATCTAACTTCAGCTAAAAAAATGAAAAAATGCTGAAAGGGTGTACTGTTGGTAAATAAAAAAATCAGTTTGGTACAGCCGTTCTTATCCTGAAAAGTAAGATAGGTATTCAGTGAGACACTAGCTTTAATCAACAAAAAGAAAATTTATTCAAGTTTTTAAAAATAAAAAGTTCTAACCTTTGCAGTTTTACAGGATTACCAAAAAATTTTAGCCTAACTGGTAGTTATGACATTTAAATTCTAAACTCTGACTACTCCCGAAGACGAAAAATAGTGCTTTTCACTTCACTTTTTAGTCAGTTCAAATTGCTGTTAGGGCACTACTCAGGGATAAGTCTATGGAAGGATGTTTTGGTAACTTACTGTTTTTATTTCGGCTTCGATGGAACACGACCGATTTCACACTTTTCTAGTAAACACTTAGAGAGCCCACTACGGCTTTTCGTTAAAAAACTTGTGCATTATTTAGCTCTCATGATTGTTGTAATGAGCCTTTACTGCAGCTCCGTCGAGGGAAGCTTTTTGGCGGCTCCGATGAAAATTCGCCTGGCTGCGGCTTGATGGTACTCAGCCTCGACCGTAGTCCCTCGGACCCTTAAATAAGTCGTCGGCCTTCTCTCGGTCATGTCGCGACGCCGGAACCAAAAATTCGGATACACATTTTCAACCAATCCCGGCGTGCCGAAAGATTCGGTCAGAAACCCGCACAGCACACTAATATACCGAACGGCTTGGAATCTTTGATTAATATACCGTTCGATACAAAAATGACAAAAAGTACAATTTGAAGTGAAGAATCAGTAACATTACATGGTCTTAAAATCTAGGAAAAAATGAATGTTACATTTATTTGACACCCCACACGATAATCTGGTAATTTTTTTTTTTTCACTTCCGATTTGACCCCCCAAAACTAAACCCTTAAGTCAAAATTTAACTTTTAAAACTACACGAGTCTGATGGGGACAACAATTCCTATATTAGTACCAAATTTCAACTTTCTGTATCAAATGTTTCGGAGGAAATCGGGCGTGACAGACTGACGGACAGACAGACAAACGGACAGACACCGAAGTGATCATTTAAGGGCAAAAAACTTTACACATCCACTAATCTGCAGTATATTATGTACAAGCATGTCAGATATACTTCGTTTAACAATCTTCTACACTCACATGATTGTGATAAATTACGTAATAAGAATAGTAAAGAAAGGGCAGGTATATTGATTTAGCCATGTGGCATATTCTATCATCCGATTTATTTCACAACATAACTGAAAGTAAAATAATTGAAAACTGAATGCTATAAATGTACACACAAACTGTTTAAAATTTATATTGTGAATTGTTTATTACTTTATTTATTTTAGTTCAGTGGAATTGTCAAACTTATTTTAAATACAAAACTTACAAATAAATGCGTCGTCATTGTTAGCCCGTTAACTCACTACATCCCCACTATCATCGTTTGCTTGATAATAAAAAATTTTGTGCTAAGTATTAATCTGCTAGTATGTTTTTTTGAATTCTTTCAGAAAATTTTATTACATATGTACATGTCATATATATGAGTATATCTATGAAAGTCAAGGGCGTGAGTATTATTATTATTATTACAAAAAGTTTCTTCTTTCTCACATTTGATCAATGTGGTTCCATGTTGGGCTGACGGGCCAAAACCAAGTCAGCACAAACGCTATTACCATTCCGTATTAAGGAATGACCTGACAATGTTACATGTTTTCAAAATCACTGACTTCTGAATGTTTCTGTGTATGTCTGTGTTGAGTCCTAATTGCACTAAATGTGGTGTGAATGTTATTGGTGTAAGGCCTGTGGCTGATATAATGAGGGGGACAATGATGACTTTTTCCTGTCTCCATAGCATTTTTATTTGTCTTGCAAGGTCTGTGTATTTGGAAATTTTTTCTGTGTATTTCGTTTGCATGTTTGTGTCGTTGGGGACAGCTTTGTCAATTAGATAGGTGACTTTTCCTTTTTTGCACTGAAAAGTAATATCGGGTCTATTGGCGGAGACTGTTTTTATCTGTATGGATACCGATGTCCCAGTAGAGCTTGTAATCTTCATTTTCAAGTATGGATGTTGGCGTGTATTTGTAGTAGGGATCTGTGTTTTCTATGAGTTTGTATGTTGTGGCTAGTGCTTGGTGAACTACTTTGGCAGCTGAATCATGCCTGGCTGTGTACTCTGTTCCGGCCAATATTTTACATCCGCTCGTTATGTGCTCGATCGTTTCTTTCTGCTGGTGGCATTTCCTACATCTGTCCTCTGCAATAGTCGGGTCTTTGATGATATGCTTTTGGTAGTTTCTGGTTAATATGACTTTATCCTGGATGGCAAGTAAGAAGCCTTCAGTCTCAGGGAATAGCTGCCCATCCTGTAACCAGGTGTATGATTGTTTTTTATTTACGTGGTCTTGTTCTATATGGTATCTGTGTTTTCCGTGGAGTGCTTTCTCTGACCACGTTTTCATCTTTTCCTGTTGTAATTGAGTGTGACTGTGTGTGTCTGCTGAGTGGTCTACCCGGCTAAGTCGAGAGGTGTGTAGTTTTTGTCTGCTTTCACTGTCGCTGTGTGGAGGCTGGTTTGCTTGCTGTGAAAGAATTTCCTAAGTGTTTGTATTTGTTTTGTGTGTAATGATCTGATGTCTATAATTCCTCTTCCTCCTGCCCTCCTCTCGATGGTAAGTCTTTCTTTGCATGCGTTGGGGTGTAATTTCCTGTATTTGGTGAATTGAGATCGTATAAGGATGTGAATATTTTCTATGTCTGTTTGTGACCATTTGATGATACCAAATGAATATTTGAGTATGGGTATAGCGAACGTGTTGATGGCTTTAGTGAGATTCTTAGAGTTGAGTTTTGTTTGCAAAAGTTTCGTCAGTCTGTTTTTGAATTCAGTTCTGAGCTCTGTTTTGATGTGAGTGTGGTTGAGTTTGGTGCTTTGTTGGAAGCCTAGATATTTGTATGTTTCTTTGTCGAACATGTTATCGAGCGTTTCATTGTTGATGGTTTCTGTCTCATGGTGGCACTTCCATTGGCCTTTGTTGATGTGGAGCACTTTGCATTTATTTATACCAAATTCCATATTGACATCTAAGGTGAATATTTCTGTGATTTTGAGGAGTTCTTTCAGCTCTGTTTGTGTGGCAGCGTAGAGTTTTATGTCGTCCATATATAGGAGGTGGTTTATTTTATGTTGATTCACTTTTTGGTGTCTGATATTGAAGCCATGTTCTGTTTAGTATATTTGAGAGTGGATTGAGACAGAGGCATATTATTATTATCATTATTATTATCTCAAAGAAAAAAACAAGACACCGACTCGACAGGCGTCCCTGTGGCTCTAACCCAGACAGACAATCACACGGGGCGGTCCGAAAATGATGATTACGCCTCACGTCCCTTTTGTTAGTGACCATCGACCAAATCTACCTACCTGAGCATTCTGAGAGAACCAAGAATAACTACCCTCTGCTTCTTCACTGCTAGTGAATCAGCCAAAGCACAGCAAGTCGGCATTTTTCTTCAGGTTCTTGCGGAATGTGTTCTTAGCTCCTCCTAAAACTCCAATGACTAGAACAACCATTGTTAGCGTCCAGGGAACAAAGCGCGAAGTTCATAGTTTAAATCTTTGTGCTTAGAGTATTTTCCCCCTCTCTGATTGCTATATTTTTTTCTGCAGGTCCGAAAACTCAATTACATAAATTTTCTTTGCTGTTTTATCAAGAAGTAGAATAGCAGATTTGTTGACTTGCAAACACCTTGGCAAAATTCCAGTAAATGAGGCACCTGTCATTTTCTACAACTGACTCGATCTCTCCTGCAAGATACGGCAGTCGGGAACGTCATCAATACCGTACACATGTTTAAGGTACTAATATACGCAACGCAGCATTATGACGATGAATGTAAGATGATATAGCTTGAACAGGCTGAAAATGAGAAAGTGATTCTGATTCCTTGTTGCATATACTACACCTAATGTAAAATAGTTCGGTAAATCGACTACCATACAATAATGTATTAATCACACCATCCTGATATGCTACTAAACATCCCTCGGTCTCTGACGTGAAACTTGCTGACTGTAAAAAAACTAAATATTAGTTTTTCGACAGCTACAGCGAATGGATGTTCCTATAAAATACTCCATGTTGCGGTTTTTTTCTGTGTGCTGCCGATAAAATTGTTGTTCTGCTTTTTTAATGACTATGTGGTCCTAAATATAGGATGTTAATCAAATCATTTTATTGTTCGATGATGTCGCTAACGTTTACTACCAGACCAAGGTTTTCCGTTGCATCTTCCGTAGTCCTGAACAAAAATGCTCTCACTTCTCCCCGTTCATGGCTGCAGACCAATTCCAAGAAAACATCGGAACTCTTTGCAACCTTGCACGCTAGTCCTACGACAATTTGATTAGGCAGACACTCTAAGCTCAACAATCCTCTTCCACCTTGATTACGTGAATGGTATATTTGAGGAACAGAGGATCGAGGACGAAGACTTCTATTCATGTGCACGATTTTTCGTGTGCTAACATCTAAATCTCGCAATTCTTCTGTCGTCCACTTGACTACTCCAAAGGAATAGCAAAATACCGGTATAACCAGCAGATTGACAGCAGCAAGTGTGCGTCCTGTGAGTTATGACGACCAGATATTTTTTATTGATTTTTCTACACTTGCTACCATGCTCTGTTTTAATAGTTGCTGCATCTTGCATGCGATAGTGTAGAATGTTCCCATCAGATAACTGCATGGTCTCTGGATGTTCACGATAGCGGTCTCTGTCGAGCTTAACAACAGTACATTTATTCAATCAACATTCCATATCAATATCCGACACATATTTTTCAACTACTCTAAGTAATTGATTTAGGTCTCGTTCTGAAATAGCATAAAGCTTAAGTCCAACTATATAAAATAGATGAGTGACTTTATACCTGTGATCTTCTGGTGGACCACAGTTATACCTACAGGTTGGGCTTAGAGCAACTGAGAGAGAGAGCACCAAAATATAGAATAAAAGTGAGTTTAATGAGACAACTTAAAAGATTCTTCTTCTAAAGTGACCAACTCAATTCCTACCGTATGGGTATTTGATGTCACAGTAAATTCAGTTTTCCAAAGAGGTATTAAATGTTCTACGCAGTTAATCAAAGAATGCGTTACTTCTATCCTTCCTTATAGATGAGAAATCAGTTCGTGAGATGTTGTGTCGAATGCTTTCCCATAGTCAATCCATGCCATGGATAAATTTCTTTTGTACTGCACGGGGTCCTTGGTGATACACCTATCAATCAGAAAGTTTTCCTTTCAACCTCCATATCCTTTTCCCTCCACTCTGCTCCCTGATATCTTAAAGAACCGGTTCTGTTGTAGATAATACGAGTAAATATTTTTTACCAAGAGTTTAAGCACGTGATCGATCTATAGTTTTTGGGGTTGGTCAATTCGCAATTTTTTGGAATAAGTACCGTCCTTTATTCTACAAACCACTTAGGAATTGGTTGTTCCTCATTTAACCAGGTATTAAGCGAGATATTCGTGAGTACTAGAGAATTTTTTCCTCCAAAAATTGTTGAAGGCTTCGGATCATGGGCGGCAAATTTCTTCGTGCCGTTAATGGCCTTTAAAACATCAAGCTATTATCAGCTGAAAAGTTGTTTAGAAGCAATAACTTCTTTGTATTTTGGAAAGGTCTTTCTTCGAAAAAGAGATAAAATTACATCGTCCTTAGCGCAGCTAGATGTGTCGTCAGATCTAAAACAAACTATCAAAAATATTCCAGGAATTTTTCCCATTTATCATATTTAAAGTGCCAAATCTTAAGCAGTGTAGGCACCACTCTGTCACTGATCGGTAGAATATTGGATGTCGAAAGCAGTTTATAATCGGAAAAACCTAACGGCGGATTTACGGTTGCAGTGTAAATCTCTAGATTGATGGTTACTGACATAACTTCAAAGAAATAATTTATTTTCATTAGTTCATTAGAATAATTATAAATAAATACATATATGTTAATATTAAGGATAATTAAATCTACCTAACCAAAATCATGTTTTTATTACAGATAATACCATGAAGCCGTAACAGACGGTAACACTGAAGCCCCATTTTTTTCACTGCTTTAGATGTGATGACATTCTTTAAGACCCCAGTAATAAACAATAAGTTTTAACAATAGATTGAAGTATTCAGTATCAACTTCGACTTTTTGCTGCCCCTTTTAGCTCTCAAAATAATCTATCATGACCAGTGGAGTACCTAGGGTGGGGCAAGTAGGGCACGTGCCCTGGTCGCCATTCAAAGGGGGCGCAAAATTCACAAATTATTAAACTTAAAAATCAAAATAAACCAACAATATAATTCATATTCAAATAAACCCGCGATTCCTGCGCGTGGTGAGCTTTCGCGAATGAGCGAAAGGGAATGAGTGGTGCGACGACAGCCACCGCGCCGGGCGACTTGGGTAGATTGCTTAATGCTTTCAGTCGCTCGGCTATCGATTGCGATATCCATCGTGAATTGCGAGCGATCTTTCAGTAAACAAACTTTCGTATTTGAAGGCTACAATGGGTCAAAAAAGGTGATGCGACCTAGCTTTGCTCAGTGTAGAGCGTTAAGAAACCGAAGAAACACATTTCGAAAATGTTATAAATCTATTTGCATCGCAGAAGGCAAGGAAGGTGCAATTTTAAGTTTAAGACTATTAAAACTGCACTGTTGCGGACTAATTTTCCTTTAAAACAGAAAATAAAAATGTTTTGTGAGATTTATGACTGTTTTCTTAGTGTATCTGTTTATTTTATATTTAGATAATTTAGAAGGGGCGCAACTTCGGCGCTTGCCCTAGGTGCCGATTGGTATGCCCCTGATCATGACTATCATGCAGCCAGAGTCGCTTGAAATGTCACGCAATTAAGTAATTACTTAGTCTATGCTAGTAGCATTGAAAAATTAACTTATATCGATATGAAGCTCGAATAACCGCTACTTAACAGAAATTAATAATTCCTAGAAGGCTAAAAAGATTTTAAAACCTCTATTTTATTAGCACAACTGACGAAATCTGCATATTGAAATCCGATGTACCATCTTGTGTCCCTGCCACTCCAATTATTGCTTTCCATTCAGAGAAGGTTGTACTTCCAATTATTTGGTTGTCTAAATTTTATATGGAATTACCAGAGGTTATATAAAATAATTTAGGTTGTTTTATAAAAGCTTAATGGTTATTCTCAATGTTATTACCAACATCTTCTATAATATATATAAACTGCAACGTCACTCTGTCGCCCTGTCCGTTAGTGCGCTTATCACTCGGGAATCACCTATCCGATTTATGTGTTTTTTTTTTCACTCACACATATGTTATCTGGCCAGATTATAGGATACATTTTATTACGTTAGGTAACATAATGCAGTAAAAAAAAGGTCAAAATAATGATAAGATAATCATAGTTTAGATACAGCAATATTATAATTTTATCCTCTCTGGGGTATCACTATGAGTATTGTCCTCAGTTTTGGACCTCGAAAAACTTGTGCTATTTTGATTATAAACGTTTGAAGTTTTCAAAATGCGTTTTTGGAACTTAAAATGTGAATTACTCCGGTTATATAAATCGAATCGAGGCAAAAAAACAACCTCCTCGTAATAAAAAAATGTTCAACAAATCTTCGTGAGGTTTAAGTCGCTCAAGTGCATACATAACCTACAAAATTGAAAAAAAAAAAACAGTTTTTTGCAAAAAACTGTTTTTTTTTTTTTTTCGTTTAATTGTACAGGTCGACTAAGTGATCCGATCAGCTTGAAACTTTAAGAAAATATGCCTTTTATTATAGCAAAAATACCTTGATATTTTGGTACAAAAATATTGAACCCAGTGGGCACAATTGAATTTGTTATTTAAAATTTGAATTGCCTGCTTTTTATGCCATTTGGTCCAAAATGGATTTTTTTTTTCAAAATTCAGGTCTCGATGCCAGCTTTCCGATGCCATTAAAAAAAAAATATTGGAGTCATGTTAACCGTTTTTTTTATTAATCAAATAACAATTGCGTTTTTTTCTATCATTTTGAAAAAAAAATGTTGAAAAAATTTTTTTTTTAATAAAAAGGTCTCGCGATTCTGTATCAGATGTGATAAAAATTTTTCAATTTTTTTTTCAAAATGACCGAAAAAACGCACTTGTTATTTGATTAACATACAAATATAAAAAAAACGGTTAAAATGACTCTAAAAAATGTTTTTTAATGACATCGCAAAGCTGACGTCAATATCTAAAATTCGAAAAAAAAAGATTCATTTTGGACCAAATGGCATAAAATGGCGGCCAATTCAAATTTTAAATAACAAATTAAATTGTACCCACTAGGTTCAATATCTTTGTATCAAAATTTCAGGATATTTTTGCTATAACAAAGGGAATAATTTCTAAAAGTTTCAAGCCGATCGGTTAACTTAGTCGACCTGCACAAAGAAATTAAAAAAAAAAAAAACAGTTTTTTGTCGGTTTTTCCAATTTTTTAGGTTATGTACGCACTTGAGCGGCTTAAAACTAACGAGAATTTATTGGAAACTTTATTAGGAAGCGTTTGATTTTTTTGTCGTCTCGATCCGACTTATATAGCCGAAGTTATTCACATTTTAAGCTCAAAAAAACGTTTAGAAAACTTCAATTGTTTATAAAAAAAAGAGCACAAGTTTTTCGAGATCCAACACTCGGGACAATAATCCTGGTAATATCCCAGAGAGGAAAAAATCATAATATTGCTGTATCTAGACCGTGTAATTTAAAATGCTTTTTTTGCTGCACTATAAGGAATAGTAAATCAAGTCGGAAACAAGTTTGCCGCTACCGATAAATATGGAACAATATTATGTAGCAAAGAATATAATATATATAAAATGCAACGCCTCTTTGTGTGTCTGTCTGTCCGTTAGTGCGCTCTAGAACCACTTATCCGATTAACGTGTTTTTTATTTTAAATTTATACATATGTTCTCTGGACAGGTTATAGGATATGTTTTATTACTTTAGGTAACATAAGGACTAAGCAGTGAGGGTGATAGTGAATCAAATACACACGAGCGGAACCACGGGCACCATTTGTATATGATAAAATCGGAACGAAATCTGTATCTTTACATGGTTTATAATTATTGCATAGAAGCCAAAACAATTATTTGTAGACTTTTTGAAGAGTAAGTACCTATATATATATATATATATATATATATATATATATATATATATATATATATATATATATATATATATATATATATATATATATAAATGTTATATATATATATATATATATATATATATATATATATATATATATATATATATATATATATATATATATATATATATATATATAAATATATATATATATATATATATATATATATATATATATATATATACATATATATAATATATATATATATATATATATATATATATATATATATATATATATATATATATATATATATATATATATATATATATATATATATATATATATACGTATATATATAAATATATATATATATATATATATATATATATATATATATATATACGTATATATATATATATATATATATATATATATATATATATATATATATATATATATATATATATATATATACGAGTATATATATATTCTTCTTCTTCTCAACTTGTCCACTCCTGGACGTAGGTCTCTTGTAATCTCTTCCATGCTTCCATATCTTTTGTCACCTTTACCCACTGCTTACCCGCTACTACTTTTATATCATCGACCCTTCGTTTCGGTAGACGTCCAATGCTTCTTCCCGTTTCTCTGGGTCTCCATTCCATGTTCCTATACACCCATCTATCTCCGAATGATCTAGCCACTTCATCCTTGCCGCGTCGAAAGTTATGAATTCTATCCTGAAGGGAGATAAAAAGCATGCTTCTCTACATAGCTCTCTGTAAAGTCACGAGTTTTTTAACAAATGGTTTAGTTCGTTTCCAGTCCATATATACTGACCGGTAGAAGACAGGAATTGTAGTCTTTAGTTTTAGGTTTATTGATATTGTAGTACTTTTTAACATATTTCTGAGTTTCCCAAAAACTGTCCATGCTAGCCTTATTCTCCTGATAATTTCTGTATGCTGGTTCTCCTTTCCGATCTTAATAATGTTCTATGGAGTTATTTCTTATCTGTATCTTGGTATCTTCAGGATTCATAAATTTGTTTTTTTTTTTAATTCATTTTAAAACCCACCCTTGCAGAGACCACATTCAGCTGCTTCAACATTTTCTGTAGCTCATTGGTATTATTAACTATCACTATTATGTCATCTGCAAAACTAAGATGACTCAGTCTAGTGTCATCCATGTTGATGCCCTTCTCATCCAAATTTAGCTCCTTAGAGACGTCTTCAAGGACCATCGTAAATAATTTAGGTGAGATACTATCTCCTTGTCGCATTCCTGTTTTTAATGGTATGTTTTTAGTGACACTTGTTTCGTCAATTTTAATATGTATAGATGCTTTTTTATTATTTCTATACATCTGGAGTCTATGCATTTGCTAGGGATTTTAGAACTGACCAGATTTCAACAGTATCAAATACTTTATAAAAATTAATAAATGCCAAATGTATTGATACCTTATATTATGTACATTTTTCTACTACACTACGTATTGTGTAGGGGTGGTCGGTAGTGCTAAATCCCTTTCTGAAGCACGCTTGTTCCGCAGGTTGATAGAAATCTAGTTTTACTGTTAAGCGATTGGTTAAGATTTTAGTGAAGAGCTTTTATAAGTGCGACAGAAGAGATATGGGTCGATAATTTTCGATATCGGTGTTATCGCCTTTCTTAAAGATAAATATAACCTCCGAATTATATCCTTTTTTTGTTTGTATTTTTCTCTCGTACAGACATTTATTTAGTGATACTTTCAATGCATCTTTCAGAGATTTATCGCCAAGTTTCTGCATTTCTACACTAATTTGATCATCTCCAGGGCATTTATTGTTTTTCATTTTGTTGAATGCAGATTGTATTTCCTCCTCTGTGATATCTGGGAGTTCTGCTGATCCTACGTTCATAATGTTCATGTTTTCTTCTCGTCTATCTGACTAAGATAAGTATAATCTTGTGTAGAGGACTTCAACAGCTCTAATTATATCATTCTTATTATTTACTGTTCTGTTGTTTTCATCTCGTAGTTTTGTAATTTTTATTTTTCCATTAGACAGTCGACAGTTATCTTTTATAATTTCCTCTATGAAGTTTAAATTGCAGTTTCTTTTTTCTTTCCGGATCTCATTCTTAACTAGTTTATTTAATTCTCTAAAACTTACTGATGTTTCATCTGTGATATTTCTTCTTTCTTCAAGTAGTTTTAATGTCTCAGGTCGTAACACTGAATAAAGTTTTGTTCGCGAACATATTTTCTTAGTCGATGTTGTTATTGAGGTTGTGATTTTAGCTCTAATTTCGTCTATATTCATTTGTGCATATGTGTCTGTGGTCATTCTTCGTTTAAGTTCATTAGTATTCCTCTTCTTTTTGTTTCAAAATTTCTCCAGTTGATGGGGGCTGTTTTTTGAAGAGTTTGTTTCTTTCGGTTTTGGTGTTTATAATTATTTTTGTCCTTACCAGCATGTGGGCGCTGCCGGTATAAAACTGATTTAAAACAGACACATCTCTATATATATTTTTACAATTAGACAGTAGGTATTAACTCAATTTCATTTTTTTATCTGTCCATCTGGGCTTCGCTAGGTCCATTTACGCTCTTTTGGCTTCTTACAGAATGTGTTGAGGCAGTACAGTTTTTCTTCGCTGAGATAATTCATTAGGGTCTCTCCTGTATTGTTTCTATCGCCCATATATAATACATATATATGTACATATATATATATATATATATATATATATATATATATATATATATATATATATATACATATATATATAATACATTAAAATTCCAGGTTTTCAATCCGTTCGTCTAGCAATGAATTTGCACGACGTTTCGCCAAAATCTCATTTGGAATTTTGAAGTGCTCTTGCTGCTGCTGCTGCTACTCGATACTATATATATATATATATATATATATATATATATATATATATATATATATATACATATATATATATATATATATATATATATATATATATATATATATATATATATAAATATAAAATATATATATATATATATATATATACACATATATATACATATATATATATATATATATATATATATATATATATACATATATATATATATATATATATATATATATATATATATATATATATATATATATATACATTTACATGTGTACCAAATTTGAAATTCGTCTCTCATTTCGTTCTACAGTTACCCTACACAGTGACGAAAATTGGTGACTAAGTTTTTCAAAATATAGCAATTTTAATTAAGGAAAGTACGTGTAATAACATAATTTTAGGAATTCTTGACTCCAGGAACCCTAAAAAGATATTTAATAAAATATATTTGAAGTAACCTCTTTACCCGCGTCATCCACCCCTTTATTTTTTCACGATTGGCTGTGAATAATTATGTTTAAATTTTTTTTCTTTGTTACCACTAAAAACTAGGGGAAATCCTCATACTATTGAAATTATTCAAAATTTGCCAACTACCACCCCTTTCATCCCTGTTCCGACATCGCCAAAAAACCAGAGGATTTTTCTACGTAAAGTATTATATCTTTAGGAAATTTAAAATCAATAACTTATTTCTTTTGAGAATTATCGTGCCAACAGAGCTATAGACAGAGAGACTGTAGAAAAAGTTAGACAGTGTTTTTCGTGATCCTAAAATATACAGAAATACAAAAATATTGGAACTTAATTTTCCATCGCGAACATGCTTCCTTTAACAAAGAAAGCAAAAACTAACATATAAATAATATAATATATTAAGAATCCCTCAATAAAATTGACCTATTGCAACAAAAAGAGAAACCTTTAAAAATTAGATCTCAAAAATGCATTACCAAATACTGTTATTTTTTAATTAAATAAATGTTTTAATTATGAAATATAATTTATACTTGCAATTATCATTAAATTTTTAAGTTTACAGTGCATATCCAAGGTAAGTAACATCCCAAGTTTACAGTAGGGAAGTTTAATTTTTGCTTAAAACCGAAAGAGCCCCTCTGTAATATATTAACCATTTTAATTTAGCAACGTAAAGAGTGTGGATTTTAGTGCGTTTTTACAACCTTAACGTAAAAAGTCTTAAAGCTAATTAAAAATCACATATTTTTAAATTTTTTTATTTAGGGGTAAATATCCCCTATTTTGGGGGTTAAAAGTGTGAAAATAAATAAGTTTTTAACAGAAAATAAAAAAAAATATTTATGATGTGTAATTTATGAGAATAAGTCAATAATTTCAAGTATTTAAATATTTTTGGTGGAATAGCACCGAAACACATTTAACCCCCTTTAAGGGGGTTATTATCGTTTAGCGATAAGTTTTGGAGATGTTACCTTCTCAGTATTTTTCTTATTTTTCCAGATTTTTCCCCAAAATTAAAAGTTATTTTTAGGTTAAAATAACACCAACATGAATTTCAACCCCCTTTTAGGGAGTGGTTATTGCTTAACGTTAAGTTTGGGAGACGTATAAGTCAAGCGCTATATTCTCAGTATTTTGATTATTTCTTTGTATTTTTTCCTAGCCTTGGAAATCATGTTTGTGAGTATGGCAGGATCCCTATTAATTGCGACCCCTTTTAAAGGGTGGTTTTTGATTGACTATACGGTATTGGGTAGAAAATATGTAAACAATTAAAGCGACCTATTTTCATGAATTAAACATCGTAAATATTTTTTTTTTATTTTCTTTTAAAAACACATTTATTTTCACCCTTTTAACCCTCAAAATAGGGAGTAGTTACCCCTAAATAAAAAAATGAGAGAATATGTCCTTCTATATTTTTAATTAGCTTTAATTTAAGACATTTTACGTTAAGTTTGTTTTTTTTGTCTCAAAGTTATGGAAATTGCAAAAAGGACTAATTTTGCAGTCATTGAAGAGGATATATTACAACATGGAAAAAATAATCCGGTTGCAATCAGTTGTCGCTTATTGCTGTAATAGGGTTGGACAAGGTCAAATATTTAAAAGTGGTTTCTTTATTTTCACGATATTTGATAATTTAGGTATTAGGGAAATAACGGGAAATCATATATTTATATCTTTATACACATAAAGTAGTGCAAAAAGTATAAGGATAGTTTAAAAGTAATCCAATCTTTTTCTTCAGTAAAAATATTAAACTTTCCCCGGCCGTACTGTATAAATATACATGTCCATAATAATAATATAGTCCAAAGTGCCAAAATTTGATTATAAAATGTATTCAGAAACCATAATATTCTTTAAACAAGAGTCACTTCAGTTACAGAAGAACTCGTTTTTTTTTTCTTAATAGAAAGAAAAAGTTTTAGCAATAAACTGGCTAATATATGGTCATACAATTTGTTTTTATATATTTTTTAACAAAAGTCTCATCAAAAATAAAGTGTTTTATAAAATCTTCAAATGAAGGTATGGTTGACATATAAATATTGATATAATTAAGTGAACACTTATCAGGATGACTATTGCATTATAAAAAGTATCTAATTTTTCACAAAAAAAGAGTATAATATTTGAGTTTTCGGTTCAAATGACTTTTTTGTGACTGTAGGCTATAACCAATAATCAAATTACAACTGTACAAAAAACTGCTAAAGTGATTTTATGCCTTGCAAATATAACTGGTAGCAATAGTACTAGTATAGGTGGGGAGACTCGTAGCCAAGTGAACAGACCACAGAGTTCATTTATACCAACTCTATTTACGACAGGACCACAGTTTTATGATCTTGTACGGCACTTATCGTTTACTACAAACTTCGACGGTGACCAACCTTTAACTTCCTGAACTATCATATAAACGACCTAACGGCATTACGGCGAAATGTATTTGCTTCATAGGTGTCGCACAGCTCCTGTGTGCGACACCTATGAAGCGCCCCTTTTTCGTAAATAGAGAAAAAACGGTTCATTCCTCGTGGCGCCCCTGATGCCTTAGCGCCTGTGTACGCCGTACATATCACACACAGGGTGGCGCGGCCCTGTATACTACTATATACATTATATTGCTGCTATGTCTATTTGGAGATATATAGGAAGTGTATAATCTCCTCCATTTTATTCTCAGCCCGTTGGCATTCCAAACTACGTTTGGAACGCCAACGCTCCATTAAATTCTCCAAATAACCTTTGGAGAATTTAATGGAGCAGTTTATATACTCACTAGCTGTGCCCGTATCTGCGATCGGGTGGACTTGATTCATTATTATTGTCACTGCTTATTCCTTATGTTACCTAACATAATAAAATATATCCTATAACCTGGCCAGAGAACATATGTATAAATTCATAAAAAACAAGTAAATCGGATAAGTGGTTCTTGAGTGCTAAACGCACTAACGGACAGACAGAGTGATGTTTCATTTTATCTATATTGTAGATTTCTTTTTGGTAAATATTAAGTTAAGAATTAAAAAAAAAACACGGATAAGTGGTTCTCGAATGACAAGCACACTAACGGACAGACAGGCAGACAGAGAGACATTACGTTATATATATAATATATATATATATATATATATATATATATATATATATACATATATATATATATATATATATATATATATATATATATATATATATATATATAGATTATTATTATTATAACCTGGCTAGAGAACATATGTATGAATTAAAAATAAATAAATCGGATAAGTGGTTCTCGAATGATAAGCGTACTAACGGACAGACAGATATTCTTTGTTACATGATATTGTTCCATATTTAACGATTTAGACTTGATTCACTATTATCATCACTGCTTATTTCTTATATTACCTAACGCAATAAAATATATCCTAAAACCTGGCCAGAGAACATATTTATAAATCTAAAAAAAAAACACGTATGTAAATCGGATAAGTGGTTCTCGAGTGATAAGCGCACTAAAGGACAAACAGACAGACAGAGATACGTTACATTATATATATATATATATATATATATATATATATATATATATATATATATATATACATACATATATATATATATATATATATATATATATATATATATATATATATATATGTATATATACATATATATATATATATATATATATATATATATATATATATATATATATATATATATATATATTCGTATATATATATATATATATATATATATATATATATATATATATATATATATATATTATAGATTATTATTATTTTTATTATCATCATATAACCTGGAAAGAGAACATATGTATAAATAAAAAAAAAACACGTAAATCGGATAAGTGGTTCTCGAGTGATAAGCGCACTAACGAACAGACAGCAGTATATTGCAAGAGAACGCGCTAGCTGCAAATTTTTTTCCGACTTAATTCACTATTATCGTCACTGCTTATTCCTTATGTTACCTAACGTAATAAAATATATCCTGTAACCAGGCCAGGAAAACATATGTATATTTTAAAAAAAAGCACGTAAATCGGATAATTGGTTCTCCATTGATAAGCGCACTAACTGACAGACGACAGACAGACAGACAGAGAGATGTTACATTATATATATATATATATATATATATATATATATATATATATATATATATATTATAGAAGATTATAGATAACCTGACCAGAGAACAAATGCATGAATTGAAAAAAAAAAAAAAACACGAAAATCGGATCAGTGGGTCTCGAGTGACAATCGCAATAACGAACAGTCAGACAGAGAATCGTTACATTTTATATACATTATAGAAGATTACAGATAACCGGGCGGCGAATAAATGTATGAAATAAAAAAAGACATGTTAATCGGATAAGTGGCTCTTGAGTGACAAGCGCGATAGCGGACAGACAGATAGACAGAGAAACGTTGCATTTTACATATATTATATTCTTTGCTACATGATATTGTTCTATATTTAATGGTTTAGGCAGTGTACTGCAAGAGAATGCGCTAGCGTTAAACTTTGGTCCCACTTGATTCATTATTATCGTCACTGCTTATTCCTTATGTTACCTAACATAATAAAATATATCCTATAACCTGGCCAGAAAACATATGTAAATTTAAAAAATAAAGCCCGTAAATCGGATAAGTAGTTATCAAGTGATAAGTACACTAACAGACAGACATACAGAAAGACGTTGCATTTTATATACATATGTTATAGATATATTATAATTGTTAAGGTATTCATTTTAAAATTGCAATGTGCACGTTAATTTTTCTTGCTTTGTATTGCAAGTTTTCAATACTCTTGTCACATCTTTTAAGAGTCTAATGAATTGTGTTGAATTTATTACACTATTAAAGTCATTTATTGCGTTGTTAAGTTCACTAACCTGTTGAATGTTAGGTGGTTGTGTCTGCCTCCTCGTCTGTAATTGCTGTTCTGTTGGTGCTTAGTCGACTAAGTTGTTAGTCATGTTTCTTTTTCTCCTTTCGTCCCATGGATTTATTGTTGGTTGTGAGGCTTCAGTGTATATAGGTTTTGGTTGTTGGGTACGTTGTAGTCTGGTTTTGGTTTTCGCTGATCCCGTCTATTCTGTACCAGTAAACGGGGCAATATTTGTCATTAGCTTAATGTTCGTTTCCGCAGTTGGCGCATTTGATTGGATGTTTGCAATTTATGAAGTCAGTTTTGTGTAGACCAGCGCATCTGCAGTATCTGACGGTTCTACAACAGTTTGAGGTTGTATGCCCCTATCATAGAAATGTTACTTAACGTTTTTATTTTATTTTGTAGTGTATAATTAGTAGTCAGTATTCGTAATGATGAGGTAAAGAGGCCTGTACCTAGTCTCCATAATGTAAATGTTTTTGGTGTCTTGATTGTGACTATTTTTTAGTTCTATTTTATGCCGCTTCACCACGATGGCAAAGGTTTCATTTTCTTGAATGGCATAGGTATGCCACTCTACTTGTTTCCTTTGTTTTAATATATCGGTGAATTTGTAGTAATCGTTGATGTCACAGGCATTTATGATAATATTATATTTTGTGTATCTTATGAGTAGAGTTCTGACGGAAAATCTCTTGTATTTTCTTATGGGCCTAAAGATTGCATTTTTGGTGCCATTTGTTGGTGTATGTGCACATGCACGGGGTTGACCAATGAGCGTTAAACAGAGTGCAGTAGCAGTTGCCTATATGCGGACGGAGCGGGGTTGACATAACAGAATATGTGGCGAAGGCGCAGGTTGGTGCAATGCCTGTTGCCTATATGAATGGCTGATGTAACGGAATTAACTGTTGAAGTATTTTTATATAATCAAAAAAAAGTTAGGTATTGACTAGGATTCGAACCTTCATGTCTTCGATTTCCGTAAATCTTGCACCTATGCCAATGAGCCTTATTAAAACATAAAGTGTGTGTGTGTGTTTACAAAAAAAAAGGTAGATGACAACAAGGTAGTACCTATCTGAAGAGATAGTTACCTGTTTTAAGAAGTAATTAGCTGTTTGCACATGTAAAAATGTGGTCCAAAAGGCCTTGTAATAGCATTGCTAAAAAGGCTCTATCCTGAAAGACTGAAAAAGCTGTTTTCTAGCAGATGTAAATAGGTAGTAAACACAGGTAGACAGGTAAGTATAGGTAAAAGCCAGGTATAATGACAGAGGGGCCATAATCTGTACCTGTGTACCCTGCGCGAAGAGGTAATTACCTGTCTTAAGAAGTACGTAGTTGTTTTTACACAGGTAAAAAAGGTGTCAAAAAGGCATTGTTTATATGAGGGGGTGTCAAAATGGCATTGTTTATATGAGGGGTGTCAAAAAGGCATTATTTAGGGGGTTGGGGGTGGGTGCCAAAAAGACTTTGAGAGGGGGTAGTTTTTTAGGGGTAGTTTTGGTATGATGTAAAAAAAAAAAATAAAATATTTTATTTGCGAAGGTAACTTTAACCCCTTTATTTTGAGGCCTTAAGTAATTGAATTAAAAAAAGTCCTCTATAAATTGGGATACGAACCGCCAACCTTTCGTATATAAGACAGATTCTATACCTGTTAGTGTATCTTGCAAGTTAAATAAAATTGTGAAGTGAAATGTAGACTATAATCAAAATAATAGATTAGAGAGAGATCACCAAATATGATAAGAAGGTTCAAACTCATGGGTGATAAGCTGTTAGATGGATACATTAAAGAATGTAATAATTATATATATATATATATATATATATATATATATATATATATATATATATATATATAGAGAGCGTGCTAGCATGCATGCAATTGAGTTTAAATGATTTAAATATTAGCGAGAGTGCAACTTGCAATAAATGTTTTGATTATATGCATGCAACTTAAAATAAATGTTTTGATTATAAATATGTATAAATTTAAAAAATTATAAAAACAACGATTGTAACAATGAAATATTTTATTTATTCATAATTTTTATCTATCCAACTATTGTGTTTATTAGCAAAACCTAACCATTTTACAAATACTTTATTTCCCTATCGTTTTAGCACTTTTTTTCAACTAAATATATAACAGGATACGCGCCAGATTCTATACTATTCTAGTCTAGCTGGTCATATAATTAAAATGGGGGTAAATGAAATGAAGACAATAAAAAACAAATCGGTTGAAGGTGTAACCTTTTCTCGGCATCTTACGAAGTAATTATCTGTGGTACCTGTCTTAAGAAGTAATTACCTGTTTGAGACAAAAAAGACATTACCTGACTGAACAGGTAATTACCTGTGCTAATAAGAAATGTCAAATTCCTTGTGATAAGCTATTAAGTATATGCATGAGAGAATGTGATGTTTATATTCATTTTTATAACAATTGAAATGGTGCAAATTTTTTATAAGTATGTTAATTTTATAGTAAACAATATGAATAGCAAGAACATCTTATTTATTCATCTTAATAAACAAGAGGAAAAGACATGAATATTTTATCCGTATGAGAATCTTATTATAAACAAATACGAGGCGGTTATTTAAATTCTTAATAAAAACATGCAGATATTTAACTCGACTATACTGCAAATTTTAAAAATGTATGTGTAACATTTTGCAATAGGATATTTTATGTTTTAAAACGTGAGAAAATAAATGTAAATTTTTATGCATATACGTACAGCATACGGGGGGTAAATGTTTATTTGTTTATATATTAGATGTTTTATTTTAAACAGTAGAAATAAATATTATATTATACTTACGCACATATGGTAATTGAAAAAAATGCCTATTTGCTTATATATTAGATGTTTTATTTTAAACAGTGGAAATAAATGATAATTTATGCTTATGTACATACGAGTATAGTAATTCGAGAAAAAAATTGCATATTTGCTTACTATATATGCATAAAGCGTTGTTTTAGAAAATTATCAGGAAAAAAGTGGTGTGAAGTTATATAAATATGCTTTCTGTATAAAATAACAAAGAAAATTTTATTTCTATATAGTTAGTTATTCTACCTAGTATTTTGACTTTGGCAGTTTTTTTTAACTCAAAGTAGTTGGAGTCCATTTATATTTATCATATTCTCCTAAAAATCATACGGTAGAAGACAAAGTAGAACATTTACCGATCAAATACTGATTAGTCAAGGCGGACGATGAAAGACAATTAAAATTATTTTTAAATGGTATGAAAAAAATTTAATAAAGTAGATTTTTATATCGAAGAGGGAAAAAATAATGATTATTCAGAAATAGTTTTGATATTCCATATAAAACAGTACTTGAAGATGGTATTACCAGGAATGGTGAGCTGAATCTCATACGGATATAGCCTTTTAGCGAGACTTAACACAGATCTGGGAAGAATCAAGTGGACTATAAACATCTAACACTTTTTATAGTACTGATTTAAGTTGCTGGTGAATTCCAGGTTTCTATTCAGAAGTCACTCACTTCTGGGTAGACTCTAGAAAATGCATATTTGGGAGAAAAGCCCCAAATATGTGAGCAACATTCCATTATTGGCCAAATTTGAACTTTTTGTAAAATTAAAAGCTGTTAATGCTCAAAAAAAAATTACCAAACTTTAACAAATATAACAAACAATACTGATAAAATATAGTTGTGGATAACATTGTATAAAACTTTTTGAAATATACTTTTAACATTTACAATTGCTTAGGATTTGAAAATTTCTTATAAGAAACAGCGTTATTTCTTACTTTTTTACGATATTATTAAGGTCTATAGTAAACTAAAGTAAAGGATATTTTGAGTTTTACAGTTAAAAACAAAAACCAAACTTTTTTACCTGTCACAATAAATAAGATTATTTTATTTTACTTCCATATAAAATAAGATATATCAATTTACTACAATACATTGGCTGAAATATATAAAATAAACAACAACACTTTATACGTATATATTTTTTTTTCGCAATTACCATATGTACATAAGCATAAATTAACATTTATTCCCACTGTTTAAAATATGTTTTAAAACATAAAATATCCTATTGCAAAATGTCACACGTAATTTGCAGTATAGTTGAGCTAAATATCTGCATGTATTAACGTTTTTATTAACAATTTAAATAATTACATTGTATTTGTTTATAATAAAATTCTCATACGGATAAAATATTCATACCTTTTCTTCCCGTTTAATAAGATAAATAAATAACATCTTACTATTCATATTGTTTACTTTAAAATTAACATTCTTATAAAAAGGTCGGCCCTTATCAAGTGTTAATTAAAATGAATATAAATATTACATTCTCCAATGCATACACTTAACAGCTTATCACAAGGAATTTGACCTTTCTTATCAGCTTTTCTGACCGCCCTCTCTCAAAATATTAAATATTACATTCTCCAATACATATACATAACAGCTTATCACAAGGAATTTGACATTTCTTATTAGCTTTGCTGACCTCTCGAAATATTAATATAAATATTACATTCTCCAATACATATACTCTTAGCAGCTTTGGCTTTTTTACCCGTTCAAACAGGTAATTACTTCTTAACACAGGTAATTAACTCTTCAGTCAGATATTGCTTTTTTTTTGTTTCAAACAGGTAATTACTTCTTAAGACAAGTAGCACAGGTAATTACTTCTCAGTTGCCGAGAAAATTTACACCTTCAACCGAATTGTTTTTTATTGTCTTCATTTCATTTACCCCCATTTTAATTATATTACCAGCTAGACTAGAATAGTATAGAATCTGGCTCATATATCCTGATATTTATTTAGTTGAAAAAAAGTGCTAAAACGACAGGGAAATAAAGTATTTGTAAAATGATTAGGTTTTGATAATAAACACAATAGTTGGATAGATAAAAATTATAAATAAATAAAATATTTCATTGTTATAATCGTTGTTTATTATTATTATATTTTTTTAATTTATACATATTTATAATAAGAACATTTATTTTAAGTTGCATGTTAGCATTCTCGCTAACATTTAAATCATTTAAACTCAATTGCACGCTCTCCCTATATATAAATATTACATTCTCTAATGCTCCATCTAACAGCTTCTCACCCATGAGTTTGAACTGTCTTATCATGTTTGCTAACCTCTCTCTAATCTATTATTTTGATTATAGTCTACACTTCATTTAACAATTTTATTCAACTTGCAAGATGGACCAATAGGTATAGAATCCGTCTTATATACGAAAGGCTGGCGGTTCGTATCCCAATCTGTAGAGGGCTTTTTTAAATTTAAATTAAATACTTAAGGCTTCAAAATGAAGGAGTTAGAGTCACCTTCATAAAAAAAATATTTTATTTTGCCTTTTTTACATCATACCAAAACTACCCTAAAAAACTACCCCCTGGCAAGGCCTTTTTGACACCCACCCCCCAACCTCCTAAATAAGGCCTTTTTGACACCGTTTTTACCCCCTCATATAAACAATGCCTTTTTGATATTTTTTTTACCTCTAAAAACAACTATCTATTTCTTAAGACAGGTAACTACCTTTTCTCATATGTTACACAGGTACAGATTAAGGCCCTTCTGGCATTACACCTGGCGTTTACCTATACGTATCTATCTACCTGTGTTTACTACCTATTTACATCTGCTAGAAAACATCTTTTTCAGTCTTTCAGGATAGAGCCTTTTTGGCAATACTATTACAAGGCCTTTTTGAGAACTTTTTTTACCTGTGCAAACAACTAATTACTTCTTAAAACAGGTAACTACCTCTTTAGACAGGTACTGCCTTTTTGTCACCTACCTTTTTTTTGTAAACACACTCACAGTTTATGTCTCAATAAGGCTCTTTTGGTCAACTCGAATCTAGTGATTCAAAAATAAAAGTTGTATTAATATTCATAATTACTTTGTGTTAAAAAAAAACTGCAGAAAATAAAATACTAGGTAGAATAACTAACTGTAGAGAAATAAAATTTTCCTACAGAAAACCTATTTACATAATTTCACACTACTTTCTGGATCATTTGTTTAAAACGAGATTTTTGTGCATTCGTATATCTCATAATTCACGGTATTTCTTAAATAAAAATAAATATCTGAGTTATATTAAGTATTAAATATTAGACCAAAGACTAGTAACATCCTTTTGACCATAACCTTAACATTTTCGTAGATAATAACCTTAATAGCATTTTCTATTAAGAAGCCTCAGTGGATCAGTGACATAAATGCAAGATTTGCATTACGGAAATCGAAGATATGGAGGTTCGAATCCTGGTCTATACACATCTAACTTTTTTTTAATTATATTCCGTTACATCAGTCATTCATATAGGAAAAATGCACTACACCAACCTTTCACCCTCGCCACATATTCTATTACGTCAACCCCGCCCCGTCCGTATATAGGCAACTGATACTGCACTCTGCTCAACGCTCATTGACTAACCCCGTGCATGTGCACATACACGAAAAATGACACCAAAAATGCAAATTTTAGGCCCATAAGAAAATACATGGGAGTTTGCGCCAGAACCGTTATAGCCTTATCTACTCTTATGGTGTTTCCGTTGATGAGGTGTTGGTCCCATATTTTTTCATCCTATTAAAAGCGTCATTGTTTCCTATCGATCCCTCTATAATTTTAGGGGGGGGTTGTTGTTTTTTGTTATGCTGGGTACTTATATTTTTATTTTTGTTATTATTTCTTTGTGTATTTTATTGCATTGTGGTTCGTGGTGGTTCTTGAATTATTTCCATGTCTCTGATGTTTGTTTTCTTGAACTATCTTTTTTGTGATTAATGGTGTCATATCATTGTCTTCGGTGTTTGATGAGTCAGCGTCCTCTGTACCTCTTTTTTGTCTTTTGTCAGTTCTGTTTTCCTGTCTGTTTGAGGGGAACAAGGGAGCCATTTGGGTTCAAGACAATTTCAAAATTTATATTTCTTTCTCGCTCTAGGATAGTAGTAAAGACGTTCTAAGGGAAGGTCAAAGAGACAGCACGCTGTCCTCATGTCTTCCTGATGTTAAGATAAGAAAAAAAATATTTGCTTTACAAAATTTTAACCTTTTTTTGACAATGTTCACTTGTAATTTGCGCATGGTACTACGGATTTTAAGTGTACTATTTTATTTTTATCTTTATATTCTATGAAATTAATTTAACTAATATTTATTATATTCCCGCTATTCTATAATTGTGATTGATAGTTAACTTTATGGAGACTCTTTATAAAATACATCTCGAAGGTACTTTTTTTAGTGTTCCGTACGGAACACTTATAAGATGACTTAGGTGTCTGTCTGTCTGTCACACTCGATTTTCTCCGAAACTATTTGTCATAGAAAGTTGAAATTTGGTAATAATATAGGAATTGATAGCCTCATCAGAGCCATGTAGTTTTGAAAGTTAAATGTATATATATATATATATATATATATATATATATATATATATATATATATACATATATATATATATATATATATATATATATATATATATATATATATATATATATATATATATGTAATGTAATACTTGCGCACACTTTTCTTTGTATTACTTTGAAAAAGGAAAGAAGATTAGAAACAAACTTTGTTGAAAACTCCTTTGGGGTATGTTTTGTGAAGTCACTGATCATTTTATACCTCCGTAACAAAATTTTTTATTCTAAAAGCAATCATCGTACGGAACACTAATTGCGCAAGTTCAACTTGCACTTGACCGGTTATTTTTTTATTTCTATAACATAATTATTACTTCATAATAATGATATTGCAAGAAGTAGGTATTCTTATCACCGTCATTCGTAACCGTGGGTTCGATTATTGTATATCTATCGCATCTCATTTGTAGACATAATGATTTATTTCATTACCGGGTAAACGATTTGACATACAGTGACGTATCTAGAGGTAGAATTTATAGAGAAGAATTATTTTAAAGTAAAGTCGTACGTAAAATTTTAATTGTCAAAAAAATAATTCGTTTGTATGTGTCGGCTAAGGCTACAGTTAAAAACCCCTTTTCTTCTTTAAAAATCCGTTGATATTATTTACTAATTTGTCGTTAAAACAAATAAATGTATTAAAATTTAAAAAATAGTACAAAAATTTAAAAAAAAAAGCCTTATTACGAAGTTAAGATTTAATGGACTTTTTTGAAACTCACATAAATTATATTCAGTGGCGTAGCCAGGTTCAAGAAGCGGCATATGGATAAAAAGGAGTTTCTTTAAGGAAAAAAAGTATACTAAAGACGGAGCTACTTATGGAGGGACAAGGACATCAATCGACAAACGGTGAAGTATGAAATAATAATAAGGGTGCGAAACCCATTGATGAAAGAAAAATACCCTCGCGCACTGGAGCTCTTAATGCTTAGACCTCTCCCAACATAGTATATTAAAAATCGATGACCGGAATGGAGGAGAGTATTTTTTACAAATAAGTTCCCCGTCCGACTACGGAACTCTAAAACCTTACACTTAGTTTAAAAATCGTTGGCCAGGGTAAATACTTTTTCACTAAAAAGAGCTCTTAGCAAAAAATCGTCCGCTTCTAAGGGGCGTATTTTCTACATTCGTGGAGAGGGGAGGCATATCCTCCCTGGTACGTCATAGGTTATATTAGAATCTATGTTTTATAGTTATTTTTTTGCTCTCAACGAGGAATGTAGAAGAACACATCTTTTAGTTTATAAGAAAAATGGCAATGTTGTTTACCCATTGTTTCCCTTGCAAACTCACATTTCTGTTATAAAATAACGTTAAAATTTAACCGCTTCACATTAACATAAAATGTAATCCAAATCTTAAATATCAATATTTTTTTCAAGAGTCCCGAAAGGAGGTATAACACGACATATACTATAATAAACAAATTTTATACATAATAATTTATAGTAAACCTCATAAGAGGTTACAGGAATAGGGTCACAGGATATAGAGGTAAATTTACCATGTGTACAAGTATGAAATGCGGATTTTTTTCTAAAAAAACATGTTAAATTCGGAAGAATGATAAAAAGTGCTTTATTCAAAAATATGCTCCATCGCTTGTTATACATTTTTCCCATCTTTCGGGCAATTTGGGAATACCACGCTAGTAAAAATCTTCCCCTTTTGCTGCGAACCATTCATCGAGCCATTTTTTCACATCTTCGTACGAACCAAAGCGCTGCTCAGCAAGTGCGTGACCCATCGATGCAAACAAGTGGTAATCGGAAGGAGCCAAGTCTGGTAAGTAAGCTACATGAGGTAGAACTTCCCAGCTGAGTGCTTCCAACGTGTCGCGAACTGGTTTTGCCGTATGTGATGGAGCATTGTCATGAAGAAAAATGACTTTGTGTTGCCTCTTTCGGTATTCTAGCCTTTTTTCAAACAGCGAACGGTTTGAATCGGTCAATTGTTGTTGGTAACGTTTAGTATTAACCGTCTCCCCAGGTTTTAACAGCTCATAATAGACCACGCCTCTCTGGTCCCACCAAGACAGAGCATCGTCTTTCTGCCAAAGCGATCCGGTCTTGCGGTCGACGTGGATGGTGCGCCTGGGTCACCCATGATTTTTTGCGCTTGAAATTCTCGAAATAAATCCACTTTTCATCCCCTGTAACTATACGATGCAAACACGACTTCCTTTTGTACCGAGCGAGCAAAATGTCACACGTGTTTTCGCGCTTTTCCATTTGCCTGTCGTTCAACTCATGTCGTACTCATCTACCGGTCTTCTGAATCTTTCTCATCTCTCGTGGCCGATTGGAAACAGCTTGTTGACTAACACCCAATTGCTCGGCGAGTTGTTTTTGTGTTTACGAATCATCTTCGTCCAACAATGCTTGCAATTCCACATCTTCGTATTTTTTTTGGCGGTTTTCCACGTTCCTTGTCTGCAACATCGAAGTCACCACTTTTGAAAGGCTGAAACCATCGTTTACACGTATCTTGCGATGGAGCATGTTCACCATAAGATTTTCGAAGTAGTTCGTATGATTCAACAGCAGTTTTCTTCAAACGAAAACAAAAAATTAATGCTGTCCGCGAATGCTCTTTGTTCGGTATAAATTTCGACATATTGAACACAACAACACAACACTACGCACACACTTTTCCAATTTATCACTCGTGTGCGCCTGACACTTATTGATGACACAACAAAATGACGCAGTGTCAAATTTTTATAGCACAAACTGCATTGGTGCACTATCTGTTGTCTGAAATTCGCATTTCATACTTGTACACCTGGTATATATATCGTAGTTTAAGTCTTTGTCTTTATCCTTAGAGTCAAAAATTCCAAAAATTAAATTATTTTTTTATTACTAAAGAAAATCTACCAATTACTACTTGCAAAAAACAATATCTATAAACTCCAGAGCCCCAAACGACCATTTTAGAGATAACATAAGAGTGCAACTTAAATAATTCGTCATGCCAAAGACGATCAGACCTTGGATATATCAAGAATCTGACTACTCAGGACTTTTATTATTCCAATTACGTGTGATATAGAGTTCTCCTGTTGATCCCTGCTTACGATAGAGATATTGATAATAATATTAAATCCTCCCAAATGTTATAAAATATGCTAATTCCTTTTCTATAATTTCTGATATGAGGTAAATCTAATCGATTAATCAGTAATTGTTTAACCTGGTCTTGTGGTCTTTTTAGTGTCCCAACATTTATGGGATCACTTCTGTGTCCATATGTCCGTATGTCTGTCATAGCTGATTTTCTCCGAAACTATTTGACATATAAAGTTGGCACAAATATAAAAATTGATGGTCCAATCAGAGTCGTGTAGTTTTAAAAGTTAACTTTTGGCTTAAGAGTTTAGTTTTGGGGGGTGAAATCGAAAGTAAAACAAAATGTGAGGTGTCACATGAAAACTTGTAAAACACGAGTTCAATATATGATGTAATACTTGGGTACACTTTTCTTGGTATTATTTAAAAAAAAAATAGCCAAAGACCGCTGTCCTCTCACTGTATCTAGAAAAGCACTGTTCAAAAAATTTTTAAAAAATTCTGGAATAATCTTCTTAAAGTGTAGATTGATCGAAAATTATCACAAGTGCATTACGTTTGATAATTTATCTGGTATTTAAAAAAATCCATGTGCCTTGACATTATGGTGTAAGTATTTTTAATATACTTTTCAGTACATTACTAAATACCGAGTCGCACACGGCTCCTGTACCGAGGTAAAATTATTTTATTTTATTTGTTTATAATTAAACAAATATTTAGGTAGTAAATATTTGTTTTATATTTTTATTACTAGATTCTAGACTGAGCTAAATTGGTTTCTTGGCTATTAGGTAGCTAAGATTCTATAACTATTATATATTATTGACTAAGAAAATAATGGATCTTAAAATATATAGATGCCAGAGACCTAAGTAACTTAGCTTAGGTAAGGATTTTATTTTATTTTAAAAGCACCCTACAGAACACTAATTACCCAAGTCCGACTTGCACTTGGCCGGTTTTTTTAGGTATCGATTGAACTCGATCACAACTTTATCCAACTAATTGACTTTTTCAACAGATGTCTTAGTATTATATGGCTGCGTAAATAGTATATTTTGGTAAAATTTTTACAGCAAACCAAAAGGATCATGACAGACAGACAAGAAATTTGTTTTAATTTTCTAATAATGTACTTTCTTGGTTTTGTTAATTATTTATTGGCATATGAGTACCAACAAGAATGTTACTGTTTTAACTTTGACCTACTGTCGACAAATAAGATCTTTGGAAGCAACAGTTTCTTTGCATTTTCGATTACAATATGGCGTCATTAAAAGGACATGTCTGCAAAATAAGTATATAAGCTTCTGGGCTAGCCAAAACGACATCAGCGACCTCTTTAGCAAATTAGACGAGCTGTCAAAGCTAAAACAGTCAGTATACTTTGCCAACAAAAAGGTTGAAAATTTCCCTTAATTTTCTCCAACTGGTAGAATTATGGTGCAAAATTTTGCACTGTTTAGGCGTTTCTATGTCACGAATAGTAGGAACACTTAATTTAGAAATGCGTTTATGATCGAAAGAATACAACTTAAGATTTATGGTAATATTGTATATCTCCGTATTGATGGTTAAAGAGAAAAACAAGGCTAACTAACACTTCATCAATGTCTCTGTTGGTTCCCTGATAAGCTGAATAAAACCACTGAATATTAAGGTCTCCTAAAATGATAATTTCGGCATTTGTATTGTTGTATTGTAAAAGTCGACTGAATTTGCAAGATAAGCGAGAAAAGTCCTCTAGTTGGTGATCCATTTGGTGACCACTTGGTGACTGATAAAGACAGCAGAAGACCTTTGTGATTTGATGAGTTGTTTTTTCGCCACATAATATCAAACTTTTGGGTTCTATATATACAAGTTATGTCTAAGCATAAATGAAAATTGTATTCAGGATATACACTTCGGTGAATGAAGTTCATTTTATTGTAGATATTGATACACTGAACTAACTTGGGTATTTAAACTTGATTTGAATGTGTTGCCCCCGACACAGCTTCCATCCGGAGATTCCAACGAAGAAGTATTTCGTTTCGTAATTTTTTGTTCCTAAGAACTTCATCATGTTATTACTTTTCCCAATGTGTCAAGTCCAACGACATCGAATTTCAGGCAGCCTAATATTAAAATTTTTTCTGGATATGTATATCTAAAAATTGTCATTTTTTACTCTTCGATAGCTATAGCATCCAGATGGAGCGTTTTAGAGCCAAACTTATAAATTTAAAATAAGACGATAAGTGCTTACTACAGCTTTTCTATTTGTCTTCAATTTCAAGACATTTTATTGTCAACATCAGCCTGTGTGCCGTATAACACCCTATAACTTTTATTTAAATATTTTTTGATACACTGATTAATAAATGCTGTGGAATCATTATTCCATAACGCATGGGGCATCATATATATACATATATATATATATATATATATATATATATATATATATATATATATATATATATATATATATATATATATATATATATATATATATATATATATATATATATATATATATGTATATATATACATATATATAATATATATATATATATATATATATATATATATATATATATATATATATATATATATATATGTATATATATATATATATATATATATATATATATATATATATATATACATATATTTATATATATATATATATATATATATATATATATATATATATATATATATATATATATATATAACTTTTGTCTGAAACTTTTTTTTTACTAAAAGTTGACATAAACAAATTAAGAAACCTGGTATATTAAAATGGGGCACCATGTATGATAACAAATAAACAAGGTTGCTAAGACAGAATATATATATATATATATATATATATATATATATATATATATATATATATATATATATATATGTATATATATGTATATATATATATATATATATATATATATATATATATATATATATATATATATATATATATATATATATATGTATATATATATATATGTATATATATATATATATATATATATATATATATATATATATATATATATATAATCTGTCTTAGCAACCTTGTTTATTTGTTATCATACATGGTGCCCCATTTTAATATACCAGGCTTCTTAATTTGTCTATGTCAACCTTTAGTAAAAAAAGTTTCAGACAAAAGTTTGAAGGGGCAATAAAATGATATAATTGGACGATCATTTTAAAGATCGTTTTAAGGTCAACTTTAGTTTCTTAAATAGGAACCCATTTTTTTATTACGCCATCATGTTTCTCTAACAAAAAACACAATTGTTCTTCGGAAAATTTTTCTCGATTATAATTTAGAATTCCAGAATTCCTACCAGTCATATCGAATCCTTCATTTTGAATTTCTTAAGGTTAGGGACAAACCATGCCTCGATGGGGTTAAACCAATTTGGATTCAGCGTCCCAAAAATTATCTTTTTTTTTAGTATGGTTGTAACGAAAACGCCAAACTAAGTAATTTCAACGGACGATTTCTCCGACAAGAAATAAAGTATCTGGAAAATTCAAAATGCCTTTTGAAGGCGAATAGATGCCGCAACGAATTTTGTGGAGAAAAAATAATTCGCGGTGTAATATAATTCCGAATGCGAAAAGCCGTATTTTTTCCATTTTGCAATTCGGATTTGGATTCAGTACTTAAAAAAACCTTCGAAAAAGTATAGTCTGGTCTCAGGGTTTGAAAAATGTTAGCCTGTGTTATTTTAATAGAAGGAACAGAAAAATTACAAATTTAGCTTTAACAAAAAATACGTTGAAACAAATAAAATAATTTATTTACTAAAGATTAAAGCCCACCAAACTACTTAACCTAACACATAAATAAATATTTAGGAAAGGTCGGCAAAGTTTTTAACATTTCTGGAATAGTATATACAATAGAAACAATTGAATTGTAGGGAAAAATACATACTAAGTAAAAAATTGTAAAATTAATAGGTGTTTCGGTTAATAATGTCGATTTTTTCGAAACTTTTAAGCATTTATTTCCATCACAAAATGAATTACCTTAATAATCAAGTATTGGCCATCGTTAGCTATGACTCTTTCCCATCTTTCTGTCAAAGAATGGATCCCGCACCAGAAGAACTTTTCATCGTTTGAGGCCAACCAAATTTTCACTTCTTCATAAGAATGTAAGTGTTATTCTGAAAGTCCGTGCTGCATCGATCGAAATAAGTGGTAGTCTGAAGGGGCTAAGTCCGGTGAATACGGCGGGGGGGTAGAATGTCCCATTTGATGTTTTCCAAATAGTTTTTTACACAGTTTGCAACATGGGGCCAAGCATTACCATGTTGGAAAATGACTTTACCGTATCTTTGGGCGTATTCTGGTCGTTTTTTCTTCAATGTTCGGTTCAACTTTACCAATTGTTGTAGCTATCGATCGCCAGAAAGCGTTTCAGCGGTTCGTAATACACAGCTCCTTTACTATCCCACCAAATACACAGCAAAGCTTTCTTTCCCTGTATATTGCGCACTGGTTGTGATGTTGAGGGCTGGCCTAAGTCTACCCAAGTTTTTTGGGTTGGAGCATGTTCGCCATAAACTTCAACCAACAATCGATAACTTTCAGCAGCCATTGTCTTCAAATGAAAGAAGGTTATTAAACTTCCCCGCAAAACGTCTTTTTCTGGTATGAAAACATGACATATTCAAAGCTATGAAGAACTATGTCTTTCGCACAATGACAGTTAATAACGAAATGGCTTTTGATGGCGTATATTTACCTTCCAAAATGCCATAGACGTCACTAGTCTATACCAATAAGTGTATTAATAACGCCATCTCTTAGCAAAATCGACATTATTAACCGAAACACCTATTAAAATAATTACAATACTTATACAAACAGAGATTCAACAAGGCAACTTGGTTATGATTTATTTCGTTAGACTTTATTTCAAGTAAAGTTTAGTTAGTACTAATCTATTTTAATGCTCACAAATATAAAAGAAATTGAACCCTAAAGGAAAATATCTAAAAAATACCTTAAATAATAATCAATTAATACACTGCTCCGAATTTGGTCTAAAGCCAAAAATTTATTTTAGGCAATACCTTATTAGGAAAACATTTAGAAAACGTGAGCACTGAAAATCTAAGGGATGTAGAAATCTTCTGACTTCTAGGATTCTATAAGGTATAAAAAATTTATTTAGACCAAATTATTACAAAAAAGGTGATATGCAACTCCGAATTACTACATCTCTAGTATCCTTTCCATAAAGTTAATATACTTAATAACTTTTTCCTTTCGTTTTAAGAAAACGTTCCTTTTAGCTGAGACCATAGGGATTTTAAAGCTGCCCATAAACTCCAAATTGTAATATACCAAAGGGCCCATTTGCTGGCATTAAACACATGGTTCGAGGTATATCTTTGAAGAAAATGCAACTCTGTATAAAGGGAACCTACACCAATTACAAAACCAGCAATTCCAAGGAAATTATGAGCTAATTTTGCAACTACTGGTCGAATAAATGATGAAAATGTTCTGGTTTTGGCTGCTACAAGTCCAGTAGCTACAGCTACGAAGACCAGAATCCAAGAGACCAAACCTAAAAAAAAAAACAGAATAAATTTATTCTATAGTCACAGATCTTGAAAATGGGTACAATGTTTAATATTTCAAGAAAATATGAAGAATATACTAGGATATTGTGCGTAGCAGCGTATGCTCACCACTTTACCACGATAAAATAATTCTTTTATATTAGTATATATTATCAGGCCGCAGCTTCATCCGCATGTACTTGCCTTATCCTCTGTTTGTAAATGAATCAAAAATTTAAGAGTACTTTACACTTAATTTACTTCGCTATGCACCATTGGTCAAATATAATTTTTAGTGTTCCGCACGAAACCTTATAATGTCACTTCGGTATCTGTCTGTCTGTCCGTTTGTCACACTCGATTTTCTCCAAAACTATTTGACGTAGAAAGTTGAAACTTCGCACTAAGATAAGAATTGTTGGCCTCATCAGAGCCGTGTAGTTCTGAAAGTTAAATTTTGACTTAAGGGACTAGTTTAGGGGGTGATATCGAAAGTGAAAAAAAAAAATTTTATCAGGTCATCGAGTGAGGTGTCAAATGAAAACTTGGAAAAACACGAGTTTAAAAATATTTATAATATAGTACTTGCGCACACTTTTCTTCATATTATTTTAAAAAAAAATGGCGAAAAGTCGCTACCCCCCTCCCCTTATCTCGAAAAGTACCGATTAAAAGATTTTGAAAAAATTTTGGAATATTCTCCACTGGGTGTAGATTGTACGAAAATTATCTGGTACATAAAAAAAACAAAAATTTCAGGGTCATCAGTTTTCAGTGAAGATCGGAAAAAAAATTTGTTGAAAACTCATTTGAGGCGTGTTTTGTGAAGTCACTGATCATTTTATACCTCTGTAACAAATATTTTTATTTTAAAAGCAGTCAAAGTACCGAAGACTAATTGCGCAAATCCGACTTGCACTTGGCTGGTTATTTATGATTAATACTACTACGTACAAAATTGCTGTTGGTCCAGGTTAAGTATTTTTCATTAATGTAACTGTACACGTACAAATACTACAGGCTAGTTTTCATATATTTCGTCGTTGCTGAACCAATTTTAAAACCTGGCGATATAATGTGAAAAAAGCATCTAATCAGTCAGTAAGTAACTTTTGATATTATTAGTATTCCGTACGGAACACTTATGAAATCACTTTGGTGTAAGTCCGTCTGTCTGTCCGTCTATCTCTCACACCCGATTTTCTCCAAAGGTATTTGACAACGAAAGTTGAAATTTGGCGCAAATATAGGAATTGATGGTCTAATCAGAGCCGTGTAGTTTTGACAGTAAAATTTTGACTTAAGAGGTTAGTTTTAGGGGATGAAATCGAAAGTGAAAAAAAAATTACCAGGATGTCAAATGAAAGCTTGTGAAAACACAGGTTCAAACATATATATGACGTCATACTTGCGCATACTTTTCTTTGGGTTATTTTTAAAAAAATACGCAAAAGGCATTATCCACCCACCCTATCTCGAAAAGTACTGAACAAAAAATTTTTAAAAGTTCTGGAATATTCTCCCTAGGGCGTAGATTAAACCAAAATGATCACGAGTGCATTACCTTTGCTAATTTATCTGGTATATAAAAAAAAAACAAAAATTTCAAGGTCGGTTTTCAACAAAGATCGGAAACAAACTTTGTTGAAAACTTATTTAGGGTGGATTTCTTGAAGTCATTGATCATTTTATACCTCCGTAACAAAAATTTTGGTTTTAAAAGCAACACTAATTGCGCAAGTACGACTTGCACTTGGTCATTTTTTTTTTTTTATTTTTACTCAATTCAAAACAGTAATTAAATTTTGTGTAATTGAGTTACTAAGCTTTCCTTCTTGTATCTAACCTATTGAGTAAATAAAGTACATATATACCTGGCAACTGTTTTTTTTATTTTTCTTAAGGTATCGAATAGGCTACTTTACAAAATAATCTAGGTAACTACTTATTCAAGAAACTACAAATTAGTAAAATTCTTTTAGACGATTAAATTACTTCCTGTAGTTTAAACTATTTGCAGTAGATTTAAAATTCTTAATTCTTAATATTTTTAAAAGTGTTCTTCCTCATAAAATTAAAGTCTAAAATAAACACTAAATTTGACCTCACAGTAAGAAATAACTTAATCCCAGCATCAAAACTAAGTATAGTATTGAGAGATATTAATAAAAGGCACCTTAGCAAAGAAAAGGTTTCTAATAAGATTGAAAATAACGAAAAATAATGAAATTTTCATATCCTCAACGCCGAGATCCCTGCATCCACTCCTTCTATATATATTATATAACTTATGTTTCACTATAAATAAATATGTTACAATTTTGTACAGTATCACAACCAGAAACTAGAGAAAGTTCGTATAATACTGTTGAAGTTAGATAATATTTAACGATCCCCCACTCTTTCCCCCTTCCCCTAGCAGAAACTTTTCTGATTCCTCGACTCCAGGAACTTTAAAAAGGTCGTATAACCCGATATATATATATGAAGGCTATTTGACTATAGAAAAATTATTTTATATCCCAGTCAAAAACCAAGAAAAATTCTCATAATACACTTGAAAATACCCCCACCTTTTGAATCTGGAACAATGAAAATAATGAAAAAAAAGTAATGTTTCGATTCGAAGTTCTGTACTCTTTGTGCATCCCTTCGGCACCGATATGTTTTATTATAAATGATTATGCTTAAAATTTGCTCATTCTCCCATCCCAAAAATTCTCATAATATTATTGAAACCATATAAGATTCTCCCATCTCTTTCACCTCCTTACCCTATTAAAGTTGATAGTAATAAAGAAGTCACTTAATTTTCATAGTCTCTCAGTGCAAGAACCCTGAAATGGTTATATATCGAGATATATATGCAGCAACCTTTCTATCCTCCCACCCTACCCCAATAGCCCCATATATATTTTACTATAAATAATATATTTATATTATATTTACATCAAAAATTCTAGAAATACTATTAAAACTATAAAATATTTAACGACCCCCATCCCTGTCTCCCCCTTTAAGGGTTAAAATTTAAAAAATAACGTAACTTCAAAAACCTTGAAAAGAACATATACTAAACAACACCTCTAATTACCTCCTCCACTATTTTCACCTCATTTGTTTTACTATAAATATTTGTGCAAAATAGTTGTTTCTTATCTCGGCGAAAAACCAGGAAAAATTGCCAAATTAGTATTAAAACCACACAAAATTTATCGACTCCAACCCCTTTCACCCCCTTCGCCTCGAGCGATATCGCTGAAATAGACGTATATTACGCCGTATACGTAATCACCCTTTTAACCCCCTACCTCATACCTTTCACCTCGTATACAATTTACAATAGAAAAATTATTTTATATAAAATATACAATATCTTACTCAAAAACCAGAAAAAATGTAATGTATCGGTTCCTTGACTGAAAAAAAAACCCGAAAAAGTCCTATAACAATACAAATACGAAGTAACTCTTCTACCACCCCTCTTCACTCTTTTGGTACACTATATATTTTATTAAAAATGATTCTACTTAAAAATTCCATTATACCATTAAACAAACCTGGAAAAATTCTTATGATAATATTGAAACTATGCAAGATTCTCCGATCTCTCTCACCTCCTTCCCCTATTAAAATTGATAGTAATGAATTATTTTATTTTTTAATTTTCATATTCCTACAGTCCAAGGACCCTGAAAAGGACATATAGCATGATATATTTGAAGCAATCGCTATAAGTCTCTTCTCCACCCCCTTAACCCCATATATATTTCACTATATATGGGGTTATATATGTTGCTCAACTTTTTTTTTGTATTTAATATCTTGCCATGAAGTGCCTATCATTTAATATATTGACTTGCAATGCTCGGAATAAGTTATATATAAAATTGAATACATTTCTAGAATTACGTGTTGCAAGGGCAATATTGAATCAATAACTTTACCATTTTTTGTATGTTTTTAATTATACAGAGATAAAGGAAGTTACTTCAAAAGTCATAGCAACTAATTGCTGCAACTGGTCACTTCAAGTTATACTAACATAATATGTAGATCAGCAATGACAATAGCGTCTAAACAAAGTAATTTAAATAATTGATCAAACCGTCCTGCGGCTTTGTCAAGAATATGTCTCTAGCACAAATCTTTGGAAAAATACTATATTTTAGTTAAAATATATTCACTTACCTAAGATAGCATGATCAGTTTTAAAATGTGTCCTATTAGCCTTGTTTTTGTCATATGTTTCTACGGCAATTCCAATGGTAACAGCAACGCAACTTGCTGTTAAAAGAACACCATGAATCCAATACCTTTTTGTTCTTCGAATGTATATTGTTACCAAGTTATCTTCAGAAAACAAAATAATTGCAGCAGCCATTAAAGGAATATACTAAAAATAAAAAATAATTTTACATGAACTTCTATAACAAGAAAACAATCTATATGTTATGACCTAAGAATTTTTTATTTTAAAGGTTTGATTTGATTGAAATTATTGAACAACCAATATTCTTTTCTCTTCTGAGATCAGTAAAAAAATATATCTTTATTTCATTGTAGCAGAAAGTATATTAAGTTTAAATCTACAAAAATGGCATATCACAATAAAATTTCAAAAATTGTTTTTGTCTACCTCTTCCAAGGCTTTAGCTTTTGATTTTTGTATCAAAGTATTTTATAAAGACGTTTAACTGGTGATATTTACGATACAAAACATACACTGTTAAAAATGGAAATCAGTTGGACAGCTACAGGTTTTAAATTCTATAGCAACTTAACCGGATCTAACTTTTAGAACCTTTTAGTGAAGTGGGCTATATATATTCTACTATCTTGTTTATCATATACATAAATGAATTGAAATGTATATCACTATCGTAATGTTATTTTAATCTGCAGATATATAGAATTGGCAGGCCAAGGGTGTACCGTCTAGCCATCGAAAATAATCCACGAAGAACATTCCTTCATAAGCAAGAGCATATTTTTCTTTCAAATTAAAAAAAAAGCATAGTATAATTAAATTATAAGTATATATATATATATATATATATATATATATATATATATATATATATATATATATATATATATATGTTTATATATATATATATATATATATATATATATATATATATATATATATATATATATATATATATATATATATATATATATATATATATATATATATATATATATATATACATATATATATAAACCAATTTATGCTTTTTAGACTATCAGAAGCTTTTGATAAGGCAAAATGGGCAGAATTATGGTCAGTACTAACTGTTAATTTACTGGTTTACGGGATTAACAGATAGTACCAAGGCCAGCCATTTTGGGCCGTTTTATATTTTTCTGTTTAATTATAATGTTATGTAGTTAACAATAGTATATTGGGGAATATCCCTCTGTGCAAATGACTGCTTGTTTTGTTATAGAAAAAACCACTTTGGTAAGTCAATCATTTTTCTTTTTTCTCATGCCATTTTTCTTTTTTGTTTTGATTTTTTTCAACCATATGAATGTACTTAAAAAAACAATTTTTCACTTAACAATATAAAGAAAAAAGAAAATTTTGTCTTTCCAGATGTCCTGAAGAAGAAATAAATATAATTTCGAAAGCTCGACTAAGAAAAAAGGTTGTTTCACTACCCAAGGTCATGAATATTTAAATATTGACTGCAGCCCCACTAAATATATATATATATATATATATGTTATATATATTTATATATATATATATATATATATATATATATATATATATATGTATATATATATATATATATATATATATATATAAATATATATATATATATATACATATATATATATATATATATATATATATATATATATATATATATAATATATATATATATATATATATAATCTCTTCTTTTCAGTCTCAATTTCTTCTTGCTATTTGACGTTCCATGGATTAAAAATTTCATTTTTTAATAACGTGAGTATCGAATAGTTTGACAACTAAATTAGTATTAGTGGTTTGTTGACAGCTGTCGTAAGTGATCGGTGTTAAACGTTTTGTAGAAATGGATAAAACAGAGGATCGAGCAGCAATAACTTTTATTTAAAAAGTAAACTGGGGCTCAGATAAAAACTGAACTGAAAGAAGTTCATGGTGACTCTACACCAATATTTATGACAATTTATTACTAGATAAATGAATTTAAACGTGACAGTATGAGTACAGAAGATGCTGTATGTTCCGGACATTGGATTGCTATTTCTTCTCAAGAAATGGTCGATAAAATTGATGGTATCGTGATGGAAGATCATTACATTAAGCTTCGTAACCGTAACATGGCTGAGATGATAGACATTTGAACGGGTTCATAATATCCTGCATGAAGTTCTAAAAATGAAAAAGCTGATTGGGCGAAACAACAGTAAAGGACATTTCTAAATCGTGTTTGAAAAAGTTGCAGCGTAATTCGAAGGACTTTCGGGCCTTTGTCTGTGTGACTGTAGACAAAACCTGGATCCATCTTTACACGGATTACTGGGAAAAAGACAGCAGTTAAAACAGTGAGTTGGTACAGGTGAAAGTGCACCGAACAAAACGAAAACTGTTTTATCGACCGGAAAAATGATGGTAACAGTTATTTGAGAGTCACAGGGTACCATCAAGATTAACTATTTAGAAAAGGGTAAAACAATGTCCCGCTCTTATTATGCAACGATAATGGATCGTTTGCATAGACAGTTGAAGCAGAAGCAACCAAGATTATTTCACAAAAAATTGCTTCTTTATCAGGACAATGCGTGTGCTCGTACATCGGCCGTAGCAGCGACTTCAGTTAAGAAAGCTTAGTACACAAAATTTTTATTTTTATTACAATAAAGTAACACGTAGGCTGAAAAGTTTTCTGGTTTAGCTACTTAAAACACATTTTTTTTTTTGCAAAATTCGACCTTATTCATCTATATACTGTCATTTAAGAGCAATATAATCAGTCCAACGCTTTTCTAACATTTCTATACTTTTCTTGTAGAAGGATTTGTCCTTGCCTTCAAAATAGGCCTCAGTTTCGGCGATAACTTCTTCACTGAAGCCAAATCTTTTTCCCGCGAGCTTTTTTTGGGGTCTACGAATAGATAATAGTCGCTGGGGGCCAAATCTGGAGAGTACAGTGGATAGGGAAGCAACCCGAACTTCAGTTCATGCAATTTTACCATCATAACCATTGCCATGAAATAGCACTTTTTTCTTGTTCATTTGGGGCCGTTTCTTTGCGATTTCTGCCTGCACACGCACCAATAACTTTATATAAAATTCGCTATTGATGGTTTTTTCCCTTCTCAGCATAATCGATGGAAATTATTCCTTGCACATCCCAAAATACAGAGACCAAAACCTTCCCAGCCGGCTGTTGTATCTTTGGTCGCTTCGGGAGGCTTTTCACCGGCTGCTGTCCACTCAACTGACTGCCGATTTGATTCCGGTGTGTAGTGGTGGATTCATGTCTCATCCATTGTCACATATCGCATGAAAAAATCCTTTTTATTCCGCTTAAACAGGTCCAAACAGCACTCAGAGTCATCAACACGTTGTTGTTTTTGGTCCACTGTGAGCAAACGCGATACCCATTTCGAACAGAGCTTTCTCATGCCCAAATGTTCATGCAAAATATAACCAACATGTTCTTCTGCTATCTTTAGGATGTCAGCTATCTTGCGCAATTTCGCTTTAACGGTCATCCAAAACAATTTTATGGATTTTTTTTTATGTTTTCCAGTATAACCACCTCATTTGGGCGTCCAGAGCATTCAGCATCATTTGTATCTGTACGGCCGAGTTTAAATTCAGCATACCAGTAAATGATGAGTGTTTGTCCAGGAGTAGAATCCCCGTAACACATATCAAGCCATTGTTTTGCTTAAACGGTATTTTTTCCCATTAAAAAACAGTCACAACACACGAAATTCGATTTTTTTTTCCATTGTTTCGAAAATATCAAAACTAGCGTCACTAAAACCAGTATAACTTGTAAGCTAATCGTCGAAATGAGATGAAATTTTGACACGTATCGTTCGAAGATTGGTTTTTCTGAAAAGAGCGACATCTATGTATCAGACAAAAAACTTTTCAGCGTATGTGTTACTTTTACATTGACCTTATTATGTTACGCATTACACTCACGTCGTCTTTACACCTAAGAATTTTTTTTGCATACGTTTAAAATTATGCAGTGGCATGTTATCCCTGTAAAATTACGTAGCATGTTGTTTTATATATAATAAATCCGTATCCATAAGGCAGCAAAAAGTAATAGTATCATACCACCAAAAATATTAATCAATGAGTTTACTTACAGCAACTGTAGATAGAAACATATGCCAAAAAAATTTGGAGCTTTTATCACTATTTTCAAAAAATACCCATATAAATAAAACACTTAAAACGGCTAATATTTGTTGATACAACGTATTTAAGATCCACAATATTCTTTGAACTAGAGAAACTTCAGGTGAAGATTTACTGGCATGAGCAACGACTTGTTCCGCGTCAAAAGACATTTTGGAAAAATTATTGAACTAGAAAATCGACCTAATCAGAAGCTGATTTTTAGACAGACTAGAATAAATTAGCGTTTTAACTTGCTTATAAATAGTAGCCAAACAATAATAGGAACCCTTGATAAGACAACCCAATAATATTTTTTTACATAAGATGACATCATCAAAAATTTTTCGGTCTCTATTTTAATTGGCTTATTAACCAGCAACAATTGATTATTAAAGTTGTTGACTATCTTACTCTTTTAGGTTCATAAAAGTACATAATCATGAACAGGCATCTTTCTCTTGTATTGGGTTGAGATAAACTTAATAAGATATTAAAAATATTTTGCTTTTAAGAGTCCACTTTAATGTTCTTTAGAATACGTGATGAAAAGATATGACTTATATTCCAGAAAAATCATCTATAATCTATAATATACATAAAATGCATAGTCTCTCTCTCTGCCTGTCTATCCGTTAATGCGCTTATCACTCGAGAACTACTTATCCGATTTACATGTATTTTTTTTAAATTCATACATATGTTCTCTGGCCAGGTTATAGGATAAATTTTATTACGTTAGGTAACATAAGGAATAAGCAGTGACGATAATAGTGAATCAAGTCCAAGCGAGCGGAGCCGCGAGCATGGCTAGTTAATGATAAAATACTATTTCTCAGGTGTTACTTCCAATTATTAAACTGAAGAAAGCTGCTCGCGTTCATAACTTGAAAAGTGCTATATAATTTTTTAACACTATTATTTCTTCCTAATTTTATTATAATGAAAAAAAATTCTGGAAATTGCCAAGGTAGGCCTACTACTACTGGGGGCATACGCCATTTCTACCCTCATTATATCGGTTTCGACTAATGAGCATAGGTTACGCTTCATACATTTTGTATGTCTTAAACGTTTCGATAATTGTGAAAGTTATTACAAAACCATTTAAACATACAAGAAATATATAAGATAACTCAGATTTTCGAAGAAATATAGATCTCAAAATGCTTTTTTATAGAAATGTGGTACGGAAGACTTATAATTTAAAATTTTGGAAACAAAATATTATATAGTTTTTTTAATAAAATAACTATTTTTACTAACAGTTTTTTTCAGTGATAATACATATACAACCGAAATGACCTAAAATGAATAAAAAAGAAGAACGCTGGGTATTAAACTCAGTAGCCAAGAGATACGTCAACGTTTCTACAGAAAATTAAACTGAAACTGTTAAAATGATTTCAAAAATACATTGTCAGATATTTCGGAACCAAATGTGAACTTCAACAGTACATTCCTACTACTAAACTCGGAAGTTTACCTCTTGAAAAAAGTCAGCATAATTTACATATTTTAGTTATTGCTCATAATTACTTGACTTAATGGTTGATTTTAATAAATAATTAATTTAAAAAAAATAATAATAAACATTTTATACTTTGTGTTAGTAACTATTATTTGGGAGTTTCCTTTAATAAATTTTATATATTTAGTGTGGGACCTCCGTTATCCGGGGTAATAACTCGGAGGGGGTCCACGAATAATCGAAAACCCCGGATAAATGAATCACATTTTTTTAATTTGATTAAAGTGCTAGTTAGGGATGTTAACTAAGAAAAACTGGGTAGAAGATATTATTTTTAATAAGAAACAAACGTTTTACATTATTATTAATTTTCAATATGTATACAAATGTTCATAACACATATGTATTAAATTTTCATTTAGAGAAAAAATCAGTAATTTTACTTTGTTTTTAATTAAAGATTTTTTGGTAATATCTGTTCTCATGGCCTGTAATTTGATGATTCTGCTATAATCAGCGTTCTCCTGTTCTAAATAATCTAAAAGAAGTTCCGTCGCCTCCAACGCTTCAATGTGTTTAATTTTTTGTTTCCAAAACAATAAACGAATCTTCGTTGTCATCGAAGAGGTCGATAACCCGTCTTTTCTGTGGAGATCTGCTATTTCGGTTTCTGTTAGTTTTTCGAAACCCTCTTCAGTCATGTCACTTTCCAGCCAATTTATCATATCATGCCTGACAACATGGACGAAATCCGGGAGAGCTTTAGCGATGTCTAGATATGAGTCAGTTTCAATATCTTCTGAGGTTTGCTGGATTAAATCTTCTTGTTCTAATATTTTCGCCCATGAAAGTTTTAATGTTGTATGTTAAATTTACCCAGGCATCACACCCAGCAAAAGTAACGTCTTTTATTCTCCACTTCTTTAGGATTTCTTTTATTGACTCGGTGCTACTATTTTTGTTGAGTAGAAATCGAAGGAAATTTTTGTATCTTTGTTTTAAACTTAATATTACCCCCTTGATCCATCGGCTGGATTAGTGACGTTACGTTTTGCTGGAAGATAATGAACGAAAATTTGTCCATCTTCGGTGGCCAAGATTGTCAGCTGAATGGAACGGGCATTATCGAGCAATAAAACAGCTCTAAGGGGTGGACCTTTGTCTTTTAAGTATTGATGTACTGAAGGTACAAATTTGTCCTTAAAACCATGACGTACAAATTGGTTGATGTATCCAAGCTTTTAGTTGATTATAATAATCGTAAGGAAGACTTCTAGTTTCGGTACCTTCAAACGACCGATGTTTTTTTGCCTTCCCTATAACAATTAATTTTAACTTGTGTTCTCCTGAATCATCATTAGAACAAGTCAAAATTCTGAGTCTTTCTTCGCTGGATTTGTGACAGGAGTAGATTTTCGGATTGAGCTGCTAAGGTTTTTTGAAGAAAGCATTTTCCAAAACAATTCTGATTCATCAACATTATAAACTTGATCCGGTGTTTAATTAAATTTTGTAACCAAAAAGTTAAAATTTTCAATAATTAATGTGGCTGCAACATAATCACCGCTAAGACTCTCATCTTGAATGTCCAACTGTCCAATACCGTGTCTTTTTTTTAAAATTTGTCAAGCCATCCATGAGAAGCGGAGAATGGGTCCTCAATTTTTTAAACTTCCATGAAACCATAACGCTTTTTTCACTCACCACTGGCCCGGAAATAGAAACTCCCTCCGCGCGTTTTTACATAAACCAATGAGGATACACCGCTTGATCGACGTCTAATGTAGAGGTCTTTATTGGTTTCCGAAAAGGACACATCTTTTGGACCGACGACGACACGAAGTACGAAATATCTTTTTTCTTCTTTACCATATCGTGAACGGTTTGCTGACCAACTCAAAATTCAGCGGACAATTATTTTATACTTTCACCTTTTTCAACTCAGTTTATTATAACAACTTTTTGTTCAATTGCTACACGACACGTTTTCTTTTTTGCGACATTTTGGTTGTTTTAGAATGGAGAGCAAAGCACAACTGAGAAAATAATTCTCTTCAGCAGACAAACAGCCCAGTGGGAGTTTCATAGAAATGACTTTAATATTACCGTTCTTGAAATATGAATCAAACTGTGGTAGTTTCCCGAAACATTTCATTCTCCCGATACCAGCTTGCCGTGTTTTTTCCATTCTTTATTTTATTTATTTTTTTAAATAAAAATAATACACATATATTTTTAAATGCATAATAGTAATGAGTGTTAATAATCTAAATATGTAATATGAATCTTATTTATTTTTTAATGAAAATAATACATAATTAAAGCGAATTGGCGTCAAAAAACACCTTATTAAAAAAAAAAAATCGGCCACTCGAAACCCCGGTTGATTGGATCCCCGGATAATAGAGCCCCGAATAACGGAGCTTCCACTGTATATATATATATATATATATATATATATATATATATATATATATATATATATATATATATATATATGTATATATATATATATATATATATATATATATATATATATATATATATATATAATATATATATACATATATATATATATATATATATATATATATATATATATATATATATATATATATATATATATATATATATATATAATGTACGTGTTATCCATATAAAAGCGAATAGATCACAAATTTCCAAAATCATAATCTTTAAAAAAAAAACTTAAATTGAGATACCTTAAAAGAATTTTTCTCTTTTAAGTGACTGCTTTGTTAAAAATACGTGTATCAGGCATTATATAATTTCCTATATTTGTCTCTCTGAACACGAAATATCTTATCTGTAAAATGTTTAAATTTTAATCATTGCAGTTATCAGCACTTCTGTATTTCATATACCTCGCCATAGTTTAAACAGTCAAGATGAAAGGTGTAGAGTCTAATTTTTTGATATTCAAAATCAAAGTTCAATTTTTGGGGGGGGGAGACAGATTGCTACCTTGTTAGAATCCCTAAAAATTTAATATTGTTACAGATATATATTACAATAGATTACTCGCCTTTACGCACGCTGTATATCCATTTAAAGTTAGAAACAGGTTTTTTTTTTCGGAATATTTTCCAAACTCTTTAAGCCAATGAGATGTAAATTAGTACATTAATATAATTATTATGATAAAATTCTGTCTGTTAAGTTATAATATTTATTTAGGAACGCAAATAGTAATTCTTACATTTTTTACATATGTCTTTATTTTCTACCCGCTATTTATATATATATATATATATATATATATATATATATAATATATATATATATATATATATATATATATATATATGTTTTGACGAATGTTCTCACGGGTGTGAAATGTAATAGTGGTTTTTCGGGTATCCCGTGTTAGCTTGAAGTCCCTTGATGGACGGTTTCGCTGACGTTTCGATGGAATCTCATCCATCTTTTTCAAAGCGTTGATCACTGGTCGGTGTCTTGGCGTTGAATTCATTCAACATTCAACGCCAAGATACCGACCAGTGATCAACGCTTTGAAAAAGATGGATGAGATTCCATCGAAACGTCAGCGAAACCGTCCATCAAGGGACTTCAAGCTAACACGGGATACCCGAAAAAAACCACTACTACATATATATACATATATATATATATATATATATATATATATATATATATATATATATATATATATATATATATGTATATATATTGGAACTGGTGGTTCCTTCTAGCAAGATCGATTACAAAAAATTTGCCTTAAATCGCGGATCTCAATAATAAAGAAAAAAATCGAACCTAAAGATATGATGAATGAATGTAACATGAATTTTTTTTCACGCCGCCACTAGGGAACCATACATCTACATCTACAGTGTTGTCAGATTTAGCTATTTCTTTCCAAATAAATTTAATAAAAAATAATATATCAAATATTCAATATTTTCATCTCGTAAAAATTTTTATCCAAAGATGATCGCTTACTAAAAATTTTAACCCATTTATCCTAGAATGGTTTCTAATTGTAGGAATATCTACTGTTACAAAACTATAATCTATCTAAAACAAGCCATAGGAGAATCTAATGCACTAAAATTTCTTATAACAAAACAAATTTAATAAAAAAAAAATATATAAATATTTCTACTTTTTAAAATAATTCCTTCGTATCACCAACAAATTAATTATACAAGTTTTGTAGGAACACTGCCAAAAATTGAATTTTGTTGAACCATCATTTAAAATATAAAAATTTTAACACATGTAATGTAGTAAAATTTAATTTGTTTATGCTTTATTTAAAACAATACCTTCTTCTACTTCCGATGCCTTCCCCTAATGGAGGTTGGCGACCACTTCTCTAAATATTTCTCTGTCCCTCACGACATGAAACAACTCCCCTACATTCATGACGGTCCATTCTCTGATGTTTCTCAGTCAAGACTTTTTCTTTCTTCCGACACCCTTTCCACCATCAACTCTTCCCTGCATGATAGTTTGCAATAGTGAATATTTTTCGTTTCTGAGCACACAGTTTTGCCACTTTTTTTTTAATTTTTCAAAAATTTTCGAATTTGAAAAAAGAGTATTGAATGTGCCCAACGAGTCACTCATTTCGATATATGCAGTGAGTTTTATAACACCCTGTATATATATATATATAAATATATATATATATATATATATATATATATATATATATATATATATATATATATATATATATTTCTTTTCTGTGGTCTTAATAGTCTAGTTATTTTTTTTTTTTTTCACTTTTGTACAGTACTTAGACACCTCGCAAATTTAAGGTCGTCGGCCGGTAGTGTGCTTTTGGCAAGCCTCTGGCACAAGGTCTGCGAGGCGTGTGATTCCTGCATATATATATATATATAATATATATATATATATATATATATATATATATATATATATATATATATATATAGTGAAATCTCCCTTGGGCGGACACCAACGAGACCGACCGAAAGTGTCCGTTCAAAAAGGGTTTCTGCTTAAAAGAAATACAAAA
>CM032446.1:153236693-153249193 GCA_019049505.1 Pachyrhynchus sulphureomaculatus | reverse complement strand
ATCTGTTACCTAACTTGAATATCCAGCTTGTCAACCACGTTGACCAGGGAATTGTAACAAAAGTTTAAAATTTATTACCGAAGTCAAATACAAAAACACCTGATATTGAAGCAACGAAATTTGCTGGTACAACTTTTGAGTTTAATTAAGTAACATCACGCCACCTGGATACAAGTTTTACTGTTGGCAAAAACCGCTAGGGCATAAAGGAAACAGTTAAAAAATTGCATCCGTACAGCGGGAGTTAAGCATGAAAAATAGGCGAAAGTGAAAGACCAGTTAACTGGAGGCTGTTTACAAACTGGATTCAGAAGATGTCTTACTACTTAACGTACATGCAGATATCCTCAAGAAAATAAGAATTTGTTGGGCTTGAGTGGATAATAAAAAAACTTAATGATTTTTTGAAACAAGGATGAACAATTTTATATTTTTGAAAAACCAGATTCAGAACAAGAAATTGAAAATCCAGATGAAATACAAGGACATCCTCCGAAGATACAGAGGTCCGATGCGGTTCCAGTACTAACAGATGCTTAACCCAAATTATGGTGACGCCTATTACCCGTAACTCAAAAGTTTTACCGAAGATCAAGGAGATGGCAGTGTGTGTTAAAGCTTTCTTGCCAAATTAGAAATACGATTTGTGGACGCCATTTTTACAGAAAAAGAGGAGACAAACACCAATATATGAATTTTTGCGTCATTAAAAGTGACCTTAGATTTGATTATGTTAAGTAACTCTGTCCTGTTATATATTATATATGTATCTAAAGGTAAAAGATCTTTGTTTTTTTTTCCTTAAGTGTTAAGTTTTTTTGTTTATATTAAAAATATGTACATACAAGAGTATACGTCTTGGAATGTCCAAAATTTTTCTTTAATTTACAGTTTTTCATTGAAAAAACGAATTTTTTTTTGTATTTCTATTTAAGCAGAAACCCTTTTTGAACGGACACTTTCGGTCGGATCTCGTTGGTGATCCGCCCAAGGAAGATTTTCACTAATATAAATATATATATATATATATATATATTATATATATATTTAGTCTATATATATATATATATATATATGCAGGAAACACACGCCTGGTCGCGTAGACGCGATAGATGTGCCTGAGAGCCTTGCCAAAAAGCACACTACCGGCCGACGACCTTAAATTTGCGAGGTGTCCTCAGTACAGTACAAAAGTGAAAAAAAAAAAATAACTAAAGACAATTAAGACCAACAGAAAAGATATATATATATATATATATATATATATATATATATATATATATATATATATATATATATATACAGGGTGTTATTAAAACGCACTGCATATATTCGAAATGAGTGACTCGTTGGTCACATTCAATACTCTTTTTTCAATTTCGAAAATTTTATGAAAGATTAAAAAAACAAGTGGCAAAACTGTGGTGCACAGAAACGAAAAATATTCACAATTGCAAACTATCATTCAGGGAATGAGTTGATTGGGGAAAGGGGGTGTCGAAGAAAGAAAAAGTCTTGACAGAGAAACATCAGAGAATGGACCGTCCCATGAATGTAGGGGAGTTGTTTTACATGTCGTGAGGGACAGAGAAATATATAGAGAAGTGGACGCCAACCTCCAGTAGGGAAGGCATCGGAAGTATAAGAAGGTATTGTTTAAAATAAAGCAAAAACACATTAAATTTTACTACATTACAAGGTGTTCAAATTTTTATATTTTAAATGACGGTTCTACAAAATTCAATTTTTGGCAGTGTTGCCTACGAAACTTGTATAATTTAATTTGTTGGTGATACGAAGGACTTATTTTAAAAAAGTAGAAATATTTTATTATATTTTATTTTTTTATTAAAATGTTGTTTTGTTATAAGATAATTTAGTGGCATTAGATTCTCCAATGTCTTGTTTTTAGATAGATTATAGTTTTGTAACAGTAGATATTCCTACAATTAAAGAAACGCATTCTAGAATAAATGTGGTTAAAAATTTTTTTTAGTAAGCGATCATCTTTGGATAAAAAATTTATACGAGATGGAAAATATTGAATATTAGAATATTTCATTTTTTATTAACTTTATTTGGGAAAGAACTAGCTAAATCAGACAACACTGTAGATGTAGATGTATGGTTTCCCTAATGGCGGCGCTGGAAAAAAATATCACTGTTACCTTCATGTCTTCATATCTTTAGGTTCGATTTTTGTTCTTTATTATTGAGATCCGCGATTTAAGGCAAATTTTTTGTAATCGATCTTGCTAGAAGGAACCACCAGTTCCAATATATATACATATATAAATATTATATTATATAGTATGATATAATATTTATAATATAATATATATATGAGTATATATGGGGGTAAGATGTATAGTATATGGTAGTATTGGTTTTTTTTTGTATCGGGTTATGCCGTGGTTGCGGCTGAAGGTCCCTTGATGGACGGGGTTTTCGCGTTGACGTTTCGATGGAATCCTCCATCCATCTTTTTTTCAAAGCGTTTGATTCACTGGTTCGGATGATCCTTGGCGTTGAATTGTTGAATGAAATTCAACGCCAAGACACCGACCTGTGAACAACGCTATTTGAAAAAGATGGATGAGATTCCATCGAAACGTCCAGTCGCGAACCGTCCAGCAAGGGACTTCAAGCTAACACGGAATACCCGAAAAACCACTATTACAATGTCACAACCCGTGAGAAGCATTCGTCAAAACCAGGGGATATATAATATATATAATATATATATATAATCTATATATATATATCTAATAATATATATATATATATATATATAATTTGGGGGGGGGGGGCGGGTAGAAAATAACGACATATGGTAAAAAATGTAAGAAATACTATTTGCCGTTCCTAAATAAATATTTTAACTTAACAGACCAGAAATTTATCATAATAATTATATTCATGTACTAATATACCTGCTACGATGAGAGTCTTAAAGAGTTTGGAAAATAGTTCGCGAAACGCACTAAAACCTGTTTCTAAACTTTAAATGGATATAGACAGAGCGTGCGTAACGGCGATGTAATCTATTGTAATCATATATTCTGTATACGGCCGAATATTAAATTTTTAGGGATTCAACCAAGGTAGCAATCTGTCCTCCCCAAAAATTGAACTTTGAATTATGAATAACAAAAAATTAGACTCTACACCTTTCATGCTTGACTGTTAAAACTATGGCGAGGTAAATGAAATACAGAAGTGCGGATAACTGCCAATGATTAAAATTTTAAACATTTGTAACAGGATAAGCATAGTATCGTGTATTCAGAGAGACAAATATAGGAAATTATATAATGCCTGATACACCGTAATTTATTAACAAGGCAGTCACTTTATCAGAGAAAAATTCCCTTTTAAGGTATCTCAATATAAGTTTTTATTTATATAAAGAATATGATTTTGGGCATAATTTGTGATCTAATCGCATTTATATGGATAACACGTACATTATAATATATAATATATAAATTTATATAATATATATAATATTAGATATATATATATATATATATATACTATGTTATCATATAAATAATAAGATATATATATAATATATATTATATATATATATTACATATATTATATACATATAGTTATGATATATATATATATAAATAGTATATATATAAATATATATAAATATATATATAAACAGAGGAAGCTCCGTTATTCGGGGCTCTATGATCCGGGGATCCAATCATCCGGGGTTTCCGGAGTGGCCGATTTTTTTTTTTTAATAAGGTGTTTTTTGACGCCAATTCGCTTTAATTATGTATTAATTTTCATTAAAAAATAAATAAGATGTCATATTTACATATTTAGATTATTAACACTCATTATGGGTTAAAACTATTAATGCAATTAAAAATATATGTTGTAATTATTATTTATTTAAAAAAATAAATAAAATAAAGAAAGGAAAAAACACGGCCAAGCTGGTATCGGGAGAATGACAAGTTTCGGGAAACTACCACTGTTTGATTCATATATCAAGAAAGGCGGTAATAGTAAAAGTCATTCTATGAAACTCCCACTGGGCTGTTTGTCTGCTGAAGATAATTATTTGCTCAGTTGTGGCCTTTTGCTCATCCATTCTAAAACAAACCCAAAAATGTCGCAAAAAAGAAAACGTGTCGTGTAGCAATTGAACAAAAAGTTGTTATAAATGAAACTGAGTTGAAAAAGGTGAAAAGTATAAATAATTGTCCGCTGAATTTTGAGTTGGTCAGCCTACCCGTTCACGGATATTGTAAAGAAGAAATAAGAATTATTTCGTACATCGTGTCCGTCGTCGGTCCAAAAGATTGTGTCCTTTTTCGGAAACCAATAAAGGAACCTCTACATTAACGTCCGATCAAGCGGTGTATCCTCATTGGTTTTATGTAAAAACGCGCGGAAGGAGTTTCCAATTTCCGTCGCCAGTGGTGAGTGAAAAAAGCGTTATGGTTCAGTGGAAAGTTTTAAAAATTGAGGAACCATTCTCCGCATCTCAATGGATGGCTTGAACGAAATTTTTAAAAAAAGAACACGGTATGGGCAGTTTGGACCATGCAAGATGAGAGTCCTTAGGCGGTGATTATGTTGCAAGCCACAATAAATTATTGGAAAATTTTAACTTTTTTGGATTACAAAATTTTAATTAAACACCGGATCAAGTTTATAATGTTGATGAATCAGAATTGTTTTGGAAAATGCTTTCTTCCAAAAACTCATAGCAGCTCAAATCTCGAAAATCTACTCCTGTCACAAATCCAGCGAAGGAAAGACTCATAATTTGACTTTGTTTCTAATGATACAGAGAACACAAGTTAACATTAATTGTTTATAGGGAAGGCAAAACAAACATCGGTCGGTTGGTAAGGTACCGAAACTAGAAGTCATCCTTACGACATATTATAATCAACTAAAAGCTTGGATTTACATCAACCAATTTGTACGTCATGGTTTAAGGACAATTTTGTACCTTCAGTACATCAATACTTAAAAACAAAGGTCCACCCCTTAAGAGCTGTTTTATTGCTCGATAATGCCCCGTTCCATTCAGCTGGACAATCTTGGGCCACCGAAGATGGACAAATTTTCGTTCATTATCTTCCAGCAAAACGTAACGTCACGCTAATCCAGCCGATGGATCAAGGGGTAATATTAAGTTTAAAAAAACTAAAAGATACAAAAAATTTCCTTCGATTTCTACTCAACAAAAATAGTAGCACCGAGTCAATAAAAGAAATCCTAAAGAAGTGGAGGAATAAAAGACGTTTACTTTTGGCTGGGTGTGATGCCTGGGTAAATTTAACATACAACATTAAAACTTTCATGGGCGAAAATATTAGAACAAGAAGATTTAATCCAGCAAACCTCAGAAGATATTGAAACTGACACATATCTAGACATCGCTAAAGCTCTCCCGGATTTCGTCCATGTTTGTCAAGGCATGATATGATAAATTGGCTGGAAAGTGACTATGACTGAAGAGGGTTTCGAAAAACTAACAGAAACCGAAATAGCAGATCTCCACAAAAAGACGGGTTATCGACCTCTTCGATGACAACGAAGATTCGTTTATTGTTTTGGAAACAAAATAATTAAACACATCTGAAGCGTTGGAGCGACGGAACTTCTTTTAGATTATTTAGAACAGGAGAACGCTGATTATAGCAGAATCATCAAATTACAGGCCTGAGAACAGATATTACCAACAAATCTTTAATTAAAAACAAAGTAAAATTACTGATTTTTTCTCTAAATGAAAAATTTAATACATATGTGTTATGAACATTTGTATAACATATTGAAAATTAATAATAATTAAAACGTTTGTTTTCTTAATTAAAAATAATATCTGCGGACTACCCACGTTTTTCTTAGTTAACATCCCTAACTAGCACTTTAATCAATAAAAAATTGTGATTCAATTTATCCGGGGTTTTCGATTATTCGTGGACCCCCAACCGAGTTTATTACCCGGATAACGGAAGGTCCCACACTAAATATATAAAAATTTATTAAAGGAAACTCCCAATAATAGTTACTAACACAAAGTATAAAATGTTTATTAATTATTTTTTTTTAAATTAATTTATTTTTATTAAAATCAACCATTAAGTCAAGTAATTATGGAGCAATAACTAAAATATGGTAAATTATGCTGAACTTTTTTTCAAGAGGAAAACTCCGAGTTTAAGTTAGTAGGAATGTACTGTTGAAGTTCACATTTGGTTCCGAAATATCAGACAATGTAATTTTTGAAATCATTTTAACAGTTTCAGTTTAATTTCTCTGTAGAAACTTGACGAATCTCTTGGCTACTAGTTACTAACCCAGCGTTCTTCTTTTTTATTCATTTTAGGTCATGTTCGGTTGTATATGTATTATCACTGAAAAAACTGTTAGTAAAAATAGTTATTTTATTAAAAAATCTATTATAATATGTTTTGTTCCAAACGCTATGTTTAAATTATAACGTCTTCCGTACCACATTTCTATAAAAAGCATTTAGAATGATCTATTTTCTTCGAAAATCTGATTATCTTATATATTTCATGTATGTTTTAAATGGTTTTTGTAATAACTTTCACAATATCGAAACGTTTAAGACATACAGAAATGTATGAAGCGTAACCTATGCTCATTAGTCGAAACGATATAATGAGGGTAGAAATGGCGTATGCCCCCAGTGAGTAAGTAGGTTACCTACCTTGGCAATTTCCAGAATTTTTTTTCATTATAATAAAATTAGGAAGAAATAAAAGTGTTTAAAAAAATTATATAGCACTTTTCAAGTTATGAACGCGAGCAGCTTTCTTCAGTTTAATAATTGGAAGTCTAACACCTGATAAGAAAATAGTATTTTATCATAACTACCATGCTATGCGCGGCTCGCTCGCTTGGACTTGATTCACTATTATCGGCACTGCTTAATTCCTTATGTTACCTAACGAAATAAAATTTTATCCTAAAACCTGGCCAAGAACATATGTATGAATTTAAAAAAAATACATGTAAATCGTATAAGTAGTTCTCGAGTGATAGCGCATTAACGGATAACAGGCAGAGAGAGAGACTATGTCATTTTGAGTGTATATTATAGATTAATAGATGATTTTTTTTCGAGTGGCGATATAAGTCATATCTTTTCAATCTCACAATCTGCTAAAGAAACATTAAAGTGGACTCTTAAAAGCAAAATATTTTTAATATCTTATTAAGTTTTCTCAACCCAAACAAGAAGAAAGATGCCTGTTCATGATTTATGTACTTTTATGAACCTAAAAGAGTAAGATAGTCAACAACGTTTATTAATCAATGGTGTGCGTGGTTAATAAGCCAATTAAGTAATAGAGACCGAAAAATTTTGATGATGGTCATCTTATGTAAAAAAATATTATTGGGTTTCTTTATCAAGGGTTCCTATTATTGTTTGGCTACTATTTATAAGCCAGTTTAAAAACGCTAATTTATTCTAGTCTGTCTAAAAATCACTTCTGGATTAGGTCGATTTTCTAGTTCAATAATTTTTCCAAATGTCTTTTGACGCGGAACAGTCGTATGCGTCTGCCAGTAAATCTTCACCTGAAGTTTCCTCTAGTTCAAGAAATATTGTGGATCTTTAAATACTTGTCTCAACAAATATTAGCCGTTTTAAAGTGTTTTTATTTATATGGGTAATTTTTGAAAATAGTATAAAAGCTCCAAATTTTTTTGGCATATGTTTTTCTATCTACAGTTGCTGTAAGGTAAACTCATTGATTAAATTTTTGGGTGGTATGATACTATTACTATTTGCTAGCCTTTATGGATACGGATTTATTATATAAAACAACATGCTACGTAATTTTACAGGGAAAACATGCCCACTGCATAATTTTAACGTATGCAAAAAAAAATTCTTATAGGTGTAAAGACGACGTGAGAGTAATGCGTAACATAATAATGGTCAAATGTAAAAGTAACACATAACGCTTAAAGTTTTTTGTCTGATACATAGATGTCGCTCTTATTCAGAAAAATCACTTAATCTTCGAACGATACGTTCAAATCAAAATTTCATCTCATTTCGACGATTAGCTTACAATGTATAATTCTGGTTTTAGTTGACGCTAGGTTTGATATTTTCGAACAATGGAAAAAAATCGAATTTTCTCTGTGTTGTACTGTTTTTTAATGGTAAAAAAATACGCGTTTAAGCAAAACAATGGCTTGATATGTGTAACGGGGATTCCTACTTCCTGGACAAACACTCATCATTTACCTGGTATGGCTGAATTTAAATCTCGGCCGTACAGATACAAATGATGCAGAAAATGCTGCTGGACGCCCAAATGAGGTGGTTATACTGGAAAACATAAAAAAAAATATCCATAAAATTGTTTTGGATGACCGTAAAGCGAAAATGCTGCCAGATAGCTGACATCCTAATAGATAGCAGAAGAACATGTTGAGTTATATTCTTGCATGAACATTGGCGCATTGAGAAAGCTCTGTTGGGCAAACTGGGGTATCGCTTTTGCTCACAGTGGACCCAAAAAACAACAACGAGTGATGACTCTTCAAGTGCTTTTGGACCTGTTTTAAGCGGAATAAATAGTCTCTCTCTCTTTCCTCTGCATGCATATGGTCAATGGATGAGACATGAAGCCACCACTACACAACCGTGAATCGAATCGCAGTCAGTTGGAGTGGGGGGGGAGTCCCCTGCAGCCGGTAAAGCATCCCGACGAACCAAAGATACTAAAGCCGGCTTGCGGAAGTTTTTTGGTCCTCTGTATTTTGGGAATGTGCAAGGAATAATTTCCATCTGATTATGCTGAGAAGGGAAAAACCATCAATTAGCGAATTTTATATAAATTATTGGTGCGTGAGCAGGCAGAAATTCGCAAAGAAACGGGCCCCAAATGAACAAGAAAAAGTGCTATTTACATGGCAATGGTTATGATGGTAAAATGCATGAACTGAAGTATACGGGTTGCTTCCCTATCGCACCTGTACTCTCCAGAATTCCCCGTCCCGCCAGCGACTATTGTATCTATTCGTAACCTCCACAAAAAGCTCGCGGGAAAAAAGATTTGGCTTCAGTGAAGAAGTTATCGCCGAAACTGAGGCTATTTATGAAGGCAAGGACGCAATCCATCTATCAAGAAAAGTATAGAAATGTTGAGAAAAGCTGGACTGATTATATCGAATCCTTAAAAATGACAGTATATATAGAATAATAAGGTCGAGAGAGATTTTGCAAAAAAAAAATGTGTTTTAAGTAGCTAAACCAGAACTTTTCGTGCCTACGTGTTACTTTATTGTAATAAAAATAAAAATTTTGTGTACTAGATTAGCTTTTCTTAACTGAAGTCGCTCAGCTACGGCCGAAGTTACGAGCACAACGCATTTGTCCTGAGAAAGAAGTCAATTTTTTTGTGATAATAAATCTTATGGTTGCTTCCTGCTATCAACTGTCTATGTAAACGAATCCATTATCGTTGCTATAAAAAGAAGGGACCATTGTTTTACCCTTTTCTAAATAGTTAATCTTGAATGGTACCCTGTGACTCTCAAATAACTGTTACCATCATTTTTCGGTCGATAAACAGTTTTTCGTGTTTTGTTCGGTGGCATCGTTTTCACCTGTACGCTAACTCACTGTTTTAAACTGCTGGTTCTTTTTCTCCCAGTAAAATTCCGTGTAAAGATGGATCCCAGGTTTTGTCTACAGTCAAACAGACAAAGGACCCGAAAGTCCTTCGAATTAACAGCTGCAACTTTTTTCGAAACACGATTTAGAAATGTCCCTTTACTGTTGTTTCCCGCCCATATCAGCTTTTTACATTTTTAGAACTTCAATGCAGGATATTATGAACCCGTTTTTCAAATGTCTATCATCTCACAGCCATGTTACGGTTACGAAGCTTAATGTAATGATCTTCCATCACGATAGCCATCATTTTTATATCGACTCATTTCTTGAGAAGAAATAGCACTCCAATGTCCGCAACATACCAGACATCTTCTGTACTCACTACTGTCACGTTTAAAATTCCATTTATCTAGTAATAAATTTGTCATAAATCTTGGTGTAGAGTCACCATGAACTTCTTTCAGTTCAGTTTTTTATCTGAGGCCCCAGTTTTACTTGTTATAAATAAAAAGTTATTGCTGCTCGATTTCCTCTTTTTAATATTAATATCATTTTTTCTACTTTCTACAAAACGTTTAACACCGATCACTTACGACAGCTGTCAACAAACCACTAATACTAATTTAGTTGTCAAACTATTCGATACTCACGGTTATTAAAAAATGAAAATTTATAATCCATTGAAAACGTCCAAAATAGCAGAAAGAAATTGAGACTGAAAAAGAAGAGGATTATATATATATATATATCTATATATATATATATATATTTATAATATATATATAATATATATATATAATATAGTAGTATAGATATTATATATAAATATAATATAAATATAATATATATATAATATATAACATATATAGATATAATATATAAATATATATAATATATATAAAATATAATATAACAAATATGTATATATATATAATATATTATAGTGGGGCTGCAGGTCAATATTTAAATATTCATGACCTTGGGTAGTGAAATCAACCTTTTTTCTTAGTCGAGGCTTTCGAAATTATATTTATTTCTTCTTCTGGACATCTGGAAAGACAAAAATTTTACTTTTTTCTTTATATTGTTTAAGAGTGAAAAATTGTTTTTTTAAGTACATTCATATGGTTTGAAAAAAATCAAAACAAAAAAGAAAAATGGCATGAGAAAAAAGAAAAATGATTGACTTACCAAAGTGGTTTTTCTATAAACAAAACAAGCAGTCATTTGCACAGAGGGATATTCCCCAATATACTATTGTTAACTACATAACATTATAATTAAACAGAAAAAATATAAAACGTGCCCAAAATGGGCTGGCCTTGGTACTTATCTGTTTAATCCCGTAAACCAGTAAATTAACAGTTTAGTACTGACCATAATTCTGCCCATTTTGCCTTATCAGAAGCTTCTGATAGTCTAAAAAGCATAAATTTGGTTTAATATATATATGTAAATAATATAGATATATATATAGTAGTAGATATATATATATATAAATAGTAATATATATATATGTAAATTATAATATATATCGTATAGCGTATATATAATATAATAATATATATAATAAACATATATATATATATATATATATATATATATATATAATATATATATATATATATATATATATATACTTATAATTTAATTATACTATGCTTTTTTTTTTAATTTGAAAAGGAAAAAAAAGATGCTCTTGCTTATGAAGGAATGTTCTTCGTGGATTTATTTTTCCGATGGCTAGACGGTACATCAAAACCCGTTGGTCCTGCCCAATTAGAATCTATAAATCTGCCAGATTAAAATAACATTACGATAGTGATATAACATTTCACATTCATTTATGTATATGAACAAACAAGATAGTAGAATATATATAGCCCCTATCACTAAAAGGTTCTAAAAGTGTAAGATAGCCGTTAAGTTGCTATAGAATTTAAAACCTGTAGCTGTCCAACTTGATTATCCGTTTTTAACAGTTGTATGTTTTATGTATCGTAAATATCACCAGTTAAACGTCGTTATAAAATACTTTGATAACAGAAAATCAAAAGCTAAAGCCTTGGAAGGAGGTAGACAAAAAACAATTTTTGAAATTTTTATTGTGATATGCCATTTTTGTTAGATTTAAACTTACATATACTTTTCTTGCTACAATGAAAATAAAGATAATAATTTTTTTTACCTGATCATCAGAAGGAGAAAAGAATATTGGTTTGTTCGAATAATTTCAATCAAATCAAACCTTTAAAATCTAAAATTCCTTTAGGTCATATAACATATTTATGAATTGTTTTACTTGTTTATAGAAGTTCATGGGATTAAAATTATTTTTTTATTTTTAGTATATTCCCTTTTAATGCGCTGCTAGCAATTAATTTTGTTTTCTGAAGATAACTTTGGTAACAGACTACATACATTCGAAGAACAAAAAGGTATTGGATTTCATGGTGTTCTTTTAACAGCGAAAGTTTTGCGTTGCTGTTATAACCATTGAGGATATTGGCCGAAAGAAAACATATGACAAAAACAAAGGCTAATAGGACATCGATTTTAAAAACTGATCAAGTGCATAATCTTAGGTAAGTGAATATATTTTAACTAAAATATAGTATTTATCCAAAGATTTGTGCTAGAGACATATTCTTGACAAAGCCGCAGGACGGTTTGATCAATTATTTAAATTACTTTTTGTTAGAGACGCTTATTGTCATTGCTGATCTACATATTATGTTAGTATAACTTGAAGTGGCCAGATTTTTGCAGCAACTAGTATGCTATGAACTTTTTGAAGTAAACTTCCCTTTAATCATCTGTAATAATTAAACAACTACAAAAAATGGTAAAG
>CM032446.1:153121237-153231237 GCA_019049505.1 Pachyrhynchus sulphureomaculatus | reverse complement strand
AATTTAAAATAAGACGATAAGTGCTTACTACAGCGTTTTCTATTTGTCTTTCCTGTCAGCTCCTGGTTTGATTGGAACTGTAAACTTTTTGAATGATCGTGGATTGAAAAACAATATTGAAAAGAGAATAAAAAAAGCAGCCAGAAACTCAAGATCCATTTGTTTTTACGCTGACTGCGACAGATATACAGAGTGCCCCATATGTAGGGAATAACGATTCCACAGCAATTATTAATCAGTGTATCAAAAAAATGTTTAAATAAAAGTTATAGGGTGTTATACGGCACACAGACTGACTTTTAATGGAAAGCACTACATATTATTTTATTTTTGAGTTCTACTAAAAATTCTGGATATTATTTGTCTAACTTACTATATGTCTAAATTGAACTATTTTGGAATTATTTTCATTTGAAATTTAAAATAAAAAAAGACAAAAACACTATTAATAAATATCTAGGTTTATTTTTAAGGTAACAATTGTTCAAAATGTCTACCGTTAACAGCAGGGCAATGACCCAATCTGTCATAAACAGCCTGAACAAAGTTTTGTAGAAAATCCGGAGTGATCTGTGCTGCTTCATATTGAATACTTTGTTGTAAATCTTCTACAGTTTTAGGTCGACTTCTGTAAACTTTTTCAAATGACCCCATAAAAAAAATCGATTGGCGTAAGATCGAGACTCTTTGCAAGGCATTCTACAGCACTTCTTCTGCCTATCCATCGATTGGGAAAAATCGCATCCAAATATCTACAAATATTGATTTCATAGTCAGGAAGTGCTCCGTCCTGTTGATACCACAGATTCCTGTTAGGGGTATCCAAATTATTTTCATCGGGAAAAAGACCTGCACAAATTGAAATAACTTGCTCTTGGAGTAACTGTAAATACCGCTGTCCTATAAGATTTCCATCGATAAAAAAGGGACCAATTATATGACGTCCACAAATCCCTGCCCACAAGTTTATCTTTTGTAGTCTTTAAGAATGACTGTCGATTATCCAGTGGGGATTCTCAGTAGACCAGTATTGGCGATTATGCCTATTAACTCTTCCGTTAAGACAAGATGTGGCCTCGTCAGAAAAAACAATATTATGAATTAAGTTAGGATCATTATTGATTCGTTCGATCATGACCTCACAAAATTCAACGCGTCTATCGTAGTCCATCTTCATTTAATTGAAGAATACGGCTTAAGGTACATTTACTTATATTGTGGTCTAGGCAAAGCAAAGTGGGGGATTTTCTGTAATTTCCAATAAAACATCTAACTTTTTATCATCGCTTGTTTTAACTTTTGGAGGTCCAGATTTAGAACGATCCTTAATATGACCTGATTGTCTAAATCGTTTTAATCTTTTGCTAACTACGAATTGGGTAATATGCTCTCGATTCGAATATTCTGCGTTAAAAAATTCACACATCTCCTGTTGTGTTCTCCTACGATCTCCGTAACCAACTATCATTAACAAAGTGATACTTTCAGTTTCTGTTAAATGTACCATTATCATATTACGTTCAAATAGTAGTTTCACAAAATGCAGCAATAAACGTTTTCGTCAATAAATCATTTTTTCACGCTTTAACTTGTTACTTGACAGTAAATGTTTGACACAAGCCAGCTTATTTATTTTTTTTTAATTTGATATCCTTAATTTCAAATATCAATAATTCCAAAACAGTTCAATTTATACATATGGTATGTTAGACAAATAATATCTAGAATTTTTAGTAGAACTCAAAAATAAAATAATATATAGACTTTTCCATTTCAAGAAATTTAAGAAGGCGTAATTTCTTCGAAGACATTTTATTGTCAACATCAGCCTGTGTGCCGTGTAACACCCTATAACTTTTATTTAAATATTTTTTGATACACTGATTAATAAATGCTGTGGAATCATTATTCCATAAGGCATGGGGCATCATATATATATAATATATATATATATATATATATAATATAATATATATATATATATATATAATATATATATATATATAAATATATATATATATATATAATATATATATATATATATATATATATATATATATATATATATATATATATATATATATATATATATATATATATATATATATATATATATATAAATCTTAGTCTTAGCAACCTTGTTTATTTGTTATCATACATGGTGCCCCATTTTAATATACCAGGCTTCTTAATTTGTTTATGTCAACTTTTAGTAAAAAAAAGTTTCAGACAAAGGTTTGAAGGGGCAATAAAATGATATAATTGTGATAACCTTGGACGATCATTTTAAAGGTCATTTTAAGGTCAACTTTAAATTTCTTAAAATAGGAACCCATTTTTTTATTACGCCATCATGTTTCTCTAACAAAAAACACAACTGTTCTTCGGAAAATTTTTCTCGATTATAATTTAGATTTCCAGAATTCCTACGTCATATCGAATCCTTCATTTTGAATTTCTTAAGGTTAGGGACAAACCATGCCTCGATGGGGTTAAACCAATTTGGATTCAGCGTCCCAAAAATTATCTTTTTTTTTAGTATGGTTGTAACGAAAACGCCAAACTAAGTAATTTCAACGGACGATTTCTCCGACAAGAAATAAAGTATCTGGAAAATTCAAAATGCCTTTTGAAGGCGAATAGATGCCGCAACGAATTTTGTGGAGAAAAAATAAATCGCGGTGTAATATAATTCCGAATGCGAAAAGCCGTATTTTTTTCCATTTTGCAATTCGGATTTGGATTCAGTACTTAAAAAAACCTTCGAAAAAGTATAGTCTGGTCTCAGGGTTTGAAAAATGTTAGCCTGTGTTATTTTAATAGAAGGAACAGAAAAATTACAAATTTAGCTTTAACAAAAAAATACGTTGAAACAAATAAAATAATTTATTTACTAAAGATTAAAGCACACCAAACTACTTAACCTAACATATAAATAAATATTTAGGAAAGGTCGGCAAAGTTTTTAACATTTCTGGAATAGTATATACAATAGAAACAACTGAATTGTAGGGAAAAATACATACTAAGTCAAAATTGTAAAATTAATAGGTGTTTCGGTTAATAACGTCGATTTTTTCGAAACTTTTAAGCATTTATTTCCATCACAAAATGAATTACCTTAATAATCAAGTATTGGCCATCGTTAGCTATGACTCTTTCCCATCTTTCTGTCAAAGAATGGATCCCGCACCAGAAGAACTTTTTATCGTTTGAGGCCAACCAAATTTTCACTTCTTCATAAGAATGTAAGTGTTATTCTGAAAGTGCGTGCTGCATCGATCGAAATAAGTGGTAGTCTGAAGGGGCTAAGTCCGGTGAATACGGCGGGGGGGTAGAATGTCCCATTTGATGTTTTCCAAATAGTTTTTTACACAGTTTGCAACAGGGGGCCAAGCATTACCATGTTGAAAAATGACTTTATCGTATCTTTGGGCGTATTCTGGTCGTTTTTTCTTCAATGTTCGGTTCAACTTTACCAATTGTTGTCGCTATCGATCGCCAGAAAGCGTTTCACCAGGTTTCAGCGGTTCGTAATACACAGCTCCTTTACTATCCCACCAAATACACAGCAAAGCTTTCTTTCCCTGTATATTGCGCACTGGTTGTGATGTTGAGGGCTGGCCTGAGTCTACCCAAGTTTTTTGGGTTGGAGCATGTTCGCCATAAACTTCAACCAACAATCGATAACTTTCAGCAGCCATTGTCTTCAAATGAAAGAAGGTTATTAAACTTCCCCGCAAAACGTCTTTTTCTGGTGAAACACGACATACTCAAAGCTATGAAGAACTATGTCTTTCGCACAATGACAATTAATAACGAAATGGCTTTCGATGGCGTATATTTTCCAAAATGCCATAGACGTAACTAGTCTATAATAATAAGTGTATTAATAACGCCATCTCTTAGCAAAATCGACATTATTAACCGAAACACCTATTATAATAATTACAATATTTATACAAACAGAGATTCAACAAGGCAACTTGGTTATGAATTATTTCGTTAGACTTTATTTCAAGTAAAGTTTAGTTAGTACTAGTCTATTTTAATGCTCACAAATATAAAAGAAATTGAACCCTAAAGGAAAATATCTAAAAAATACCTTAAATAATAATCAATTAATACACTGCTCCGAATTTGGTCTAATGCCAAAAATTTACTTTAGGCAATACCTTATTAGGAAAACATTTAGAAAACGTGAGCACTGAAAATCTAAGGGATGTAGAAATCTTCTGACTTCTAGGATTCTATAAGGTATAAAAAATTTATTTAGACCAAATTATTACAAAAAAGGTGATATGCAACTCCGAAGTACTACATCTCTAGTATCCTTTCCATAAAGTTAATATACTTAATAACTTTTTCCTTTCTTTTTAAGAAAACGTTCCTTTTAGCTGAGACCATAGGGATTTTAAAGCTGCCCATAAACTCCAAATTGTAATATACCAAAGGGCCCATTTGCTGGCATTAAACACATGGTTCGAGGTATATATCTTTGAAGAAAATGCAACTCTGTATAAAGGGAACCTACACCAATTACAAAACCAGCAATTCCAAGAAAATTATGAGCTAATTTTGCAACTACTGGTCGAATAAATGATGAAAATGTTCTGGTTTTGGCTGCTACAAGTCCAGTAGCTACAGCTACGAAGACCAGAATCCAAGAGACCAAACCTAAAAAAAAAAAAACAGAATAAATTTATTCTATAGTCACAGATCTTGAAAATGGGTACAATGTTTAATATTTCAAGAGAATATGAAGAATATACTAGGATATTGTGCTTAGCAGCGTATGCTCACCACTTTACCACGATAAAATAATTCTTTTATATTAGTATATAATTATCAGGCCGCAGCTTCATCCGCATGTACTTGCCTTATCCTCTGTTTGTAAATGAATCAAAAATTTAAAGAGTACTTTACACTTAATTTACTTCGCTATGCATCATTGGTCAAATATAATTTTTAGTGTTCCGCACGAAACCTTATAATATCACTTCGGTATCTGTCTCTCTGTCCGTTTGTCACACTCGATTTTCTCCAAAACTATTTGACGTAGAAAGTTGAAATTTGGCACTAAGATAAGAATTGATGGCCTCATCAGAGCCGTGTAGTTCTGAAAGTTAAATTTTTACTTAAGGCGCTAGTTTAGGGGGTGATATCGAAAGTGAAAAAAAATTTTTTTAACAGATCATCGAGTGAGGTGTGAAATGAAAACTTGTAAAAAACACGAGTTTAAAAATATTTATAATAGTGTTGCGCACACTTTTCTTCATATTATTTTAAAAAAAGTGGCGAAAAGTCGCTATCCCCCTCCCCTTATCTCGAAAAGTACTGATCAAAAGATTTTGAAAAAATTTTGGAATATTCTCCACTGGTGTAGATTGTACGAAAATTATCTGGTACATAAAAAAACAGGGTCATCAGTTTTCAGTGAAGATCGGAAAAAAACTTTGTTGAAAACTCATTTGAGGCGTGTTTTGTGAAGTCACTGATCATTTTATACCTCTGTAACAAATATTTTTATTTTAAAAGGCAGTCAAAGTACCGAAGACTAATTGCGCAAATCTGACTTTCACTTGGCTGGTTATTTATGATTAATACTACTACGTACAAAATTGCTGTTGGTCCAGGTTAAGTATTTTTCATTAATATAACTAAACACGTACAAATACTACAGGCTAGTTTTCATATATTTCGTCGTTGCTGAACCAATTTTAAAACCTGGCGATATAATGTGAAAAAAGCATCTAATCAGTCAGTAAGTATCTTTTGATATTATTAGTATTCCGTACGGAACACTTATGGAATCACTGGTGTCAGTCCGTCTGTCTGTCCGTCTATCTCCCACACCCGATTTTCTCCAAAGGTATTTGACAACGAAAGTTGAAATTTGGCGCAAATATAGGAATTGATTGTCTAATCAGAGCCGTGTAGTTTTGACAGTAAAATTTTGACTTAAGAGGTTAGTTTTAGGGGATGAAATCGAAAGTGAAAAAAAAAATTACCGGGATGTCAAATGAAAGCTTGTGAAAGCACTGGTTCAAACATATATATGACGTCATACTTGCGCATACTTTTCTTTGGGTTATTTTTAAAAAAATATCCACCCACCCTATCTCGAAAAGTACTGAACAAAAAATTTTGAGAAAGTTCTGGAATATTCTCCCTAGGGTGTAGATTAAACCAAAATGATCACGAGTGCATTACCTTTGCTGATTTATCTGGTATATAAAAAAAAAAAAACAAAGATCGGAAACAAACTTTGTTGAAAACTTATTTAGGGTGGATTTTTTGAAGTCATTGATCATTTTATACCTCCGTAACAAAAATTTTGGTTTTAAAAGCAACACTAACACATGGGCTGAAAAGTCCCGGGCCTAACACATAGATGGCGCTAGTTTTATTGCAGTCACCTTTTTTTCAGTTAATACTAACCTTCAAAAGACAGCTGTTAAAATTTCATGATATTCTATTCATTAGTTTGTGAGTTATTGTGCTAAGAGTGACGCTACTTTTGTTATTTTCAAAACAATGGATCAAAAACAATTTCGTGTTTCAATTTTACACTGCTTCTTGATGGGAAAAAATACCGTTCAAGCGAAGCAATGGCTTGAAAAGTGTTATGGGGACTCCGCTCCATCAGAAACAACAATAAAACGTTGGTTTGCTGACTTCAAACGTGGTCGTAGAGACACCGATGATGCAGAACGCAGTGGACGTCCAAATGAGGCGGTAACACCAGAAAACATCAAAAAAATCCATAAAAATCGTTTTGAATGATCGAAAAGTGAAGTTGCGTGAGTTAGCTGACATCGTAAAGATATCAAAAGAACGTGTTGGCTTTATATTGCATGAGCATTTGACTATGAGAAAGCTCTGTTCAAAGTGGGTGCCGCATTTGTTCACTGTTGATCAAAAACAAGAACGTGTTGATGATTCTGAGCAGTGTTTGGCCACTTTTCAACGTAACAAACCGGTAATTTTTGCGTCGATATGTGACAATGGATGAAACATGGATCCATCACTTCACTCCGGAATCAAAACGATCGTCATCTGAGTGGACAGCAACTGGTGAACCTCGTCCAAAGCGCCCGAAAGCACAACAATCGGCTGGAAAGGTTATGGCCTCGGTATTTTGGGATGTGCGTGGCGTAATATTCATCGACTATCTTGAGAAGGAAATACCATCAACAGTGAATATTATATAGCGTTATTGCAGCGTTTAAAGGCCGAAATTGCAAAAAAAACGACCGCATATGGCAAAAAAAAAAATTTTGTTTCATCAAGACAACGCACCGTGTCACAAGTCAATCAAAACAATGGCAAAACTACATGAATTGAACTTCGAATTGCTCCCACATCCACCGTATTCGCCAGATTTGGCTCCCAGCGACTACTGGCTGTTCGCAGACCTGAAAAAAATGCTCGCCGGTAAGAAATTTCGCACGAATGAAGAGGTTATCGCTGAAACTGAGGCCTATTTTGAGGCAAAAGATAAATCGTTCTACAAAAGTGGTATTGAAATGTTAGAGCGGCGCTGGAATGATTGCGTTGCTCTTGATGGAGATTACGTTGATAAATAAAGCTAATTTTGAACCAAAAAAACCGTGTTTTCTTTGTTAGGCCCGGGACTTTTCAGCCCATGTGTTAATTGCGCAAGTACGATTTGCACTTGGTCATTTTTTTTTTTTATTTTTACTCAATTCAAGACAGTAATTAAATTTTGTGTAATTGAGTTACTAAGCTTTCCTTCTTGTATCTAACCTATTGAGTAAATAAAGTACATATATATACCTGGTAACTGTTTTTTTTATTTTTCTTAAGTTATCAAATAGGCTACTTTACAAAATAATCTAGGTAACTACTTATTCAAGAAACTACAAATTAGTAAAATTCTGTTAGACGATTAAATTACTTCCTGTAGTTTAAACTCTTTGCAGTAGATTTAAAATTCTTAATTCTTAATATTTTTAAAAGTGATCTTCCTTATAAAAATAAAGTCTAAAATAAACACTAAATTTGACCTTCTCACAGTAAGAAATAACTTAATCCCAGCATCAAAACTAAGTATATTATTGAGAGATATTAATAAAAGGCACCTGAGCAAAGAAAAGGTTTCTAATAAGATTGAAAATAACGAAAAATAATGAAATTTTCATTCCTCAACGCCGAGATCCCTGCAACCACTCCTATATATATTATATAATATGTTTCACTGTAAATAAATATGTTACAATTTTGTACAGTATCACAACCAGAAACTAGAGAAAGTTCGCATAATACTGTTAAAGTTAGATAATATTTAACGATCCCCCCACTCTTTCCCCCTTCCCCTAGCAGAAACTTTTCTGATTCTTCGACTCCAGGAACTTTAAAAAGGTCGTATAACCCGATATATATATGAAGGCTATTTGACTATAGAAAAATTATTTTATATCCCAGTCAAAAACCAAGAAAAATTCTCATATTACACTTGAAAATACCCCCACCTTTTGAATCTGGAACAATGAAAATAATGAAAAAAAAAGTAATGTTTCGATTCGAAGTCACTCTTCTGTACTCTTTGTGCTTCGGCACCGATATGTTTTATTATAAATGATTATGCATAAAATTTGCTTATTCTCCCATCCCAAAAATTCTCATAACATTATTGAAACCATATAAGATTCTCCCATCTCTTTCACCTCCTTACCCTCTTAAAGTTGATAGTAATAAAGAAGTCACTTAATTTTCATAGTCTCTCAGTGCAAGAACCCTGAAATGGTTATATATCGAGATATATATGCAGAAACCTTTCTAACCTCCCACCCTACCCCAATAGCCCCATATATATTTTACTATAAATAATATATTTATATTATATTTACATCAAAAATTCTAGAAATACTATTAAAACTATAAAATATTTAACGACCCCCATCCCTGCCTCCCCCTTTAAGGGTTAAAATTTAAAAAATAACGTAAGTTCAAAAACCTTGAAAAGAACATATACTAAACAACACCTCTAATTACCTCCGCCACTATTTTCACCTCTTTTTGTTTTACTATAAATATTTCTGCAAAATATTTGTTTCTTATCTCAACGAAAAACCAGGAAAAATTGCCATATTAGTATTAAAACCACACAAAATTTATCTACTCCAACCCCTTTCACCCCCTTCGTCTCGAGCGATATAGCTGAAATAGACATATATTACGCCGTATACGTAATCACCCCTTTTAACCCCCTACCTCATACCTTTCACCTCGTATACAATTTACAATAGAAAAATTATTTTATATAAAATATACAATATCTTAATCAAAAACCAGAAAACATGTAATGTATCGATTCCTTGACAGAAAAAAACCCGAAAAAGTCCTATAACAATACAAATACGAAGTAACTCTTCTACCACCCCTCTTCACTCTTTTGGTACCCTATATATTGTATTAAAAATGATTCTACTTAAAAATTCCCATTATACCATTAAACAAACCTGGAAAAATTCTTATGATAATATTGAAACTATGCAAGATTCTCCGATCTCTCTCACCTCCTTCCCCTATTAAAATTGATAGTAATGAATTATTTTATTTTTTAATTTTCATATTCCTACAGTCCAAGGACCCTGAAAAGGACATATAGCATAATATATTTGAAGCAATCCCTATAAGTCTCTTCTCCACCCCCTTAACCCCATATATATTTTACTATAAATAATATGTTGCTCAACTTTTTTTTGTATTTAATATCTTGCCATGAAATGCCTATTATTTAATATATTGACTTGCAATGCTCGGAATAAGTTATATATAAAATTCAATACATTTCTAGAATTACGTATTGCAAGGGCAGTATTGGATCAATAACTTTACCATTTTTTGTATGTTTTTAATTATACAGAGATAAAGGAAGTTACTTCAAAAGTCATAGCAACTAGTTGCTGCAACTGGTCACTTCAAGTTATACTAACATAATATGTAAATCAGCAACGACAATAGCGTCTAAACAAAGTAATTTAAATAATTGATCCAACCGTCCTACGGCTTTGTCAAGAATATGTCTCTCGCACAAATCTTTGAAAAAATACTATATTTTAGTTAAAATTTCGCTTACCTAAAATAGCATGATCAGTTTTAAAATGTGTCATATTAGCCTTGTTTTTGTCATAAGTTTCTACGGCAATTCCAATGGTAACAGCAACGCAACTTGCTGTTAAAAGAACACCATGAATCCAATACCTTTTTGTTCTTCGAATGTATATTGTTACCAAGTTATCTTCAGAAAACAAAATAATTGCAGCAGCCATTAAAGGAATATACTAAAAATAAAAAATAATTTTACATGAACTTCTATAACAAGAAAACAATCTATATATTGTGACCTAAGAATTTTTTATTTTAAAGGTTTGATTTGATTGAAATTATTGAAGAACCAATATTCTTTTCTCTTCTGAGATCACTACTCAGTATATATCACCACTACACCAAACACTTTATTTTTGCACTCGACGCGCGTTTCGCTAACCATGTTAGCTTCATCAGGAGCGATGATTGACTCACGTCAATCATCGCAGTGATATATACTGAGTAGTATCATTGTGCCAAAGATTCCACATTCCCAACTTACTTCTGAGATCAGTAAAAAAATATATCTTTATTTCATTGTAGCAGAAAGTATATTAAGGTTAAATCTACAAAAATGGCATATCACAATATAAATTTCAAAAATTGTTTTTGTCTACCTCTTCCAAGGCTTTAGCTTTTGATTTTTGTATCAAAGTATTTTATAAAGACGTTTAACTGGTGATATTTACGATACAAAACATACACTGTAAAAAACGGAATCAGTTGGACAACTACAGATTTTAAATTCTATAGCAACTTAACCGGAACTAACTTTTAGAAGTGAAGTGGGCTATATATATTCTACTATCTTGTTTAGCATATACATAAATGAATTGAAATGTATATCACTATCGTAATGTTATTTTAATCTGTAGATATATAGAATTGGCAGGCCAAGGGTGTACCGCCTAACCATCGAAAATAATCCACGAAGAACATTCCTTCATAAGCAAGAGCATATTTTTTCTTTCGAATTAAAAAAAAAACCTAGTATAATTAAATTATAAGTATATATATATATATATATATATATATATATATATATATATATATATATATATATATATATTTATATAAACCAATTTATGCTTTTTAGACTATCAGAAGCTTTTGATAAGGCAAAATGGACAGAATTATGGTCAGTACTAAAATAAATGAGAGTTCCTATCCGTCTTATATGTTTAATTAAAAACCTATATAACAATACTAGGTGCCATATTATTGTTAACGATACAAAATCTGAAGAATTTCAACCGCACTGTGGTGTAAGACAAGGTTGCATACTATCTCTCAAACTTTTCAATATATATGGCGAATCTATCATGCCAAAGGGATTTTGTAGTAATTTGAGATTTGCAGTTGACACGGTTCAAGGGAAGGTTTCTGATAGAAGAACCTGAGGACGTTCCCTGTCCCGTTCGGTGGACCAAGTTTTACGTTTTACGAACAAACGACCTCATACACTGGTGCCCGAAGCGCAGAATAGGGAAATGTGGAGGAGAACAGCCCATAATGCAACAAATTGACCATCACATTCCCTAGAAGGAATTAAGACTGAAAATAAAAGATTATATATATATATATATATATATATATATATATATATATATATATATATATATATAGATATATTTCTCAATTTAGTGGGGCTGAAGTCTATATTTAAATATTCATGACCTTGGGTAGTGAAACAACCTTTTTTGTTAGTCGAGCTTTCGAAATTATATTTATTTCTTCTTCAGAACATCTGGAAAGGCAAAATTTTCTTTTTTCTTTATATTGTTAAGTGAAAAATTGCTTTTTTAAGTACATTCATATGGTTGAAAAAAATCAAAACAGAAAAGAAAGATGGCATGAGAAAAAAGAAAAATGATTGACTTACCAAAGTGGTTTTTCTATAACAAAACAAGCAGTCATTTGAACAGAGGGATATTCCCCAATATACTATTGTTAACTACATAACATTATAATTAAACAGAAAAATATAAAACGGCCCAAAATGGCTGGCCTTGGTACTCTCTGCTAATCCCGTAAACCAGTAAATTAACAAAAAATTATCAATTTTTGGCGGTAAAGGTGGAGTGTGATAGACTGATATAACTTCTATGTAGTAGAGAAAGATCGAAAGTATTGACTCGTTTCGATCTGAGATATGCTTTTAGTTTAAAACTTATTTAAATGGGAAATAGTGTAGTTGAATAAACCTCATACTAGGTATGAAAACTAGAGCAGTCAAATTAACCCACCCAGATTACAGAGATGAGTCGCTCAGAAAACTTAAGAGCTTTCTACTTGACAATTCCTACCCAGTTAATTTAATTAATAAATTTCTTTTTAGTACATCTTATAACATCCCAGAAAACATAATAACACATCAATCACAACCTCAAACACTTCCTACACAACGCTCAATACAAGGCAAGCATACTCAATTAAACAATCAAAATTTTTATTTCTTTCTTCCTTATATTGACAATTTTACTGATAGACTTATTAATATTTTCAAACCGTTTAATTCCAAAATTGCTAAAAGACAAATCAAAACTATTTCTAAACTGTACACCAAAACTCCTCTTCTACAAAATGAAAATTGGAACGTAATTTACAAAATACCTTGTTCAAATTGTAATAAGGTGTACATAAGTCAAACCTCCAAAAATTTGAAAGATAGGATTACATCACCCAAAAGTGACTGCAGACGTAATGTACAATCTTGTGCTTTAGCACAACATGTCATTAACAATGACCATCGGATGAGCTGGGATGAGACTGAGGTCCTGGATCGCTCTGATTCTTACTACAAATGAATTGTCTTAGAAATGGCCCATATTAACCGGGAACCCTATACCATGAATAAACAGAGTAACACCCAGGAACTCAGTTCCATATACAGTTACATCCTCAAATTAGAATTAGAAAAATACCAATCACTAATAGATCGTCCTGCACCAGACGAATAAAACATAGACAAAATGTTTTTTCCATCCAATCATTCTATTACATTGTATTATCTATTATATATATATTTTTATTTTCCGAAAACTGTAATGCATTGTTTCTTTCTGTTATCCCCCGTATGCAGGTTGACACATGCGCTATTAAAATAAAAAAATCTACACTCTCAACTACTATTTCTATCTTTATTCAGTACACTATTTTCCATGCAAATAAGTTTTAAACTAAACGCATATCTCAGATCGAAACGAATCAATACCTTCGATTTTTCTCTACTACATAAAAGTTATATCGGTCTATCACACTCCACCTTTACCGCCAAAAATTGATAAATTTTTGTTAATTTACTGGTTTACGGGATTAGCAGAGAGTACCAAGGCCAGCCATTTTGGGCCGTTTTATATTTTTCTGTTTAATTATAATGTTATGTAGTTAACAATAGTATATTGGGGAATATCCCTCTGTGCAAATGACTGCTTGTTTTGTTATAGAAAAACCACTTTGCTAAGTCAATCATTTTTCTTTTTTCTCATGCCATCTTTCTTTTTTGTTTTGGTTTTTTTCAACCATATGAATGTACTTAAAAAAGCAATTTTTCACTTAACAATATAAAGAAAAAAGAAAATTTTGTCTTTCCAGATGTCATGAAGAAGAAATAAATATAATTTTTCGAAAACTCGACTAACAAAAAAGGTTGTTTCAGTACCCAAGGCCATAAATATAGACTGCAGCCCCACTAAATATATATATATATATATATATATATATATATATATATATATATATATATATATATATGTTATATATTTATATATATATATATATATATATATATATATATATATATATATATATAATCTCGTATATATATATAATGTCGTAAGTGATCGGTATTAAACGTTTTTGTAGAAATGGATAAAACAGAGGATCGAGCAGCAATAACTTTTATTTAAAAAGTAGACTGCGGCTCAGATAAAAACTGAACTGAAAGAAGTTCATGGTGACTCTACACCAATATTTATGACAATTTATTACTAGATAAATGAATTTAAACGTGACAGTATGAGTACAGAAGATGCTGTATGTTCCGGACATTGGATTGCTATTTCTTCTGAAGAAATGGTCGATAAAATTGATGGTATCGTGATGGAAGATCATTTCATTAAGCTTCGTAACAGTAACATGGCTGAGATGATAGGCATTTGAACGGGTTCATAATATCCTGCATGAAGTTCTAAAAATGAAAAAGCTGATTGGGCGAAACAACGGTAAAGGACATTTCTAAATCGTGTTTGAAAAAGTTGCAGCCTAATTCGAAAGACTTTCGGGCCTTTGTCTGTGTGACTCTAGATAAAACCTGGATCCATCTTTACACGGATTACTGGGAAAAAGACAGCAGTTAAAACAGTGAGATGGTGAAGGTGAAAGTGCACCGAACAAAGCGAAAACTGTTTTATCGACCGGAAAAATGATGGTAACAGGGTACCATCATGATTAACTATTTAGAAAAGGGTAAAACAATGACCCGCTCTTATTATGCGACGATAATGGATCGTTTGCATAGATAGTTGAAGCAGAAGCAACCAAGATTATTTCACAAAAAACTGCTCCTTTATCAGGACAATGCGTGTGCTCGTACATCGGCCGTAGCAGCGAGTTCAGTTAAGAAAGCTTAGTACACCAAATTTTTATTTTTATTACAATAAAGTAACACGTCGGCTGAAAAGTTTTTGGTTTAGCTACTTAAAACACATTTTTTTTTGCAAAATTCGGCCTTATTCATCAATATACTCTCATTTAAGAGCAATATAATCAGTCCAACGCTTTCAATACTTTTCTTGTAGAAGGATTTGTCCTTGCCTTCAAAATAGGCCTCAGTTTCGGCGATAACTTCTTCATTGAAGCCAAATCTTTTTCCCGCGAGCTTTTTTGGGGTCTACGAATAGATAATAGTCGCTGGGGGCCAAATCTGTAGAGTACAGTGGATGGGGAAGCAACCCGAACTTCAGTTCATGCAATTTTACCATCATAACCATTGACTTGTGACACGGTCCATTGTCTTAATGAAATAGCACTTTTTTCTTGTTCATTTGGGGCCGTTTCTTTGCGATTTATGCCTGCACACGCACCAATAACTTCATATAAAATTCGCTATTGATGGTTTTTCCCTTCTCAGCATAATCGATGGAAATTATTCCATGCACATCCCAAAATACAGAGGCCAAAACCTTCCCAACCGGCTGTTGTGTCTTTGGTCGCTTCGGGAGGCTTTCACCGGCTGCTGTCCACTCAACTGACTGCCGATTTGATTCCGGTGTGTAGTGGTGGATTCATGTTTCATCCATTATCACATATCGCATGAAAAAGTCCTTTTTATTCCGCTTAAACAGGCCCGAACAGCACTCAGAGTCATCAACACGTTGTTGTTTTTGGTCCACCGTGAGCAAACGCTATAATCATTTCGAACAGAGCTTTCTCATGCCCAAATGTTCATGCAAAATATAACCAACATGTTCTTCTGCCATCTTTAGGATGTCAGCTATCTTGCGCAATTTCGCTTCATCTGGTCATCCAAAACAATTTTATGGATTTTTTTTTAATGTTTTCCAGTATAAACACCTCATTTGGGCGTCCAGAGCATTCAGCATCATTTGTATCTGTACGGCCGAGTTTAAATTCAGCATACCAGTAAATGATGAGTGTTTGTCCAGGAGTAGAGTCCCCGTAACACATATCAAGCCATTGTTTTGCTTGAACGGTATTTTTTCCCATCAAAAAACAGTCACAACACACGAAATTCGATTTTTTTTCATTGATTTGAAAATATCAAAAGTAGCGTCACTAAAACCACTATAACTTGTAAACTAATCGTCGAAATGACATGAAATTTTGACACGTATCGTTCGAAGATTGTTTTTTTTTTTGAAAAGGGCGACATCTATGTATCAGACAAAAAACTTTTCAGCCTATGTGTTATTTTTTACATTGACCTTGTTATGTTACGGATTACACTCACGTCGTCTTTACACCTAAAAATTTTTCTTGCATACGTTTAAAATTATGCAGTGGCTTGTTATCCCTGTAAAATTATGTAGCATGTTGTTTTATATATTACTAATCTGTATCCATAAGGCAGCGAAAAGTAATAGTATCATACCACCAAAAATATTAATCAATGAGTTTACTTACAGCAACTGTAGATAGAAACATATGCCAAAAAAATTTGGAGCTTTTATCACTATTTTCAAAAAATACCCATATAAATAAAAACACTTAAAACGGCCAATATTTGTTGATACAACGTATTTAAGATCCACAATATTCTTTGAACTAGAGAAACTTCAGGTGAAGATTTACTGGCATGAGCAACGACTTGTTCCGCGTCAAAAGACATTTTGGAAAAATTATTGAACTAGAAAATCGACCTAATCAGAAGCTGATTTTGAGACATACTAGAATAAATTAGCGTTTTAACTTGCTTATAAATAGTAGCCAAACAATAATAGGAACCCTTGATAAGACAACTCAATAATATTTTTTTACATAAGATGACATCATCAAAAATTTTCGGTCTCTATTTTAATTGGCGTATTAACCAACAACAATTGATTATTAAAGTTGTTGACTATCTTACTCTTTTAGGTTCTTAAAAGTACATAATCATGAATAGGCATCTTTTTTTTGTATTGGGTTGAGATAAATTTAATAAGATATTGAAAATATTTTGCTTTTAAGAGTCCACTTTAATGTTCTTTAGTCTATAATATACATAAAATGCATAGTCTCTCTGCCTGTCTATCCGTTAATGCGCTTATCACTCGAGAACTACTTATCCGATTTACATGTATTTTTTTTAAATTCATACATATGTTCTCTGGCCAGGTTATAGGATAAATTTTATTACGTTAGGTAACATAAGGAATAAGCAGTGACGATAATAGTGAATCAAGTCCAAGCGAGCGGAGCCGCGAGCATGGCTAGTTAATGATAAAATATTATTTCTCATGTGTTACTTCCAATTATTAAACTGAAGAAAGCTGCTCGCGTTCATAACTTGAAAAGTGCTATATAATTTTTTAACACTATTATTTCTTGCTAATTTTATTATAATGAAAAAAAATTCTGGAAATTGCCAAGGTAGGCCTACTACTACTGGGGGCATACGCCATTCCTACCCTCATTATGTCGGTTTCGACTAATGGGCATAGGTTACGTTTCATACATTTTGTATGTCTTAAACATTTCGATAATTGTGAAATTTATTAAACATACAAGAAATATATAAGATAACTCAGATTTTCGAAGAATCTCAAAATGCTTTTTATAGAAATGTGGTACCGAAGACTTATAATTTAAAATTTTGGAAACAAAATATTATATAGTTTTTTTAATAAAATAATTATTTTTACTAACAGTTTTTTCAGTGATAATACATATACAACCGAAATGACCTAAAATGAATAAAAAAGAAGAACGCTGGGTATTAAACTCAGTAGCCAAGAGATACATCAACGTTTCTACAGCAAATCAAACTGAAACTGTTAAAATGATTTCAAAAATACATTGTCAGATATTTCGGAACCAAATGTGAACTTCAACAGTACATTCCTACTACTAAACTCAGAAATTTACCTCTTGAAAAAAGTCAGCATAATTTACATATTTTAGTTATTGCTCATAATAACTTGACTTAATAGTTGATTTTAATAAATAATTAATTTTAAAAAAATAATAATAAACATTTTATACTTTGTGTTAGTAACTATTATTTGGGAGTTTCCTTTAATAAATTTATATATTTAGTGTGGGACCTCCGTTATCCGGGGTAATAACTCGGAGGGGGGTCCACGAATAATCGAAAACCCCGGATAAACGAATCACAATTTTTTATTGATTAAAGTGCTAGTTAGGGATGTTAATTAAAAAAAACTGGGTAGAAGATATTATTTTTAATAAGAAACAAAGGTTTTACATTATTATTAATTTTCAATATGTATACAAATGTTCATAACACATATGTATTAAATTTTCATTTACAGAAAAAATCAGTAATTTTATTTTGTTTTTAATTAAAGATTTTTTTGTAATATCTGTTCTCATGGCCTGTAATTTGATGATTCTGCTATAATCAGCGTTCTCCTGTTCTAAATAATCTAAAGGAAGTTCCGTCGCCTCCAACGCTTCATTGTGTTTAATTTTTTGTTTTCAAAACAATAAACGAATACTCGTTGTCATCGAACAAGTCGATAACCCGTCTTTTCTGTGGAGATCTGCTATTTCGGTTTCTGTTAGTTTTTCGAAACCCTCTTCAGTCATGTCACTTTCCAGCCAATTTATCATATCATGCCTGACAACATGGACGAAATCCGGGAGAGCTTTAGCGATGTCTAGATATGAGTCAGTTTCAGTATCTTCTGAGGTTTGCTGGATTAAATCTTCTGGTTCTAATATTTTCGCCCATGAAAGTTTTAATGTTGTATGGTAAATTTACCCAGGCATCACACCCAGCAAAAGTAACGTCTTTTATTTTCCACTTCTTTAGGATTTCTTTTATTGACTCGGTGCTACTATTTTTGTTGAGTAGAAATCGAAGGAAATTTTTTATATCTTTGTTTTAAACTTGATATTACCCCTTGATCCATCGGCTGGATTAGTGACGTTACGTTTGCTGGAAGATAATGAACGAAAATTTGTCCATCTTCGGTGGCCAAGATTGTCAGCTGAATGGAACGGGGCATTATCGAGCAATAAAACAGCTCTAAGGGGTGGACCTTTGTCTTTTAAGTATTGATGTACTGAAGGTACAAATTTGTCCTTAAACCATGACGTACAAATTGGTTGATGTATCCAAGCTTTTAGTTGATTATAATAATCGTAAGGAAGACTTCTAGTTTCGGTTCCTTCAAACGACCGATGTTTTTTTGCCTTCCATATAACAATTAATTTTAACTTGTGTTCTCCTGAATCATTAGAACAAGTCAAAATTCTGAGTCTTTCTTCGCTGGATTTGTGACAGGAGCAGATTTTCGGATTGAGCTGCTAAGGTTTTTGAAGAAAGCATTTTCCAAAACAATTCTGATTCATCAGCATTATAAACTTGATCCGGTGTTTAATTAAATTTTGTAACCAAAAAGTTAAAGTTTTCAATAATTAATGTGGCTGCAACATAATCACCGCTAAGACTCTCATCTTGAATGTCCAACTCTCTAATACCGTGTCTTTTTTTAAAATTTGTCAAGCTATGCATGAGAAGCGGAGAATGGGTCCTCAATTTTTAAACTTCCATGAAACCATAACGCTTTTTCACTCACCACTGGCCCGGAAATAGAAACTCCCTCCGCGCGTTTTTACATAAACCAATGAGGATACACCGCTTGATCGACGTCTAATGTAGAGGTCTTCATTGTTTTCCGAAAAGGACACATCGTTTGGACCGACGACGACACGAAGTACGAAATATCTTTTTTCTTCTTTACCATATCGCGAACGGTTTGCTCACCAACTCAAAATTCAGCTGACAATTATTTTATACTTTCACCTTTTTCAACTCAGTTTATTATAACTACTTTTTGTTCAATTGCTAACACGACACGTTTTCTTTTTTGCGACATTTTGGTTGTTTTAGAATGGAGAGCAAAGCACAACTGAGAAAATAATTCTCTTCAGCAGACAAACAGCCCAGTGGGAGTTTCATAGAAATGACTTTAATATTACCGTTCTTGAAATATGAATCGAGCTGTGGTAGTTTCCCGAAACATTTGATTCTCCCGATACCAGCTTGACGTGTTTTTTCCATTCTTTATTTTATTTTTTTTTAAATAAATATAATACATATATATTTTTAAATGCATAATAGTAATGAGTGTTAATAATCTAAATATGTAATATGAATTTTATTTATTTTTTAATGAAAATAATACATAATTAAAGCGAAATGGCGTAAAAAAACACCTTATTAAAAAAAAAATCGGCCACTCGAAACCCCGGTTGATTGGATCCCCGGATAATAGAGCCCCGAATAACGGAGCTTCCACTGTATATATATATATATATATATATATATATATATATATATATATATATATATATATATATATATATATATATATGTATATATACGAGGCTGGTTTGAAAAGTCCGGTGCAAAGTCCGAGAGATGGCACTACCGGCGCGTATCGAGGTCATGTTTAGTTAGTAGCATCTCTTGAATGAACGCACACCAAGTTTCAGCCATATTGGTCTATTTCTTTGTGTTTGGCATTCGTGTGAATCAAGGAAGTCGAGTGATTTTCAAGAAATGGACGAAAAAGAATTTCGTGTGGTGATTAAACATTACTTTATGAAAGGCAAAGCGCCTCAGGAGATTAAAGAGAAGCTTGATAAACATTATGGTGACTCTGCACCTTCGATTAGAACAGTTTATAAGTGGTTTCAAAATTTTCGGACTGGCCATATGGGCACAAGTGACGCTGAACGTTCTGGACGGCCTGTGGAGGTTACGACTCCAGAAATCATTGATCAAATCCATGATATGGTGATGCATGACAGAAGAGTTAAGGTACGTGAGATTGCTAGTGCTGTGGGCATCTCGACTGAATGGGTACATAATATTTTGCATAAACATTTGGACATGAGAAAGCTATCCGCAAGATGGGTGCCGCGATTGCTCACGCTTGACCAAAAACGGAATCGTGTGAAGTGTTACAAGGATGGTTTGCAGATGTTCCAGAAGAATCCGGAGGATTTTAAGCGTCGTTTCGTCACTGTGGATCAAACATGGATACATTACTATACTCCTGAGACCAAACAACAATCTAAACAATGGGTTACCAAGGGGGAATCCGCACCAAAAAAGGCGAAGACCGTTCCTTCGGCCGGAAAGGTTATGGCGACTGTCTTTTGGGATTCGCAAGGGATAATCCTCATCGACTATCTGGAAAAGGGTAAAACTATTACAGGTGAATATTATTCATCGTTATTGGACCGTTTGAAAACTGAGCTGCAAGAAAAACGCCCGCGATTGGCCCACAAGAAAGTCCTTTTCCATCACGACAACGCACCAGCACACACCTCAGCAGTTGTGGTAGCAAAATTAATGGAAATAGGATTCCAACTCGTTTCACATCCCCCCTATTCTCCAGACTTGGCTCCCTCGGACTACTATTTGTTCCCCAATTTGAAGAAATGGCTGGGGGGACAAAGATTTTATTCAAACGAGGAGGTGATTGCAGACACTAATGGATATTTTGCAGACTTGGATAAATCCTATTATTCGGAAGGGATCAACAAACTAGAACATCGTTGGACGAAGTGTATAAGCCTAAAAGGAGACTATGTCGAAAAAAAAAAAAAGGTTTACCCCAAACACATAAGTAGTTTTTATTTTTGCACGGACTTTACAAACCAGCCTCGTATATATATATATATATATATATATATATATATATATATATATATATATATATATATATATATAATGTACATGTTATCCATATAAAAGCGAATAGATCACAAATTTCCAAAATCATAATCTTTAAAAAAAACTTAAATTGAGATACCTTAGAAGAATTTTTCTCTTTTAAGTGACTGCTTTGTTAAAAATACGTGTATCAGGCATTATATAATTTCCTATATTTGTCTCTCTGAACACGAAATATCTTATCTGTAAAATGTTTAAATTTTAATCATTGCAGTTATCAGCACTTCTGTATTTCATATACCTCGCCATAGTTTAAACAGTCAAGATGAAAGATGTAGAGTCTGATATTCCAAATCAAAGTTCAATTTTTGGGGAGACAGATTGCTAGCTTGTTGGTATCCCATTTAATACTGTTACAGATATATATTACAATAGATTACTCACCTTTACGCACGCTGTATATCCATTTAAAGTTAGAAACAGGTTTTTTTTTTTTTCGGAATATCTTCCAAACTCTTTAAGTCTCATTGTAAATTAGTAAATTAATATAATTATTATGATAATATTCTGTCTGTTAAGTTATAATATTTATTTAGGAACGCAAATAGGAATTCTTACATTTTTTACATATGACTTTATTTTCTACCCGCTATATATATATATATATATATATATATATATATATATATATATATATATATATATATATATATATATGTTTTGACGAATGTTCTCACGGGTGTGAAATGTAATAGTGGTTTTTCGGGTATCCCGTGTTAGCTTGAAGTCCCTTGATGGACGGTTTCGCTGACTTTTCGATGGAATCTCATCCATCTTTTTCAAAGCGTTGATCACTGGTCGGTATCTTGGCGTTGAATTAGTGATCAATGCTTTGAAAAAGATGGATGAGATTCCATCAAAACGTCAGCGAAACCGTCCATCAAGGGACTTCAAGCTAACACAGGATACCCGAAAAACCACTACTACATATATATACATATATATATATATATATATATATATATATATATATATATATATATATATATATATATATATTGGAACTGGTGGTTCCTTCTAGCAAGGTCGATTACAAAAAATTCGCCTTAAATCGCGGATCTCAGAAAAAAATCGAACCTAAAGATATGATGAATGGATGTGACATGAATATTTTTTTCACGCCGCTATTAGGGAACCATAAATCTACATCTACAGTGTTGTCAGATTTAGCTAGTTCTTTCCAAATAAATTTAATAAAAAATAATATATCAAATATTCAATATTTTCATCTCGTAAAAATTTTTATCCAAAGATGATCGCTTACTAAAAATTTTAACCCATTTATCCTAGAATGGTTTCTTATTGTAGGAATATCTACTATTACAAAACTATAATCTATCTAAAACAAGCCATAGGAGAATCTAATGCACTAAAATTTCTTATAACAAAACAAATTTAATAAAAAAAAAATATATAAAAATTTCTACTTTTTAAAATAATTCCTTTGTATCACCAACAAATTAATTATATAAGTTTTGTAGGAACACTGCCAAAAATTGAATTTTTGTTGAACCATCATTTAAAATATACAAATTTTAACACATGTAATGTAGTAAAATTTAATTTCTTTATGCTTTATTTAAAACAATATCTTCTCTACTTCCGATGCCTTCTCCTAATGGAGGTTGGCGACCACTTCTCTAAATATTTCTCTGTCCCTCACAACATGAAACAACTCCCCTACATTCATGACGGTCCATTCTCTGATGTTTCTCAGTCAAGAATTTTTATTTCTTCTGACACCCTTTCCATCATCAACTCTTTCCTGCTTGATAGTTTGCAATAGTGAATATTTGTCGTTTCTGAGTACACAGTTTTGCCACTTTTTTTTAATTTTTCAAAAATTTTCGAATTTGAAAAAAAAGTGTTGGATATGCCCAACAAGTCACTCATTTCGATATATGCAGTGAGTTTTATAACACCGTGTATATATATACATATATATATATATATATATATATATATATATATATTTCTTTTCTTTTGGTCTTAATAGTCTAGTTATTTCGTATTTTTTTTACCTTTGTACAGTACTTAGTCACCTCGCAAATTAAAGGTCGTCGGCCGGTAGTGTGCTTTTGGCAAGCCTCTGGCACCAGGTCTGCGAGGCGTGAGATTCCTGCACGTACATATATATATATATATATATATATATATATATATATATATATATATATATAGTGAAATCTCCCTTGGGCGGACATCAACCGGACCGACCGAAAGTGTCCGTTCAAAAAGGGTTTCTGCTTAAAAGAAATACAAAAAAATCGTTTTTTTTTTATTAAAAACTGTAATTAAAGAATTTGGGACATTCAAGAAGTATACTCATGTATGTACATATTTTTAAATGAACAAAAAACGTAAAACTTAAAACTTAAGGAAAGAAACAAAGATCTGTTACCTTTAGATACATATAATATATAATAGAACAGAGTTATACATATCAAATCAAAGGTCACTTTAATGACGCAAAAATTCATATATTGTTGTTTGTCTCCCCTTTTTCTTTAAAATGGCGTCCACAAATCGTATTTCTAATTTGGAAAGAAGCTTTAAACACTCTGCATCTCCGTGATCTTCGGCAAAACTTTTAAGTTAGGGTAATAGCTTCACCATAATTTGGGTTAGCATCTGTTAGTACTGGAACCTCATCGACATCAGAATCTTCGGAAAGTCCTTGTATTTCAACCGGATTTTCAATTTCTTGTTCTGAATCTGGATTTTCAACATATAAATTGTCATCCTTGTTCAAAAAATCATTAAGTTTTTCATTATCAGTCAAGTCCAACAAATTCTTATTTTTGAGGATATCTGCAAGTACGTTAAGTAGTAAGTCATCTTCTGAATCAGTTATAACACCCTCAGTTAACTGGTCTTCACTTTGCATATTTTCATGTTTAACTCCGGTTTACGGAAGCAATTTTTAACTGTTTCCTTATGCCCAAGCGGTTTTTGCAAAGTAAACTGCATCCAGTGGCGTAATTTACTTAATTAACTCAAAAGTTGTACCAGCAATTTCAATGTTTACTATCAGGTGTTTTAGTATTAGACTTCGGTAATAAATTTTAAAATTTGTTACAATTCCCTGGGCAAGTGGTTAACAAGCTGATATACAGTTAGGTGACAGAAACAAGATTTTTATATTTTTTAAGCGGACGTCTTTTGGATGAGATCCTGCATTGTCTAAAAATAACAAAATGTTTCTTTTTTCCTTTTTCATTTTCCAATCAACATCTTGCAACCATTCTGTCATAATTTCTCCTGTCATTCAAGCTTTCTTATTATATTTCCAAGTTACAGACAGGTTGTTTATGTTAATATTTTTAAATGCTCTGGGTTTAACTACCTTAGCATGACCGAGAGTTTTTATTTTTCTCCCTCCATATTTGCACAATGCAAAATTGTAAACCTCTCTTTGGGATATTTACCACCAACACATTTTTCTTTTTTTATTGTTAGCGTTTTATTGGGTAGAGCCTTAAAATACAGGCCTGTTTCATCGGCGTTATAAATGTCTCTCGATAAATATCCGTTAATTAAAGAAGGGCATCTTCAGCCGAAGCTCCTTCTCCTGAAATCACTTTAAAACTTATGTTGTGGCAGATTTATTAAGCCAACCAGAAGAAGTACTGAATGTAGCATATCCCAGAGACTCGGCTATTTTTTCTGCTTTGCATCATATTAGCACACCTGAAAAAAACAATAACAATAAGTTTTTTGAATTTTTGTCACGACAAGCCTAGTAACACTCTCATCCCTTTTATTCATTCTTTGAATTGATATGAAAAGAAAATCAACGCACTAATTCCAAAAAACCTTATCTAAAAAAAATAATTCATGTGCATACCTGTCAAAGGAATCCCCTTATAGCGAGCTGCTATAAACCAGTTATAACACAACTTGTCAATTATGTTTAGATCACCAGTCAAAAAGCTTCTTTTTTCATTCAAATTGCTGTTCGACATCCACTTGTTTAGAAGGATTTCATTATGTTTAATTATATCAGCAGCTTGTGTTTGCCGATATTAAAACGCTTGGATAAGTCCCTTACACTTAACTTTTCCTTATTGTGAACTTCAACAATCTCAATTTTTTGTTTAAGTGTGAGAATTTTTCTATTTGGAGCCATTTCTACAATGAATGTGTCCCCCACTGTGTCTCCTTTTTGCATAGGCGTCAGACTAATATTAAATCCCCGCGTGTACCGAAAAATTGAGATCGGTAAATCCCCGGTTATACGGGGGGAAGTCCCTCAGTGAAGGCAGGCAGCTACGTTGGCGAGCGGCGCTATTGGAAATCTCAGCGGCAATGCTCGCCACAGAAAAATGAGACAAGGCGTTTATTTTTTGTTCTTTTTTGTTCAGTTAAAAGAACATTTTTTTTATGTCCGCGTCCGTTCTAGAGAATGTCCGTCCAAGAGGGAGTTAACGCAATGCCAATTATATGAGTGTCGGTCGGGACAATGAGAAACTCTCCGTTCAAGGGAGGTGTCAGTGTAAGAGGGGTGTTCGCGAAGGGGAATTTCACTATATATATATATGTATATATATATATATATATATATATATATATATATATATATATATATATATATATATATATATATATATATATATATATATATATATATATATATATATATATATATATATATATATATATATATATATATATATATACATATATATATATCTATATATGTATGTATATATATATATATATATATATATATATATATATATATATATATATATATATATATATATATATATATATATATATATATATATATATATATATATATATATATATATATATATATATATATATATATATATGTGTATATATATATATATATATATATATATATATATATATATATATATGTGTATATATATATATATATATATATGTAGATATATATATATATATATATATATATATATAAGTATATATGTTTATTTAGCAGATCTTGTGCACACCACCGACTGACGACCTTAAATTTTAAAAGTGTCTAATTCCTGTACAAAAATAAACAAAAATATCAAGTAGCTCTACTATTAAGACCAAAAGAAAAGAAATATTACTTGAACAAACGTTTCAGTTAAGATAAAAACAATAAACCTAGATATTAACAAGTAAGTATATCAAATATAAATATGTAAATAAATTAGTGTAGTGCAGTGTTGTATAAATAGTCCAAATAAAAAAACAAAAATTTAAAATACACTCATCACATATACATAAACCATATTACCAATCTATCAAAATAAGCCTATAAATGTATATACTAGAAGATAAGATAGTAAATAACGTAAACAGAGTGAATTGGTATACATAGGTGCGAAAGAGACGTATGAAAGAGGAAGAAGAATAAAAGAGAGAGAAAGAATGAAATTAAAAAGGCAACAACAGAATTTAACATCATGTACTTGATAATAACAAACTGGGTTTTTTGAACGAATTTTCCCAATAAAACCAAATAAGAAAATCTACACAAATATTAATATTCAATGCCAGAATACTTTTTCCGAAATCAAACCAAAAACAGTCATTAACGAATTACTCGGAAATGACTAAAAACAATATTATCACGTATATAAGGGACGGGCTACAAAAAGGCAGACAACCAGCTAGTCGTAAGGCTAACTAACAACAGATGAATTTATATGAAGTAAATTGTATCAGTTATACCTAGATAGGTAACCCAACCTTGTATTAATAAATTAGAAAGAATAAAGGGCTTGTTCAATTTGAATTTGTTGTAAGCTGGAGATATTCCTAAGTTTTTATAATATAATTTTGTTGAAACTGTATGTTCAACAAACACTATAATAATTATGAAAATAGGAATTCACCAAGTCAAGTTTGATTATGAATTATTTCGGTTATCTGGAGTTGAATAATTAGATATTTAAATAATACACAAATAAATACGTCAAATAATGAATTATAAAATCTTTCAGCTTTAGTTAGGCAAAAACTAAAAAGATATTTATTGCAGTTTTTTTGGATATATGTGTTTCTGAAGAATTGTGACCAATAAAACACGTCATTTTTTGAACTGGGAATATTTTTAATAATACAATTAACATTAAATAAAAAAAAACCGGTCAAGTGCAAGTTGAACTTGCACAATTAGTGTTCCGTACGTTGATTGTTTTTAAAATAAAAATTTTTGTTAGGGTGGCATAAAATGATCAGTGACTTCACAAAACACACCCCAAATGAATTTTCAACAAAGTTTGTTTCCAATCTTTACTGAAAACTGGTGACCTTGAAATTTTGTTTTTTTTATATACCAAATAAATTATTACAAGTATTACATTATATATTATATATATATATATATATATATATATATATATATATATATATATTTACTCGTGTTTTCACAAGCTTTCATTTGACACCACACTCGATGACCTAGTAAAAAAAATTTTTTTTTCACTTCCGATTTCACCCCTCAAAACGAACCTCTTAAGTCAAAATTTTTGTTACGGTGGTATAAAATGATCAGTGACTTCATAAAACACACCCCAAATGAGTTTTCAACAAAGTTTGTTTCCAATCTTTACTGAAATCTGATGACCTTGAAATTTTTGTTTTTTTTTGTATACCATATAAATTATTAAAGGTAATGCACTCGTGATAATTTTCATTCAATCTACACCCCGTGGAGAATATTCCAGAATTTTTTCGAAATTTTTTGATAAGTACTTTTCGAGATAAGGCCCGGGACAGCGATTTTTTTTTCGCGAATTTTTAAAAATAATACAAAGAAAAGTGCGCGCAAGTATAATATTATATATATATATTTTTTACTCGTGTTTTCACAAGCTTTCATTTGACACCACACTCGATGACCTAGTAAAAAAATTTTTTTTTCACTTCCGACTTCACCCCCCAAAACTAACCCCTTAAGTCAAAATTTAGTTCTCAAAACTACATGGCTCTGATGAGGCCATCAATTCCTATATTATTACCAAATTTCACCTTTCTATGTCAAATAGTTTCCGAGAAAATCGGGTGTGACAGACAGACAGACAGACAGACAGACAGACAGACAGACAGACAGGCAGACAGGCAGGTAGGCAGGTAGGCAGGTAGGCAGGCAGGTAGGCAGGCAGGCAGGCAGGCAGGCAGGCAGGCAGGCAGGCAGGCAGGCAGGCAGGCAGGCAGGCAGGCAGGCAGGCAGGCAGGCAGGCAGGCAGGCAGGCAGGCAGGCAGGCAGGCAGGCAGGCAGGCAGGCAGGCAGGCAGGCAGGCAGGCAGGCAGGCAGGCAGGCGCAGGCAGGCAGGCGCAGGCAGGCAGGCAGGCAGGCAGGCAGGCAGGCAGAGAGGCAGGCAGGCAGGCAGGCAGGCAGGCAGGCAGGCAGGCAGGCAGGCAGGCAGGCAGGCAGGCAGGCAGGCAGACAGACAGACAGACAGACAGACAGACAGACAGACAGACAGACAGACAGACACCGAAGTGATCTTATAAGTGTTCCGTACGGAACACTAACAACTAAAATATTATAAAGTCTTAAAGATTTGGCAAAAATGTCACTGCTGTTAAGTTCTCATCTATTTACTGTATTTTGTTTGTACGTAAAAATATTGATAGATTAATAGAGGAACGGATAACATCGGCAAATTTTGAGATAAAGAAGTAAGTTTAGTAAATCTACTCTAACGTACCTTTTTTAAACCGCGTAACAAAGTGATGATTTCATTCTTCTTTAATTAACAATCACTATACAATGAAATTCAAAAATTGAGTAGTAGTTGCTAAAAATATATTTTCTTAGATATTTGTATAAACGAAATTAATAAGCACATTGACAAAATTTCAAAATTACATTTTTAAAATTAAAAACTCCTCAGCTTCATGCACCTTAGATAATCCGTAAAATAGTTTTAGTTAAATTTTGTTATAAGTGCACCTGGAGATCTCCTTAAAAGAAAACGCAAGATTTAGATAAGCTGTGGATATTGAAATAATTAAAAAAAAAACCGGCCATGTGCAAATCGGACTTGCGCAATTAGTGTTCAGTATGTTAATTGCTTTTAAAATTAAAAATTTTGTTACGGAGGTATAAAATGATCAGTGACTTTACAAAACACACGTCAAATGAGTTTTCAACAAAAATTTTTTACGATCTTTACTGAAAACTGATGACCCTGACATTTTTGTTTTTTTTTATATATACCAGATAAATTATTAAAGGTAATGCACTCTTGATAATTTCCGTTCAATCTACCCTCTGTGGAGTTCCAGAATTTTTTCAAAATTTTTTGATCAATACCTTATAATGTATTATATGTATATATAGATAAGGGGGAGACAGCGATTTTTCGCAATTTTTTAAAAATAATACAAAGAAAAGTGCACGCATGTATTACATTACATATTTTTAAACTCATTTTTTTACAAGCTTTCATTTGACACCCCAGTCGATAACCTGGTAATTTTTTTTTTTTAATTTAACCTCCAAACTACTTTCTATGTCAAATAGTTTCGGAAAAAATCTAGTGTGGCAGACGAATAAACAGACAGACAGACAGACGGACAAACACCGAAGTGATCTTATAAGTGTTCCATACGGAACACCAAAAAAATAGCGGCACGGCAAAAACTGAATTAAAGAAGAATTGATGTGATTTGTTCTGACCATCTGTTAACTTAAACTTGACATCATTTTATGTTCAGATTACTTCAGGTTGGTTCCAGACCAATAGTATATTCCTATTTAAAAGCGTCACAAGCCCTCTTTTTAGAATTAACTTGATATCATATTCTCTTTGTCTCAGAATCATTTTTTTCATTTTTAGTAAAATCACTCTGATGGAAATGTTAGTTTTTTTGCTGTACTAGCAGCAGTGATTATATATTATTATCTCGTTATAGTTTCTCATATAGTGCTACAAAACATCAAAGATTAAGTTGATATTTCCTACAGTTATTGCATTGAAAAATGCTTAGTCGGTATTTTACTTTAAATGAAAATAGTCAGTGTTTTCACCAAAGAATGTTGTAAGCAGATAAAAGGACCTAGGTAACATTCTCCTCGCAGATAATAATATTTAGAAAAATCAAAACAATAATTTAATTTGATTTATAAAAATTAGGTACGACAATTTCATGACTAAATTGGTCAAAATTAAAATATGTTTCCTCAAGCAGTTTTGCTTCTAACCCTCTCAAGTAAGATTCTTTGCAATATTGTACGAGTAGAATAGACGATTAACGGCTCTGTTAATCAGCTTAGCTAAAAGTTTTTTAACAGTTTTAGCTTCAAACAAAATTTACAGTTCCGAGAGTATAGTTATGTGATGAATCTTAACGTAATGAGTAGGAACATTCCTAAAAGAAGAAAATTAAATCTTATAAGTGACTTATGGAATGTGAAGATCCGCTAGCCTTCTATAAATACCTCAGACATGCATTTCATAATTTATTTAATCAATAATACTCTCTGTCTCCTTTTTTAAGAGAATGTTCCCTTTAGCTGGCCCCATAGTGATTTTAAAGCTGCCCACAAACTCCAAATTGTAATAAACCAAAGTAACCATTTTCTAGCAATCTAAAGATTGAAGGTAGATCTTTGAAAAACATTCAACTCTGCATAAATGGGACCTACACCAATAACAAAATCACCAATTCCAAGGAAATTGTGAACTAATTTTACAACCACTGGTCTAACGAACGATGAAAATGTTGTGGCATTGCCTGCTACAAATCCAGTAGCTACTGCTATCAGGACCCAAAAAGCCAAGCCTAAAAAAACAGAATTAATTTGGTATCAAGTTCCATTTTTTAAATACAAGTATATACTTTAAGATTTCATATAAAAGGTAAACTAGCATATTGCCATTGATTATATACGAATAGATGTATAAATACAGGAGAAGCGGTAATACAGATATAAAATCGTTTTTATTATTTTATGACTATTAATAAATTCCTTATATTTATATCATCTTAAATAAAATTTTGTTGAAGCAATTGGAACAACTATACCATCACTACCGTCTAAATAAGGCATCTTCTGTCCAGTGTATAAACAAAACCTTTAATAAATTCTGGGTAGTAACTAACCACTGAGTAATGAAATTGATTAATTAATAACATTTTAATAGCTAATAACTTGCAATCTTTGCAACAAAGTACTTTATAGTAGTTTTTCTCTTTTACCTGGTGCATTTAGGACACGACTTTAGACAGTGTAATAAAGATCCTGATTACCCAATAAGTTACCAAATCTGGAGAATACGGTGGACGAGGAAGTAATTCGAACTTCAATTCCTGCAATTTCGTCATCGTAACTATTGACTTATGACACGGTGCATCGTCTTGATGAAAGAGCTGTTTTTTCTTGTTCATTTGGGGCCGTTTCCTTGCGATTTCTGCTTTCAAACGCACCAATAACTTTATATAATATTCGCTATTGATGGTTTTTCCCTTCTTAGCATAGTCAATCGAAATTATTCCAAAGGCATCCCAAAATACAGAGGCCAAAACCTTCCCAGCCGACTGTTGTGTCTTCGATCGCTTCGGGCGGTTTTCACCGGCTGCTGTCCACTCAGCTGGCTGCCGGTTTGATGCCAGTGTCACATATCGAATGAAAAAATTTTTATTGCGCTTAAACAGGTCCAAACAGCGCTTAGAATTATCAACACGTTGTTGTTTTTGGTCCACTGTAAGCAAACGCAGTACTCATTTCGAACAGAGCTTTCTCATGCCCAAATGTTCATGCAAAATATGACCAACACGTTCTTTTAATATCTTTAGGGTATCAGCTATCTCACGGAATTTCACTTTACGGTCATCCAAAACAATTTTGTGGATTTTTTTATGTCTTCCCGTGTAACCACCTCATTTGGGCAACGAGAGAGTTCAGCATCATTTGTGTCTGTACGACGTTTAAATTCAACATACCAAATGATGAGTGATTTTCGAGTGGCAGAGTCCCCGTAACACTTATCAAGTCATTGCTTTGCTTAAACAGTATTTTTTTCCATCAAAAAACAGTGTTTAATCAACACATGAAATTCGATTTTTTCCATTGTTTTAAAAATATCAAAATTAACTTCACTAAAACCACTGTAATTTGTAAACTAATCGTCGAAATATCATGAAACTTTGACACGTATCTTTGAAGGTTGGTAATTCCTGAAAATCATACGGATTTTTGAAAGGGGGACATCTATGTGTCAGACCAAAAACCTTTCAACCTACATGTTAGTTTAATTAACTAGCCAGCTTTTTAAACACGATTGCAACGGAATAAATATTTGTCTCTTCGATTTTAGTTTATTTAACTCTTTATCTTTGCCAATCTGTCTCACGGCATAAGGTTAAATGATTTTGTATAACTACAATTGATATAATATAACAATATACGAGTATCAGTAAAACACTGTATTAGAAAAATCCAATTGATAACACAGGGCAACAAAAAAATATTTTTGTTTTGGTGCCTGGAATTTTAGAGCTGATTTTAACTATATTTGGGACGCTAAATCTATACATGCAATCCGTTTTTCTCTATCAGCTCTACTTTTTCAGATACATCAACTTATTTACCAATGTGGTTTTTATTCAGTATATTCATTTATGAGAGTTCTAAAATTATTATATATTCATTAATGTAGGTACAATGGTTTTATTGTCAGTCTGTAATTGAGTAAATTCCAGGTAAATCTATAAATAGTGGAACCATTGCCTATCAGGTACCTGAACTGACCCTTTTAATCACCTAACTCGGGTAAGTCTCGTCAGTTTGTGCGTTCTTACTAATGAGAGTAGATCGAATTCGGCGTGTTATTTTATGTTAAGAAAAGAGTGTTTTTGTGTTATTGAACAGAATTAAAATGAGTTCAGGTTCCAGTTCAAGAAGAAGTTGTGTAAATCAACCTGATGTGTTTTGCTATATATGCGGAGAATACATGTTTCAACAAAACAGACAAACTATTACTGACTTTGTAAAGCGAGCGTATCTTGGATACTTTGGAGTTAAGCTTGGTGATCAGGACAAAACGTGGGCCCCGCATCTCGTATGTAAAACTTGTACAGAGCATTTACGGCAGTGGACTATCGGGAAAAGAAAATGTCTAAAATTCGGCGTACCAATGGTTTGGAGAGAACCAAAAAACCACTTCAATGATTGTTATTTCTGTTTAGTAAATACTAATGGAATCAATCGAAATAACCGCAGTAAGTGGACTTATCCCAATTTAGACTCGGCAATACGCCCTATCCCGCACTCAGATGAAATACCGATTCCAACATTTCATCGGCTACCACATATCTCTGATGACGAATATTTTCCCTCTGATCGCTCTTCTGATGCTAATAAAAGTTCTGATGCTAATGAAACTAACAGTGACTATGAGAGGACGTCATCAGTTCCTCAACGCTTCAATCAAAATGAATTAAATGATCTCACCAGGGATCTCAATTTATCGAAAAAAGCTTCTGAAGTACTGGCTTCTAGGTTGAATGACAAAAATTTACTGGAACAAGGAACCAAAATTACCTTTTACCGTACAAGAGAAAAAGATCTGCTACCATTCTTTTCTCAAGAAGACAATCTTGTATTTTGTCACGAAATTAGGGGACTCATGAAAGAAATGGGACTTTCTGAATATATTCCAGATGATTGGCGCCTATTTATTGACAGTTCAAAGCGAAGTTTAAAATGTGTCCTTCTACATAATGGGAATAAATATGGTTCAATACCACTAGCTCACTCAACGAAACTGAAAGAAGAATATAATACCATAGCTTTGGTCTTGCAGAAGATAAAGTATTACGAACACCAATGGATGATTTGTGTAGACTTGAAAATGGTAAACTTTCTTCTTGGGCAGCAAAGTGGTTACACGAAATATCCGTGTTTCTTGTGCCTCTGGGATAGTAGGGACAAAACACACCACTGGGTTAGAAAAGATTGGCCTCAGAGAGAAAACATGGACGTTGGGGAAAAGAATGTCATTAACGACGCTTTGGTTGAAAGAGAAAAAATCATACTTTCCTCCATTACATATAAAGTTGGGCTTAATGAAGCAATTTGTAAAGGCTCTTGATAAGAATGGGTCTTGTTTTGCATATATAGGGGTAAAAATGCATCAGTTGAGCACAGAAAAAACTCAAAGCAGGGATATTTGACGGCCCACAAATAAGACAATTAATTAAGGATCCTGCCTTCATAAATTCAATGAATCAAGTTGAACGAGAAGCTTGGACATCATTTGTTGCAGTTGTAGAAAATTTTCTAGGCAAACATAAAGCTCAAAACTATGTTGAAATGGTTAACAAGATGCTTAATAGTTTCAAATCCTTAGGGTGCAATATGAGTATTAAAATACACTATTTACACAGCCACTTAGACCGTTTTCCAGAAAATTTAGGAGACATGAGTGAGGAACAAGGTGAAAGATTTCACCAAGATATTAAAGTTATGGAGGACCGTTACCAAGGAAGATGGGACATGCACATGATGGCAGATTACTGCTGGAGTTTAAAAAGGAACTGTTTAAAAAAACATTCAAGAATGTCGCGGAAAAGAAGCTTTCCAAGTGTTGAGTGACTATTTCATTTTTTCAATGTTTTTTTTTTTGTTTGTAAGTACGACATAATATTGTATTTTGTATAACTAAAATAAAAATTTCGTATCTACTTTTGTTTACTACACTTACGGATTTGAGTTACAATAATGTAACTTATATTTCTCTAAAATTGTATATCTTAAAAATTTGAGCTCCTAGGTACAAATGAATACGTTATTTGAATTCAGGACATCAAATTGATATAGAATCAGCTCAAAAAACCTCGACACCAAAACAGCTGTTCCCCTGTGTAATTAAACCTTGAACTTTCTTTTTATTTAATTATTCAAATATTTATTATATATATATATATATATATATATATATATATATATATATATATATATATATATGTTATATATATATATATATATATATATATATATATATATATATATATATATATATATATATATATATATATATATATATATATATATATATATATATATATATATATATATATATATATACTTATTTAATCCTTATGCCTTCCTACCCCTTTTGTTAGGAGTGTAAGGCCCGAGGAGTTGAATTATTCTATATTTGTCTCTTTCATATTTCCTTCTATATCCTTCCATCCTTTTTAAATTGCCGGTTGCCTCTTTTTTTTCTTCTGTAGTAGTTTCTTCTGTTTGTGTCTCTATGTTGATTTTCGTATGCTATGTCATTCCCATCTGATAGATCTTTATAGTATTCCGTCCATATTTCCATAATTTTGTCTTCTTCTCTTATGACCTTTCCTTCTAATTTTTTGCATCTATTTCCTTTCCCTTCTGTTTTTGTGATTCATACATAGTGTATTTGTTGCTCTTCTATCAGTTCATCCTCTTTTCCGTTTATACCCCTATTATTCCGTGTTCTCAAACTAATAACTCGATAATTATTTCTCATTTTTTTTCTTCGTAACTATTTCTTTGATTATCTTCTTATTTGTCTTCCTTTTACTAGTCCTCTCTTCCGTATCCTTTATCTTTGCCAGGGTCGTCGTCAATCTACCTATCTCTCTCCTTTTTCTCAGTTTTTTGACTTGATGGTCGTAATATTCTTTGTTTGTTCTTTCAGTTTTTCTTCCTTAATGTCCTATTTATATTCTCTTCCTTCGATTACAATATTTTGATATCCTATTTTCACCCTTTTTCCATTCTTTCTCTCGTTCTCTGCTCTATGCTTCAATTTCTTTTGAATTTCCCATTCATTGTTTATGTAAATTCTCTCTCTTATATATATATATATATATATATATATATATATATATATATATATATATATATATATAATTTAAGCAAAGGATAAAATAATCAGATAGAAAGGATGACAAGATGAAATAACTTAGTAATAACTAGAAGATTAGTAAGTAGATTTAATCTAGATATAGTAGACGATCTACTAACTGCTTTTTAAGACTGTAAAGTAGATACTTTCGCAGCAGATAGCTTCGTACTAATGTGTCGACAATGTGAGGAACTAAAAAAGGATATGGAATTTCTTTTAGTTACTAAAAGTAGCACTTCAGTTATCATTAAATGTGTTAAATATTTATTTTCCTCAGCTGTGCATTATATTAATAGCTAGATATTTTAGGTTGCAGGATTTTATCTTAACTATAATAATTAATCTCGGTGCTAACCAGCATTTACGTAAAAACATATACTGAGTCAGTAAATAAAAATATGGCCCACCCTGTAACTTTAAAACTATACAGGACATGAAGCTATGTTTATTGACAATATTCGATAATTTAGCATTTTCACTTCTTTGCATTTTTTAACCCATGTTCTATTCCATATATTCATATTCATATACTCGTATACTGGCATAATTAGAGAACGTTTGAATTTTCAATAAAACTCCCTTCATTTTTTTCATTATTTTGAGTAAATATATCATTCTAAGTGAAACGACACTACCTTTGACCACTTTAACCTCTTTTTAATTGTCATTTTTTCATTAAAAGTGCTGTGATATTGCAATTAACAACAAGTAACTTTGATTTTTGATTTTGATTTAAAAATATGTTCATAACTTCTTAATGTTGCGAGTGCTTATTTTTTTTGCTGACATTATTTCTTCACGTTTACAAAAAAAAAAAAAATCGGATGGATTCAAATAGCATTTTTATTGAGAAAAAAAAGAAAACTGCAAGGCGTAGGCGCATGTCTTGATTTTGCATACAAGGCAAAAAAAACATCTCCAAACCTGCAAATATTATTTGCCTTAACAGCTCTTAATTCTATACAAAAATTCAACAACTATACACTTTCAAACCTTAAACAAAATTTCTATGATTTAATCAAAGCATCGCAAGATGGTGGTCAAGTCATATGTTTTTACTAAACTTTAATTTTTAATTAAATTCCTAACTCTGTCGTATGTCGTTTCATATCATCTGTGGATTAAAGCGAGAAACTTAAATTGTGACAGTACATCTTTGATATTTTGTAGGTGATCACATATCGAAATACGCTCAAGGCCACGATATGCATAATTAAATTTTGAAAAGCAATGTTTCTAACAACTTGTGGCGAAACATGGCGAGTTGCATTAATATCCGTAGATATTACTATTGACACAAAAAAGTGAAGAAAAAAAAATATTTTGAATAAAATAAAAACCGGTCGAGTGCAAATTGACCTTGCATAATTGGTGTTCCGTACGTTGATTGCTTTTAAAATAAGAAATTTTGTTACGGTGGTATAAAATGATCAGTGACTTCACAAAACACACCCCAAATGAGTTTTCAACAGAGTTTGTTTCCAATCTTTACTGAAAACTGATGACCTTGAAATTTTTGTTTTTTTATATATCAGATAAATTATTAAAGGTAATGCACTCGTGATAATTTTCGTTCAATCTACACCCCGTGGAGAACAATGCAGAATTGTTTCAAAATTTTCTGATCAGTACTTTTCGAAATAAGGTGGGGGACAGAGATTTTTCCCGATTTTTTAAAAATAATACAGAGAAAAGTGTGCGCAAGTATTACATTATATATATATATATATATATATATATATATATATATATTACATGGGTTTTCAGAAGCTTTCACCCCCCAAAACTAACAACTTAAGTCAAAATTTAACTTTCAAAACTACACGCCTCTGATGAGGCCATCAATTCCTATATTATTACCAAATTTCAACTTTCTATGACAAACAGTTTTGGAGAAATCGGGTATGATAGACAGACAGACAGACGGATAGACAGGCAGGCAGACACCGAAGTCATCTTATAAGTGTTCCGTATGGAACACTAAAAAAAGGCGCGTTAATCGCTGGCGTAAATTATTATCATAATATGTATAACTAAAAGAAAAAAACGAACTGAAAAGTCACGGCAACTATGGTATTAACCATAAATGACAATTGCATCTGAACAGAACAATTTAAAGAGTTAGCCGAACCGTCCCTTTTTGGTTTTTAGAAAATATTTTAGAACATTTTTTAAGTCTTTAATTTAGTTACAAAATATTAACTTGCCTAAAACAGCCACATAACCGATTGTTAAAAAAATACCATGTATCCAATATATGTTCGTTCTTCGAATCTATATTGTTACCAGGTAATCCTTAGAAACCAGGATAATTACTGCTGCCATTAAGGGAACATGCTAAAAATAATAAATAATTTTATGATATTAAATGATTTTATGAAGCTCTTGAAGTCGACTACTGAACTATTCAATCTTATATTTCACAAAGGTTTTTTTTTTGATCCGGTACAATATTTTTCAGAATAACTAAATACTCATTTTTTCGGTGATTTCTGTTATAAATGGTATTTAGATCATATCTAAAATAACTTATGATAAACCTTATTTTTAACAGCGAACTGAAAAAACCATAACTAGAAGTATACTGGATTATTTAAAAATAAATTGGTTTCTTGTGTTTTTTAATGCAATTACTGTTTCCAAGATTCTTGACGGCTATATTTTCTTTAACCTTGGCTTGGGTACAACCTTTCCTGGAAAGAAAAATATATCTACGTCATACTCATAATATACACTCGTAATTTTTTTGGAAATCGCGTTAGTCTGTAGGTCGGAGAGGGGCATACTGTTTCTAAGTAACACTATCTCTTTGAGAGGTCACAAGGTATCATTACCGATTATAATTAATTAGTTATTTTATATATTTTAAGGAAACTATTTCTTGCTTGTTTGAAACGACATTAATAGTCTATATTAATATATACATATATGTATATATATATATATATATATATATATATATATATATATATATATATATATATATAATGTAACATTCATTTTTTCCTAGATTTTAAGACCATATAATGTTACTGATTTTTCTCTTAATAATGTACTTCTTTTCATTTTTGTATCGAGCGGTATATTAATCAGAAATTCCAAGCCGTTCGGTATATAGTGTGCTGTGCGGGTTTGTGACCGAATCTCTCGATACGCCGGGATTGGTCAAATGTTTGTATCCGGAGTTTGGTTCCGGCGTCGCCATATTACAGACAGCGTGCCCACGGCTTATTTAAGGGTCCGGAGGACAGGAATCTTGGCTAATTTCCATCAAGCCGCTGCCAGGCTTAGAACACCGAGCCGCCGCCAGGCAGTACCATCAAGCAAGCCGAGAGGCTTAGTACCATCAAGCCGCAGTAGAGGCTTACGAGAATATCTACGAGAGCCAAGTTAAGCACGAGTTTTTTTATCATAAAGCCGTAGTGGGCGTTGTGTGTTTTCTAAATGGAGCAGTTAAAGTAGGCTCTTCTCAAAAGTGTGAAATCGGTTTTGTGTTGCATTGAAGGCCTAGAAGCCCATAGGAAGACCGTAAGTTACCAGAACAATACATCAATAAATATATTCCCCGCAAATAAGTGTTTTAACAGCAATTCGAACTGAAAGATCGCGAAGTGAAAATCACGACTCTTCGATTTCGGGTGTAGTCAAAATTTTGAAGTAAAATCTCTGATTTAGGGACTCTAGTTTATAAAAACTACTTTTAGGCTAGAATTATTTTTGTATTCCTTAAAATTGCAAAGGTTGGAACTTTTATTTTAAATCATGAATAAATTTTTCTTTTTTGTAGATTAAAGCTAGTGTCTCACTGAATACCTATTTTTCTTTTCAGGATAAGAAAAGTTGTACTAGAAAATTCTTTTTAGTAATAACAGTAAAACCCTTCAGTATTTTTTCATTTTTTTAACTGAAGTTAGATCCTTTTTATTTTAAAATGAATGGTGCCCAAAAATTTGTACAACTGAAGCTTTTTTAAAAAAAATAGAAAATAATTCCAAAAAGACGTAAAACAATTATCTCTTACCCATATTTCTCTACCAAGGAAAACTGAGCTAGTGTTTGTTTAATTTCTTTAGTTCTTTTTAAAATCATTATTCACTCAATTCATTCTCAGAAATTAAAAAGAGGTTGCAAGAAAATTGTGCCCAAGCGTGGGAAAAACAATTTTCACAGGGTACAAAATGACGCCGCAAAAAGCGACCAATTAATATACACGGTACAAAATAACGCCGCAAAAAGCGGGCAAGTGCCGAGGTTACAAAATAATGCCTCAAAGTGCGGGCAATTTAACACATTACAAAGTGGCGCCCAACGTGGGGCTTTTGGAATTTTATTTTTTAAAGGGTTCAGTGTACTAGCTGTGGAACAAAGTAAAAGCTCTAACTTTTCAGATATTTTTATTTCATAATATTTAATTAAACGAAACTACACTATAGCAATAAGACAAAAGCAGGAAATTTGTAGAATTATTTATTTCAATTTATCTGATGGTGGTTTAGATATTTGAATTTTGTTAATCGACTCTAAGATAAGAGATTCCTACTTTTTTTTTAAAAGCTACTTTTATAGTTCAGATTAGCAGATACTTTAATTTTTGCAGTGTTAGATTTATTTTGCGGTAAACCGAAGAAAAAACTGTACTTTTTTCTCACCGATGTTTTGCATGAATATTAAAAATACTTTGCTGATACGAAACGGTATTTGGAGATTTTTTGTTGAAAATTCTTAACATAATTGGTAAAAGAATTTTAATACAAGGCAATACTTAGAAATTTTTTTGAAATTGTTGAAAATTTTTTTGTTTGGTAAGGAAGTTTACATATTTTAAGTGCCTTTACATATTTTTTATTTTTTTGACTATTGGGAGCACAGGAAAAATATTTTTACGACTTTTTAAACAATTCTTTTAAATCTAAATACATTTATCATGGAAGCCTTCAATTTTAAAGTCAATCACCTACTGGAATATGAATTAGACTATGAACTGAAAATCCGTCGTACTTTCTCAGAACGTCCGGTCGCGGATAAAAGAAAGATTCTAACGAGGATCTTAAGTAAAGAAATACTCCAATAGATCAGATTGGACTAAATGGTTACAAAAAGTTTCTGATTTTTTAAAGTCTAATAAAAATTCTCCTTCTCAAGTTAAAACTCCTGCTTCTCCAAATGGTCACATGTCTCCTTTATTCGTGCATAAATATTTAGATAATAGACCGCATATAAAGATAGATCTATTAGGTGCCCATTTCTCGGCTTTATTTGACTCTGGTGCAAATGCCTCCGTTGTAGGTCGGAATGGTATTAGAATTTTAAGTCGTTTAAGTATAAAAATATGCCACGTCAAAAATAGAAGTGTTACCACTGCAGATGGCAGCCGTCTAAAAGTTTTAGGTACGGTTGAGTTGCCGCTAGTCTGCAATGGTCATTGTTTAGTAATCTCTGCTCTAGTAGTACCTTCTCTATCACATACTTTGGTTTTAGGATGTGATTTTGCACAAAAATTCGGAATTTTAGTAAACTTTAAAAAATAATTCGTGGTATCCACAGTCCCTAGAAGTCAATTCTCAAACAAGTTTTAAAGATTGTTATTCAGAAAGTTCTTTAGAAAGCCTTTTCTCGCGTCTATGTACCCTAGATGATCTCTCGCGGACGGAACGCTTAAACGCAGAAAACGTAATAAGCTCTTTCAAAGAAATAAGTAGTAAAGATAGGTTAGGCCGAACGAATAAGATCACCATGTCTATAGATACGGCTGATGCCAGTCCTGTAAAGACAAGGCCCTTCGCCATGTCTCCGTATATGTCAAAAGTATTAAATAAAGAGTTAGACGAAATGTTGAAACTCGGAGTGATTGAAGAATCAAACAGTCCTTGGTGTTCTCCAATCTTATTGGTGAAAAAGGCCGATGGACAGTATCGTCTATGCTTTGACGGAAGAAAGCTCAACGAGGTCAGCAAATTTGATAACTATCCATTACCGAACATCGATAGAATTTTGACATCACTCAGGAATGCTAAGTATGTATCCTCGATAGATCTTAGAAAGGCATTCTGGCAAATTCCTTTGGACAAATCCTCTAAGGAAAAGACCGCTTTTGCAGTAGTAGGCCGAGGTCTATTTCAGTTCGTCACTATGCCGTTTGGTCTAAAGAACGCTGCTCAAACTCAGCAACGTTTAGTGGACGCTATATTTGGTCCGAAATATGAGCCACATATTTTTACCTATCTCGGTGATATTTTAGTAACATCGGAAGACTTTGAATCGCATATTCGCTTACTTAAAGAAGTAAAAAATAAATTGAAAGAGGCCGGACTGACGATAAATTTGAGCAAATGTGATTTTTTCAAAACTTCTCTAAAGTTTTTAGGCTATATTGTAGGCTCAAATTCCTTGCGTACCGATCCGGATAAAGTAGCAAGCATGGTTAATTATGAGAGACCTACTAATACTACGGAAGTTAAGCGTTTCGTAGGAATGTGTTCATGGTACAGACGTTTTATTGAGAATTTTTCTACCCTGTTGTCGCCTATCAATGATCTTTTGAAAGGACGAAAAAAAAAGGACAATCGATAGATTGGACAAAGGCAGCCGAAGAATCTTTTATAAAGATTAAAGAGCTATTGGTTTCAGCTCCCATTTTATCCCAACCAGATTTTTCCCAACAGTTTTATATTTCTAGTGATGCTTCTAATACCGGTTTAGGGGGCGTCCTAACACAGAAAATCAATGGTGAGGAAAGAGTGATAGCGTATGCCAGTAGAACTTTATCAAAGGCTGAACGTAACTATTCGGTTGTTGAAAAAGAATGTTTAGCAGTACTCTTTAACATCGAAAAGTTTCGACCTTACATAGAAGGTGTTCCTTTCACGGTCATAACAGATCATTATAGTCTATTGTGGCTTAATTCTATTAAAAACCCTAGTGGCAAACTAGCGCGTTGGGCGATTAGGTTGAGACAACATACGTTTAATTTAATTCATAGAAAAGGAGTCCACAATGTTATTCCTGACGCTTTGTCAAGAATCCCAGATCATACAGTGGACGAAAACAGTCTTAATGCACAAATTGGCGTAAGAGTTGATACAGTTGATATAGATCGCATTGATCCATGGTACGATAATTTACGGCAGCAAATTAAAGAACTTCCTCGAAATTTTCCGCAGTGGAAGGTGGAAAATGATTTCGTGTACAAGTTTGTCCCAAACCAGTTGCCTTTAAAAGTTAATGTACCTGAGTGGAAAATACTAGTTCCTAAACCACAGAGAGAGGAAATTATAGACATGTGTCACACTCCTCCTACTTCTGGTCATTTTGGTTTTTATAAAAACTCTTTACAGGGTTCAGGAACAGTATTATTGGCCAAAAATGCGTTTTGATATCTTAAAGTTTGTGAGGACTTGTGAAGTATGTGGAGCGCAGAAATCTCCAAATACACTACCTATGGGACTGATCGGAAAAGAGAAAACGGTTAATTACCCTTTTCAAGTCATAGCAGCTGATCTAGTAGGCCCATTCCCACGTTCAAAAAGGGGAAATAAATGGCTTCTCGTGGTTTCTTGCTGGTTTACAAAGTATACCATGCTATTTCCTTTGAAAAGCTCTAAAGCTGAACATATAGAGAGAATTTTGGAAAATGATGTCTTTCTAATCCACGGTGTTCCATCGCTCTTAATATGCGATAACGGTACTCAGTTTACCTCTAAGAGTTTTAAGAGCTTAAGTGAAACTTATGGTTTTAACATCCGTTTTAATCCTGTGTACTCTCCACAATGTAATTTTGTAGAACGTAATAACCGAACAGTCGGGACCGCTTTAAGAAGTTACGTTGTTTCACATGACACTTGGGATGGCAATATTTCCAAAATTCAACAAGCAATAAATACCGCAAGACACGAAGTAACAGGGTTCACACCGTCTTTCTTAGTTTACGGCAGACATATACCTCTATCTGGATCGTATTATAAAAATTTAGATTTGGATGTCAATGTTGACAGCGAAATAATTCCGGGTAACAGGGGTGAGTATGCCGAAAATTTAAAGGGTTTAAAAGATATTTTCACTGACGTGCGTAGTAGGATACATAAGGCTTATGAACGGAACAGTAAGTCTTACAACCTTAGAAAAAGGGATTTTGCCTTTAATATAGGTGATCACGTTTGGCGAAAAAATAAAATTCTTTCCAGTGCAGCTGATAAATTCACATCTAAGTTGGTACCTAAGTATGTGCATTGCGTGATAAGAGAAAAGATTTCAGACTTAGTTTACGGTTTAGTTAATTTAGATGGGGCTAAAGTAGGACAATGGCATATTAAAGACTTAAAACCATTCAACGGACCTAACCCTAGTGAAAGTTTGTCAGAAGAAGAATAATTTATATTTACATTATCTTAATTGCTTTACTTTATTTTTTTGATGTTGCTCTGTAGAGGTGACGACCTCGTTTTTTTTGACTGTTATAAAAGTTGAGCAGAGAATAGCTTACTTTTATTGTTTAATGCTAAGGTTTTGGGTATTGGCCATATCCCAAACTTAGGTTGATTGTGGTTGATGTTTAGCATCGACTCAGTTTTAGCGAGCTTGCGAAGGAGTCACACTCAGGATTTATCATAAGACTGGTATGTCGGTGGTCGCGGGATTTGATTTGCTTATGACCCCATATAATATCCAGTTCTTGACACTTGGAAGCGAAATTTTGATTAGAGGCAATCCAAGGGGATCTTGAGTTAGGACAAGCGCAAGATGTAGCTCGTGTAGTGTGATGATAAGTCAAAAGATTTTTTTGAGCAATTTCAAAGTTTGTTACCCGAGTGGGTGTATTTCTATTACCTTAGTGGTATATGTTGGGTGCAATTAAGAGTAAATTGATTTTGGTTTATCCAGTAAGTCTAAGACTTGGATTATTTTGATTTAGATCTTCTTCTGAATTGACAAACTGAGGGTATCTTCTATTCTTCTCAGGGCCGTTTAAACGTTACCTTTGAGTCACAAATTTTTTAAAAATTTTTTTTGCATAGACTCATAGGCGTCTGATGAGTTTTTTCGGTCTACTATCAGATTGATAGGAAATTGAAGTCCTGCAGGAGAACTAAAGGCTGATCATTTACAGGAGATGAGAGCAGAGTAAGACAGTCGTTTCACAAAGAAATGATCAAAATCTGATACCGAGATGAGAACCTTGTCAAGAGTGGCTAAGCGCAGTGAAGGAAGATTCCTAACCGAATTTTTAGATTTCCAAGAGGTAATCTAGAAGTTTGGGCTGACAGAAAACGGTTATGCCTGATACCTGTAGCAGTTTCTTCTAGAGGCTATTGTCTAGGGAGACGATTAACACCATGATCAAATATTTTAGCTGTCAACGATGTTTTCTTCTTGTTTCTGATTAAGCTGGAAAAGCTCTTGTCGTCTTCAAAAGTTTTGTTGCGTTGCCACCGAAAAATAGAGAAATTTTTGCTTCATGTAGCTTTTTAAGCTCAATTTCGTTTTTTGGAAATTTCCGTTAGAAGCTTGGTTAAGCTAACCTGGTAAACCTTTTAGGTTGTATCCCATGAGTTATTTGTCTTTACAGGCTATGATGCACCGGGTGCTAACAGATGCCGTTACGACGTTTGGCAGGGAGTTAGTCTTCCTGAGGAACAGACTGATTGGAAGGGTAGTCTATGGGGGGCGCACGTTTGACCTTTGGGACCTTTAGAGGTTTTGTTACCCAATGGCTATTTCTATTTGAGCCAAAGGAGAGCCTAGCTACTGTAGTCGACCTCAGCTCCAATTAGCCTATTAGTGGTGACAGGCTGTTGGCAGTAGTGTGTTTCGGAACACCCTATTGATTAAATTTTTTTTTTTGACTTATGGTGGACTCCAGGGTCACCATTTCCGTATTCTATTGTCTCCACCTTTCAGTATATCGTGGTGAGGTGTTTGTCTCCTGTTATGTGGGATGGATCGAATGTTTTTCGTTGTTGTTCTAGGGCGAGACCAGTACACGAGGGTTCTTCATGCAACTTGGGGAAGCGCAATGCTGGTTAAATTTTATATCTCTGTGTAGCCACCCTGAAGAATGACGGAGGGCGTTTTTTCTGGCTCATGTTTCTAGGCAGATTTGTCACTTTGGTGCAATGTGCCGAAGATTTGATTAGCTGTTGCTAAGAGCTTTCACCAAGCTCAGTATGGAGTTATCATAACCAAGAGTTTGGGATTTGAACTCCTGTATATATTTCTGTATATATTTCTGTATATATTTCTGTATATAGTTCTGTATATATTTCTGTGTATTGGTTGCCTGAGGGCATGTGCTCAAAATGTGTAATTTTGAGTCGTTTTGTTTATGGACTCCTGTATATAAGATTATGATTTTAGGGAGGTCCTATTTCGAGCTTGCTGTCTCACACGGTTATTTTGGGAATGTTTCCTTGAATGTTAGTTGCGCGCGGACTAATCATTCTGTTCTTAGTGAACATTGCTTTTTAAAGCAGGATCATTCAGTTTGGTGAATTTTAGCTTTTATAGCTATTCACTGTGTTTAGAGTGAATTTTAGCTTTGGTAGCTATTCACTGTGCCTATAGTGATATTGTTAGCTTTTATAGCTGCTCACTATGTTAATGGCGAGATTGTTCTTTTAGAACGCAGACTTTGTGTAGTCGAGGACTATTTACAGAGTGTTTTCTTGGCGAGGAGCCGAGGCTTTTTTCTGGCGATACCAGAGTGTTTTCTTGGCGAGGAGCCAAGGTTTTTTCTGGCGATTTACCAGAGTGTTTTCTTGGCGAGGAGCCGAGGCTTTTTTCTGGCGATGTACCAGAATGTTTTCTTGGCGAGGAGCCGAGGTTTTTTCTGGCGATATACCAGAGTGTTTAGTTGGCGATGAGCTGACGTGTTTTCTGGCGATCAACCAGAGCGTTTTCCCTGGCGATTTTAGCATGTCTAGATGTCTTAGGACGTCGACATTGCGCGATAGAGTGCGATTATTTTCTGATGCGACTAGTAGTGATTCTAGATTTAGAATGTTCTCTTAGCGGTGAGCTAGAGCATTGATGGCGATTTTTTCCGAGCGTTTGTCTGGATTTTCATCCAGATGTTTCTTAGCCTTGTGCTAAATGGTCTTACAAGACTTTTTCTTTTTAGTGTTAGTGTTTGCACTAGAATCACTTATCTTTTTTGTTTTTCTTTATTTAAGAATTTTTATAAATTTCTTTTGCTGAAATAGAAAATTTTCAGACAATCCTTAAAATATTTTAAGGGGGGGTTCATACTTTGTTTCAGTTCATTTTTTTGATTTAGACAAGAGTCTAGACAAAGTTATATTTTTTTTTGTTTTGGTAACAATAACAGAGCTGATTCTTTTATATAAGAAGACCGCGATTGTTACTTTGAACAGGTATTTCTTATGTTCATGCAAGGATTTTTATTTACTTTTTGATGTACTTAACCTTAGTGCTTAATTAAGTTAAGTCTAGTTATAAGATTCTTGTGTACATGCAAAGATTTTCATTTGGTTTTCATTGTACTTAATATTAGTGCTTAATTGAATTAAGTCTAGTAGTAAGGTCCGAAGTTTGTAATTTTGTTTTAAGTTCTGACCTTAGTATTAAGTGATAGTGTACCACTTTGTACCTTTTCATAAGTAGCCTTAGTTTAATAGACTAGTGTAGTCTATTTCTTTTTGGAAGGGGGTAATGTAACATTCATTTTTTCCTAGATTTTAAGACCATATAATGTTACTGATTTTTCTCTTAATAATGTACTTCTTTTCATTTTTGTATCGAGCGGTATATTAATCAGAAATTCCAAGCCGTTCGGTATATAGTGTGCTGTGCGGGTTTGCGACCGAATCTCTCGATACGCCGGGATTGGTCAAATGTTTGTATCCGGAGTTTGGTTCCGGCGTCGCCATATTACAGACAGCGTGCCCACGGCTTATTTAAGGGTCCGGAGGACAGGAATCTTGGCTAATTTCCATCAAGCCGCTGCCAGGCTTAGAACACCGAGCCGCCGCCAGGCAGTACCATCAAGCAAGCCGAGAGGCTTAGTACCATCAAGCCGCAGTAGAGGCTTACGAGAATATCTACGAGAGCCAAGTTAAGCACGAGTTTTTTTATCATAAAGCAGTAGTGGGCGTTGTGTGTTTTCTAAATGGAGCAGTTAAAGTAGGCTCTTCTCAAAAGTGTGAAATCGGTTTTGTGTTGCATTGAAGGCCTAGAAGCCCATAGGAAGACCGTAAGTTACCAGAACAATACATCAATAAATATATTCCCCGCAAATAAGTGTTTTAACAGCAATTCGAACTGAAAGATCGCGAAGTGAAAATCACGACTCTTCGATTTCGGGTGTAGTCAAAATTTTGAAGTAAAATCTCTGATTTAGGGACTCTAGTTTATAAAAACTACTTTTAGGCTAGAATTATTTTTGTATTCCTTAAAATTGCAAAGGTTGGAACTTTTATTTTAAATCATGAATAAATTTTCCTTTTTTGTAGATTAAAGCTAGTGTCTCACTGAATACCTATTTTTCTTTTCAGGATAAGAAAAGTTGTACTAGAAAATTCTTTTTAGTAATAACAGTAAAACCCTTCAGTATTTTTTCATTTTTTTAACTGAAGTTAGATCCTTTCTATTTTAAAATGAATGGTGCCCAAAAATTTGTACAACTGAAGCTTTTTTAAAAAAAATAGAAAATAATTCCAAAAAGACGTAAAACAATTATCTCTTACCCATATTTCTCTACCAAGGAAAACTGAGCTAGTGTTTGTTTAATTTCTTTAGTTCTTTTAAAATCATTATTCACTCAATTCATTCTCAGAAATTAAAAAGAGGTTGCAAGAAAATTGTGCCCAAGCGTGGGAAAAACAATTTTCACAGGGTACAAAATGACGCCGCAAAAAGCGACCAATTAATATACACGGTACAAAATAACGCCGCAAAAAGCGGGCAAGTGCCGAGGTTACAAAATAATGCCTCAAAGTGCGGGCAATTTAACACATTACAATATATATATATATATATATATATATATATATATATATATATATATATATATATATACATATACATATATATATAATATATAATATATATATATATATATATATATATATATATATATATATATCTGAAAAAATTCCCGATGTAACAACAAATGAAATAATAAACGCCCTATAACATATGCATAACAACAAAGAACCAGGGGACGATTAAATAACTATAGAAATGATAAAGTATGGAGGGCATCGATAAAACAAGCTCTATTTAACAGATGCCTAATAGAAAGTAAAATACCAACACCTTGGGTAAACGCCTTGATTGTGCTTATTTTTAAAAAGGGAAACAAATTTAAATTGGAGAATTACAGACCCATCAGCATGTTATCGGTACTATACAGGATCCTCACTAGAATCATAACATGTAGATTAACGAACAAATTAGACAGTTATCAACCACGTGAACAAGCGGGATTTAGACGGGGATACAGTACTTTGGACCATCTTCAAACAATTAGATTACTAGTGGAAAAAGCAAATGAATATAAGGTCACCTTGTTGCTAGCAATGGTTGACGACAAAAAAGCATTTGATTCCGTAGAAATATGGGCAGTCCTTAACGCCTTAAGTAACTGCAGAGTCGATAAAAGATACATAACTCTTCTTGAATACATATATAAAAAGGCAACTTCACAAATAATGCTTGAAGAAAAAACAAATAATATCAAAATAAAAGAGAAATTAGACAAGACGACTCGATATCCCCAATGCTGTTCACGTTGACTCTAAAAGACATGTTCAAATCGATAAAGTGGGAAAGTAAAGGAATACTAATGGACGGTGAACGATTAAATTACTTAAAGTTCGCAGATTATGTCACTCTGATCGCCAACACAAAGAAGAATTACAAGAAATGCTGATTAAGTTGAATAACAAGTCTCAAGAAATAGGTTTAAAAATAAACTTCACCAAAACCAAATATTTGAACAACGAAAGTGAAGATGACAGCCAGGAACTGTTAATAGAACGTGAAAGAATAGGAAAAGTACAAACATTCAGATATTCAAAAAATCGAAATATCAAAAAATAATTTAAAGGCTAACTTAGATAGATAGATAGAAGAGTCTCGTTTGCTTGGTCTGCGTTCGGAAAGTTACAATCTACATTTAAATTAGACATCCTAAATACAATAAATGCCACAGTGTTCAATAAATATGTACTGCCGGTATTAACATATGGCACTGAAACATGGGCTTTAAATAGAAGTATAATAAATAAACCCCAGGTAACCCAAAAAGCAATGGAGAGAAGAATGCTAAATATTAGACTCCAAGATCCTATTCCTAACATCGAGATATGAAGAAGATCAAAAGTGACAAATGTAATACAACGAATATGTATATTAAGGTGGAACTGGGCTGGGAATGTCGCAAGGATGAATGATGGACACACCGTATAGTTGACTGGAGACCTAGAGAACACAAAAGATGCAGAGGTAGATCACAGACAAGATGGACGAATAGCCTTAAAAGGTTAGCAGGACATGATTGGATGCAAAAAAGCAAACAACAAAGTTCATTGGAGACAACTTGGGGAGGCATACATCCGACTATGGATGCAATAAGCTAAAAATGATGATGATGATGATGATATATATATATATATATATATATATATATATATATATATATATATACATATATATTGGACGATCCGCGTCAACCGGATCAGAGCTACGACCAAAATTAGAAGCAACCAAAAAACTTGACCAAGGGCTCATTTTAAAGCTTAGAGCGTCTACTTTCAAATGCCGAGTGCGCCTTTGAAAAAGCCAATATGGCGGCTCCAATATGGCGGCCGGTAGCCGGAGAAAAATCAAGCGTCCAGCAAAAAAAGCTTGTAAAAATAAGAACTCGCAACTGTTTGGGTCGTTTTTTGGCTCAAATTGTAGCTGATGGACGCCCCAAGTAATTGGGGTGGTAAGTTGACAAAATCCAACATGGCGGATCCAATATGGCGGTCAAAAATCCAATATGGTGGCCGAATTTTCGCAAATGAACCGATTTGCACTAAATTTGGTAAACGGGGGTTTATAGGGTCGCTGATCACGAATCCAAGGTCTGATTTGCCAAATTCAAGATGGCGGATCCAAGATGACGGATGAAATTTTCGAAAATCTATCGATTTGTACCAAATTTGTTATACGGGGGTTTTTGGGGTCCCTGATAACGAATCTGAGGTCAAATTTCTAAAATTCTTAAATTCAATATGGCGGATCTAAAATGGCTGATTCAATATGGCGGCGATATATTCGAAAATCAACCAACTGACATCAAATTTTATGTAAAGGGGTTTTTGAGGTCGCTGATCATATATCTGTGATAAGAATTTAAAAATTTTGACAGATTGAAGGTCAAGGATTCATGGCTCAAAATTTAATTAGTTATTGCTCAACAGTATTGACATTTTAGCAAATTACTGAAGCATATGTGTTGTAATGATTATTTTTTTGAGGAGTGGTTTTTTATTACCTATGAAGTAATTAATATAGCGTAAAACTAGCATCTTTTGCATTAGAGAACCTCTTAATTTTAAGTTTATTTCTAGCACAGGGAATAAATGCATGACTGCTTTAAATTTTAGGCACAGCAGGTGGGGCAGGAAATAGTCTATTAAGCTTCTGTAAAATTTTTCGATGATCTTCTTTGGTATAGTGAAAAAAATGTATGTTTTGGAATCTTGACTTGGCCCAATTGAAGAGTGAAACTGAATTTAAAATGGCATCATTTGGATGAGCTTGTAAGCTATAACGAGTCGCTGCAGATTTCAGGCATACTCCAGCTCCATCACATGAACATTTGCTATGTGCAGTAGCATTGAAGTGCCATTCAGCATCTATACCAAAATCTTGCTAATGATACATCAAAAAGTTCATTTGAGTCCTATTCTTGAAATGTTGTTTAGCGCCATCGGATGCGTAATAAATTTTCTTTACTTTTGAACATAATTTTTTTATAACTGGTATGACCTTTTCTTGCATCATGTTTGGTACAATCTGAGAGTAATATTATGGTGTTATGTTTTATTTCATTTTTAGAGCGATAGTAAAATACTACAGGAAATACTGTACACTGGTCGTTATTATAGTGGAAAGCCTGTGCTGCATCCTGTATTTCATAAGCAAAATTTTCTGAAAAGTCACTGAATACCAGCACTTCATCTTCACGTAAATTTTCTTTTTTATTGGTTAAAAATTCAGATTGAGCTATAAAATTATGAGGGATAAGCAATTTTAAAACGATTGCACAATTCTTCAACAAAATCGTCTGTGGAAAGACATTGTTGTATAAGAGTGCATCGATCTATAGATTCCCACGTACTGAATATTACCTGTTCTATTTTATTTTTTTCTAGTAATCCAGTAACAAGTTCAGAAAATTCTTCCATTTTAGGACATTTTTGACAGTTAAGTAAAAAACAATCAGTAGTACTCTTCCTACATAAAATGTAATTTATGCAATCTTTATAGTCATTTAATTCAATTTCCGGACCTTTTGTTAGCGTCTTCAAGTTTATAGCATCGATCATTGTTTTTACATTCTGATGTATCGTGCAAACACAGACGCTATGCGTTCCTGAACTTCCAGCAATAACGCACCATTTAGATCGCAGCTCAGCGAATTTATTTGATCCAATTATATGCTCTGGATACTTTTCCTTAAACATTTCGTGTAACACCTTAATATCATAAAGAAGTAAATGCTTTTCTTTAATAAATTTTTGACCTTCGATTTTGACTATAACAGTATCTTTTTTGTTAGGCATTATCCGACTATTTTCTTCAGACTCATAAAATTCAATTACTTTTGAGACCACTTCTGTGTCCAAATTCTTACCTTTCTTGAAAGTAGGAGTAGCTAATACACCACTAGATTTTCTCAAAGTCTTAGATTCAGGTGCCATTCTATAAGAACAACCAAATTCTTGTGCAATTTCACGAGCAGTCCAACACTCCGGTGCGATTGTAAGTATGGTTTTTCGCATAGGACTATTCTCAGGTAAATTATTGAATTTTTCCTTTAATCCATTTAAAAGTTCTTCAAGAGCATCCTCTCTAGATATTCGAGCTTTCTTGGTAGGTAATTCATGTTCGAATTCAGAATCGTTTTCAGACATATCTTCCAAATAATTAGAATCAGTAGCATTACTACCACGAGATTCATTTTTCTGTGATTCGGAGGCTGATTTCCTACACTTTTGGCATATTTTGGATTTTTTATATAAGTTTGGAAAAACTTCCAATAAACTTTTGGAAATATTCCTTAAGTCTTTGCCAACATGACTATCTACATTCAATGGATTCGCACACCTTTTTGAATGCAACTTTTGCGTTACTTCTTGATTGCAATTTTTATTTGCCATTTTTGAGAAAAGGGCCGTTGTTGACTATATGTCGATGTTATAAGACTATCGTAAAAGAAAAAAAAAATTCAAAAAAAAAGTTGAAATAGAAAAAAAAATCTCAACAACTATCCTAGAAAGGACCGTTACCAAGTATTCGCCAATTCAATAAGAGCACTCAATATCCCAGAAAAACAACTATCCTGAAAAGGACTGTCGTCACTGAAAATAAAGAGCCCAGATACAGAAGATGAGAAATTCCCCAGCTATCCTGAAAAGGACTGTTGGAAATTTACAACCGATGTGTTATTTAGCAACCACCTGAAAAAAAGCTCAAAAACTATCCTAAAAAGGACCGTTATTGAGTATTCGCCAATGTAATAAGAACTCCCAATATCCCAGAACAACAAATATTCTGAAAAGGACTTTCGTCACTGAAAACAAAGGGCTCAGATAAAGAAAATAATGCCTCAGCAAAATAGAGAGAAAATCCAACGATGATATTTGGCATATATTTTAAAAAATCTATAACTGTGATATTAAAACATCAATATTTTCCACCTATATTTATTACCTTCTATACCCAAACTTATTTGTGGTTGGCAAAGCGCTACCTGTTGAATAAAAAATGAAGCATCTATATATCAGATTTATGGAAAAGCTGGTATCAGGGATTTTTGGGGTTGCTCGAGGGGTTACTGATTACGAATCTGAGGTCGGATCTGCAAAATTCAAGAAGGCGGATCCAATATAGTGGACGTTTTTTTAAAAAATTAACCTATTTGCACTAAATTTGGCATACGGGGATTTTTGGGGTCGCTAATTACGAATCTGAAGTCAAATTTATAAAATTCAAGAAGGTGGACCCAATATGGTGGAAACTGAATAAGGCAATCTACTATATTGGGTCCGCCATCTTGGATTTTAAAAATCGAACTTCTGATTCGTAATCGGCGACCCCAAAAACCCCCGTATAACAAATTTAGTACAAATCGATAGATTTTCGAAAATTTCATCCACCATCTTCTTCCAGAACTTTAGATGAAGTGACTATTTTAACGTGAAAAATAAATCTATTGTAAAAATTTACAAAGAAATTACTTGCAATAATCCTTTATTGATTGGCTCAGCTTACAAGAAGTTTTTATGTCGTAAAAATTTTACCGAAATAAACGATAATTACCTAAAAGAATAAAAATGGTTAGTTGATTCTGTGATCTTAAAACGTTTATACCGGAAACTTTGGAACCTTATATGTGTCTATTTCACAGTTCTTGTAGTTGAGGAATTATATTATTTTTCATTATTTCCAACTTTTGCTAGAACACCTTTCTCCCTTTATTATCATTTTTTTATTCTCTCTTATTTCTTACCATAAACTACTTCTTTTTTTTTGTAGGTCTAGCACACGTACTTGTGTAAAATATCAAGTTGTTTAAATTATTCTTTAGTGTTAAAAAATCAAAATCCAGTGTTTAATATAGAATTGCGGGCTTGCGGAGGAAATCGCTTTCCCATTTTTTTTTGATATAGTAATAGCCTTCGAATTTCTACTACAATCGGACAGGCCGTGCGTCATCGATCGGAACAAGTGATAATCAGAAGGAGCAATGTCTGATGAGTACGGGGTAAGACATGCCATCCACGTTCTTCTAACTCTTCCTTGACGGGTTTTGCTACATGTAATCGAGCGTTATCAAGCTAAAAAATCACTTTGTCGTCTCTTTTGGCATATTGCGGTCCTTTCGTCGACAGGATGCTAAAAATATCTCACAGCGGTCTATTCGAGCGTGTAAATAATAATATTGCACTTAAAGCCACTGTAAGCATTATCGCGCTGCCTCTAAACGCCGCTAGACAAATCCTCTGCGGAATAAAGCGGGGACTGATGTTAAAACAAATGAGCTGACCGCTGGTTATCTAAGAAGCGAAAGTTATATAATTAGGTAAAATTATTTTATTTTTATTGTACATTTTTGAAAATTTTGCAAAAAATGAGCGAGAACAAACTCTATCGCATTACTGTTTAGTTAGGTGAAACCATCATGAGTATTTATAATGAAACTGCAATTTTATTAACGGGAATTACTAGGAATTCTATTTGTAACTCGTATCAGGTTGCAAGGGATAAAATATAATATAGCGTTTCTAACTCATTATTAAAAGGCTAGGAAAAAAAATTCTAAAGCTACTACAACAGATTTAATTTCATAAACATCAAACAGCTCCTCGTTCCTGATTTTCTTTAAAATAAAAAATAAACATGAGAGAGAAACACGTCATTAAAAATAATATTACGTAGGCTAAAAAGTTTTTGGTATGACACATAGATGTCGCCCTTTTGAAAAAATTCATATGATTTTTAAGAAATACCAACCTTTAAAAGATATGTGTCAAAATTTCATGTCATTTCAACGTACAGTGGTTTTAGTAACGCTACTTTTGATATTTTCAAAACAATGGAAAAAATCGAATTTCGTGTGTTGATTAAATACTGTTTTTTGATGGGAAAAAATACCGTTTAAGCAAAGCAATGGCTTGATAAGTGTTACGAGACTCTGCCTCTGGAAAATCACTCATCATTTACTGGCAGGCTGAATTTAAACGCGGTCGTACAGTCACAAATGATGCTGGACGCTCTGAACGCCCAAATGAGGTGGTTACACCGAAAAACATAAAAAAAATCCACAAAATTGTTTTGGATGACCGTAAAGTGAAATAGCGTGAGATAGCTGACACTCTAAAGATATCAAAGAAACGTGTTGGTCATATTTTGAATGAACATTTGGGCATGAGAAAGCTCTGTTCGAAATGGGTCCTGCGTTTGCTCACAGTAGACCAAAAACTACAACCTGTTGATGATTCTGAACGCTATTTAGACCTGTATAAGTGCAATAAAAAGGATTTTTTCAAGCGATATGTGATAATGGATGAAGCATGGATCCACTACTACACACCGGAATCAAATCGGCAGTCAGCTGAGTAGACAGCAGCCGGTGGAAGCCGCCCGAAGCGACCAAAGACACAACAGTCGGCTGGGAAGGTTTTGGCCTCTGTATTTTGGGATGCGCATGGAATAATTTTCATTGACTGTACTGAGAAGGGAAAACCATCAATAGCGAATATTATATAAAGTTGTTGGTGCGTTTGAAGGCAGAAATCGCAAAAAAACGGCCCCAAATAAATAAGAAAAAAGTACTCTTCATTAAGATAATAGACCGTGTCATAAGTTATGGTGGCAAAATTACGTGAATTGCTTCCTCGTTCACCGTATTCTCCAGATTTGGCCGCAGCGACTATTATCTATTCGCAGACCTCAAATAAATGCTCGCTGGAAAGAGATTTAGCTTCAATGAAAAAGTTATCGCCGAAACTGAGGCATATTTTGAAGGCGAAGACAAATCCTTCTAGAAGAAAGGTATAGAAGTACACGCCTGCTGTTGCAATTCCTTGAATGATGCACAGCGGAATAAAAACTAATTTTGGAAAGTGCACGGAACAATATTTTTTCTACAAGCTTGCGCCTAACATCTTCCTTAATAATGAAAAATAATATAATTCCTCGTCTACAAGAACCGTGAAATGGACACACATAGTATGGTGCCAAAGTTTCCGGTCTAAGCGTATTAAGAAGAAAACAGAATTAACTAACCATTTTTTTTAGGTAAACATCGTTTATTTCAATACATGTTTTACGGCTAATTAACGTTTCTATACATCTAAACAAAAAATAATCTGCATTTTGTCCTTTAATGAAGTTCTAACTTCAATTTAGAAAATAAAAAATAGTCGCTAGGGGCCACGTCAGAGCTATAAGACGGAGGAAATTACATTGTTGAATAGCGGCATTCACAGCAACTGCAGCGTATACTCGCGCATTATGAAGCAATAACCTTACTCCCAAAGACAGTTTTCCGCAACGTTTTTCTTTTATAGCATCGCTCAATGTTTGCATAATCACGAATTATATCCCCCAGTAACGAAAAATATATCGTTCCTTAACGTCAAATAACAAAATCTCTTAAGGACCCCAAGAGATGTTGGTCATCCAGAATGACGTCACTTTATATGTTCCCGTTTAAATAAGGTATTCTAGCTCAAAACCAATGTTTTATTTGCTGTCAAAATTGAGTTATTTACATCATTTTCTTGCACCACACAAAATGCTAAAAAATCAGTATAGCATTCCAGACATCGTCCTTTTTGGAGAACATTCAATAGCTGAGGGGTCGACCTTCTATTTATGTTGATAGCAGAAGTGCTCTTCGTCGTAGAGCCATATAGTTATAAGAGCAGCACAATAGAAAATAGAATAGAAAGTTGATGGAATTTGATCTGTTCAGAATTTTGGACTTAACTACAAATATTACGACTTTTACCTCCTTCACCACACCTTTAACGTCATATATCTTTTACTATAAATAATTATGCTAAAATTTTGTCCCATATGTCGACTAAAAACCTAAACACCTTCTCATAATACTATTGAAACTATATAATATTTAACATTCTCCACCCCTTGTATTAAATTTTTAAATAATAAGAAAATATTAGTTTTTAGATCCCTAGACACCAAAGGACATGATATATATATATATATATATATATATATATATATATATATATATATATATATATGAAAGTACCTTTCTAAATTCTTCCATGATCCTTTTAACCCCGTATAGGCTTAGCATTTTATATGATATATTTATGTTTTAAATTTGTCCAATATCCCAACTAAAAAATTTTTCAATATAATTCAGAATAATAAGAAAACATTTTAATGCTTGGATTCTTTGACACCAGCAACCCTAAAAAAGACCTTTAACTCAATAAATACAAAGCCTCCCTCCTAAGTCCGTTTATCATCCCTTAAAACCCTTTTCTCTATATATAATTATGTTTAAAATCTATCCATTACTTTAACCAAAAACCTGGAAAAATCGCTATGTTTCTATTAAAATTATACAATATTTAACGACTTCCGCCTCTTTCACCCCATTTCTGTGAAAAGTGAAAGCAATGGAAAAATATCTTAATTTTTAAATTCTTCGACTTCAAAGAGCCTGTAGATATAACACAACATATACGAAGTAACCCTTCTAACCTCGTCCCCGACCACTTAAGCCTCTTACAATAGTTAACTATAAATAATAACGAATAAAATCTATTTATCTTAAAGAAAATAATAGGAAAAATTCACATAATACTATTAAAAACCATAAAAAATTTGTCGTTGCTCATCCTTTTCACCCCCTCCTACCTAAGCAATATCGCTCAAAAACAAGTTTCATCCCTACTTCAAATATTATATGTAAACTAAATTTAAAAAGGATATCTCATTTTGTTCGAGTTATCGTGCAAACAGACAGAAAAATGTTTATTATTTATATTTTACAAATACATTATACTTTATCTTTAAAAAGCCTATAGTAATAAATGATACTTCAGTATGTAAAATCCCCATAGGTTGGTACACTAAAACTTTGTGTATTATTTACTATTTTGTATTGAGTCTGCCTTACTTCTCTTCGATTCAGCTATATTCACCCTCTAATAAAGTGTCGACCCATTGTTAACCGGGGTAATAATGTAATCATAGGCGTGTATATAAGAAAGCAATAAAAATGTTTTAATTTACAGTTAGTTACATTTCATTATAAAAATAACCGGTCAAGTGCAAGTTGAACTTGCGCAATTAGTGTTCCGTACGTTGATTGCTTTTAAAATGAAAAATTTTGTTACGGAGGTATAAACTGATCAGTGACTTCACAAAACACACCCCATAGGAGTTTTCAACAAAGTTTGTTTCCAATCTTTACTGAAAACTGATGACCTTGAAATTTTTGTTTTTTATATACCAGATAAATTATAAAAGTAATGCACTCGTGATAATTTTCGTTCAATCTACACCCCGTGGAGAATATTCCAGAATTTTTTCAACATTTTTTCATCAGTACTTTTCGAGATAAAGGGCGGACAGAGATTTTTCACGATTTTTTTAAAAATAATACAAAGAAAAGTGTGCCCAAGTATTACATTATATGCATATTTTTTACTTGTGTTTTCACAAGCTCATCTGACACCACACTCAATGACCTAGTAAAAAATTTATTTTTTCACTTCCGATTTCACCCCTTAAGTCAAAATTTAACTTTCAAAACTACACGGCTCTGATGAGGTCATCAATTTCTATATTATTACCAAATTTAAACTTTCTATGTCAAATAGTTTCGGAGAAAATCGGGTGTGACAGACAGACGGGCAGACGGACAGACACCGAAGTGATCTTATAAGTGTTCCGTACGGAACGCTAATAAAATTAAAATATGTTTTAATTCAGTTACATTTTATTATAATAATTAAAATATGGGAACTAATAATTAACTCTAAAAGACCAAAATAAATTACGAATAGGATAATAATTAGATATATGAGGTTGCTGGCTATTCAAACGGTACATACTATTAAAATAAACTATTCCATGTCAGACTCAGAAAAAGAAATTTGATCAACATTAACAATTATCGGATGAATTATTTGGTCAATAATGTTATCCAATTTCCACATTTTCTTTTCTTCTTCGATAAGATGATTTACACATTTTTCCCATTTCTCCTTCTTCACATTACTTATAGCAAATAAGGATTCGACATCCGTAATTTTAAATCTTGTATTGTTTCTTGAGACCTTCTCCTTTACTTGTGTCCATATAGATTCTATCGGATTTAATTCACAATGAAAATGAGCGGGTAGTTCATCTACAACATACCTGTTAAATTTTTTTGTGTTAATATTGGCTAAATTTAAAAGTTCTCTTTTCATTGTATTATTCGAAATTCTGATATTTTTTGAGCGTAACCACTCCAATACATTCATTTTGCGCCAAGTATTTGTTTTTTTTTAAATTAAAATTAAAAATTAATTAAACTTAAATTGGAGTATTACAGACCCATCACCCTGTTATCAGTACTATACAAATGCCTCACTAGAATCGTAACATATAGATTAACGAACAAATTAGACAGTTATCAACCACGTGAACAAGCGGGATTTAGACGGGGAGACAGCACTTTGGACCATCTTCAAACAATTAAATTACTAGTGGAAAAAGCAAATAAATATTAGATCACCTTGTGGATAGCAATGGTTGTGTGCGAAAAAGCATTTGATTATTTGAGATATGGGCAGCCCTTAGTGCCTTAAGTAACAGCAGAGTCTGTGAAAAATACACAACTCTTCTTGAATTCATACATAAAAATGCAACGTTACAAATAATGCTTAAAGAAAAAACAAATAAAATCAAAATTAAAAGAGGAATTAGAAAAGGCGACTCGATATCCCCAAAGCTGTTCACGTTGATTCTAGAAGACATGTTCAAATCGATAAAGTGAGAAAATAAAGGAATATTAATGGACAGTGAACAATTAAATCACTTAAGGTTGGCAGATGACGTCACTCTAATCGCCAACACAAAAGAAGAATTGCAAGAAATGCTGATGGAGCTGAATAGCAAGTTTCGAGAAATAGGTCTAAAAATAAACCTCACCAAAATCAAATATTTGGACAACGAAAGTGAAGATAACAGCCAGGAATTGGTTAATAGAAGGTGAAAGAATAGGAAAGGTACAAACATTCATATATTTAGGATAAAAAATCGAAATATCAAAAAATAATTTAAAGGCTGACTTGGACTAGATAGAAGAGTCTCCTTAGCTTGGTCTGCGTCCGGAAGGTTACACTTACATCTAAATTGGGCATCCCAAATAAAATAAAAGCCAGAGTATTCGATCAATATGTACTGCCGGTATTAATATATGACACTAAAACGTTAAATAGAAGTATAATAATAATAATTCAACTCCAGGTAACCTAAAGAGCAATCGAGAGAAGAATGCTAAATATTAGACTCCAAGATCGTATTCCTAACATCGAGATACGAAGAAGATCAAAAGTGGCAGAAGTAATGCAACGAATATGAACATATATTAAGGTGGAATTGGGCGGGGCATGTCGCAAGGATAAATGATAACAGATTAACACACCATATAGTTGAATGGAGGCCTAGAGAACACAAAAGATACAGAGGCAGGCCACAGAAAAGATGGAAGGACGACATAAAAAGATTGGCAGAACACGATTGGATGCAAAAAGCAAACAACAAAGCTCATCGCAGACAACTTGGGGAGGCTTACATCCGACTATGGATGGAATAAGCTAATGATGATGATGATGATTTGTTCGTAGTTTTACTTGTAGTCTGGAATGGTAGCTCGTGTTGTCCATAACAATAATCGAGTTTACTGGAATCAAATCTAACATTTAAGAAAACCTTTCTTCAAACACTTCAGCATCCATGTCCTCATAATAATCTCCGCTGCGTTTAGATTCGGTTAACAGGCCACCTTCAACAAATCCTTCCGAACTTCTGATGTGTGTGATAATGAGCCGACGTCCTTTTCCTAAGGGCAGATCGAAACTCGTTGAGGATCCCTCTTGATGGGCCTATCTTCAACTTTTAATATTTTCATCTTACTAGCATTTAGCTACCGTATGCCCTTCATTGAACCACGTTTCATCTGAATAATATATTCATTTCTCTTTTTGTCTAGCTTTTCGGATATTTTTTAAGTAATGAAGGACCCTACAGAAATTTTATCTAATGTTGGAAATTCCTTGTTTCGGTCGACCTGGAGATTTCATCGGCGATTTTAGCGGTCCGTTTCTGTATTCTTTTATTATTTTATATACAATTGATTTTGCAACACCCAGCATTATAGCACACTGTTCCACCGTTTCGTCAACACTTGCACTGGAATGATTATTTTTCCATGATTTGAAACAATTAAGAAGCATTATCTTCTCGTTTACTGATAATGGTCCTAATTTAGGTCTTTTGGAAATTGATTGCAAATTCTCCATCTGATCTCACTTCATATGCTTGTACTCTGGATAACACCAAACTATGTACAGTTAATACCACAATTAATATCACAATTTGTTCTAACCCACATCACCGCCACTAGATTAAACGAAATTACCTGACCCCACTCTGCCTATTATTTATGCTTATTTACTATATATTATATATGTATATATATATATATATATATATATATATATATATTTATATATATGTATATATATATATATATATATATATATATATATATATATATATATATATATATATTATCACAATTTCTTAGGAACCCATGTTACCCCCAATAAAATAAATTAAATTACCTGACCCAGATATAAGCCTTAATGCGTATTATTGCTGCATATTTACTAAATAAGAATAATAAAGGTGAAAGTAGCAATCTGATAGTAGGTACGCCTATGAAATTTATCATATTACTCCACGTCTTTTAAAGATAAAGTATAATTCCCTTTAGCAAGGAATATAATCATATATTCATCATAGTACAGAAAAGACTAATTTCAGTATAAAAAATTAATTTACAGGTTATAAGTCTGCTAACTAACGCACAAAAAATTTGTTTCTGCGTTCATTACTTGTACAGAATATTTAAGCTCAACCAGTATGTATCAAACATTGTTACCATATTATATAGCAGAAGGCATATAATGTATTCCAAATTTGTTGATAGTTTACAGTAGATATTACGATCATAAAACTCAGAAGTTAGATGCTCAATTAAACTTAGGAAAAAATGGAAATCATATTTGCAGAAAACAAAATATTTCTTTTTCTAAGCTAATGTTCGTTAATGTCGGAGAATATTTTAAATTTTACAGGCCATTTTATAGTATTCCTAAGACACACTATTTCTCACTACAGCGATTCTGTTGTCTGTATTGGATTGAAAAGTAAGGCTACGCCTCTTACTTACATTTATGAAAGTACAAAAACTTAATGTGAATGTTGCCTTATACTACCTTAACCTAAGCTCTTAAACTAATAGTCCTATACTAACTTAGCCTAGGAAATGAGTTTCTTGTTATCTGATATTCTTATCCTAAGACTTGAAACTACCTTAGCCTAAGACTTATGCTAATTTAACTTAGGACTTAGTGTTAAGTTAAACTAGGACTTATTATAACTTAATCTAAATTAACAATCTTCTGTCACGACGGGCGAGGAGGGTCATCTTCTTCGTCCGAGAGAGGGACAGTCGGTCTCGGGTATTGGCGGCGGGCATGTGGTGGGAGTTGAAAGGCATTCTTGATGCATGGGTTGGCGTGCTCGGACGCCTTCTCCAAAAACTTCAGCTGGATTTTCCTCATGTGTACCTTTAAGGTAGGCACACCGAGGTCTCTGTGTATTTGCCTGTTCCTCATGAACCATAGGGCTCCCGTGATCATCCTCAGGGTCTTGTTCTGCAATACCTGGAGTTGGACTCCTTGTCTTTCAGAGCTGGCACCATGTGAGGCAGGCGTAAGTGAGATCTGCCTTTATAATGGTGTTGTAAACCTGTAGCTTGGTTCTTGGTCGCAACTTACTGGAGCGATTTATAATGGGGTATAATTTGCCCAGCAGTTGCTTCGCTTTCCTGGCGACAGTGCAGACCTAGTCTTTCCAGACGAGTTGTTTATCATACTGGATGCCCAGGTACTTGATGAAATTTGCCCATTGGATGCGGGAACATTGAAGCTGGAGATATCCATGAGGGGTGTCCCTGCCCCTGGAGAAGACGATGGCTTGTGTTTTGAGGGAGTTGAGTTTGTGATCTTCCAGCGGTCAAACTAGGAGTCCAGGATGTTTAGGTGACTTTGCCATCTGCTGGTGATGATGCGGCTGCTTCTTAATTCTGTGATTATAGCGGTGTCATCAGCATAAAGGAGGAGGTTAGTCTGATCCGATTTCGGAATGTCAGCTGTGAAGATGTTAAAGAGGTGGGAGGAGGGGACAGAGCCTTGTGGGACTCTGGCTCTGATAGTCTATATATGATATTAACTATTTTCCAATATTAATGAGGTTAAGTAAGTAAGTAAAAAAATATAAATCAAACCGACAAATTGCCTTTTTTTAATACATACCCGAAAATTAAAGAAATTTTTTTAATATTTTAATTCAGTTTTATTAAAAGTTTTAACTTTCTTTTGACTTGAAAAATCATAAATTTGATATACAGTACGTCATAATAATTTAATAACCGACTAAAAATTAACAGTAAACTTGCGTAGTCAAAACTAAAATAGAGAAAAATATTTTAGAGCATAATTCGGATATTAATGGAACAAAGCATAATTAATTGAAGGAACTTAGGCTAGCTATTTTTTTATCCCTATACTCCCGAAAATACGATAAAAACAATGCGTCATTAGGTGCAAATTCTCTCGTGCAACTTATCGCATCTGCTATTTCATTTTTAAGATTTTTTTTGGTGGCACACTCAACTCTTAAATAATAATCGCTCCCAATACAAAATTAGAAGATGCACGTTCAACTAAAAACATCAATGAAATCTCATTAGGTTGCTACAATTAATTATATTAATGTTCGAAAACGAAAACGCCAATACTTAAATATAAAACAGTTTTAAAATCCATAACGTTTTATCTTAATACGATAATAACTTGAATATAATTATAATAACTGGCAAAACTATATTTTAATATATACCAAGGCCGTATTTCCGGGGCTTTAACAGACCAGAAATCTGTTGGCAAAAATTCGACCTGGGCTTGGAATATTAAAGCATGAACTTCAAACTGAATAATAATATAAGAGGCACCATAACCGGTCAAATGCAAATTGGACTTGCGCAATTAGTGTTCCATACGTTGACTGCTTTTACAAAAAAAAATTCACACCTCACAAAACACACCCTAAATGAATTTTCAACAAAGTTTTCTTTCGATCTTTACTGAAAACTGGTTGGTTTATATATATATATATATATATATATATATATATATATATATATATATATATATATATATATATATATATATATATATATATATATATATATATATATATATATATATATATATATATATATATATATATATATATATATATATTAAAAGTAATGGATACGTGATAATTTTCGTTTAATCTACACCATGTGGAGAATATGCCAAAATTTTTTCAAAATTTTTTTAATTATTACTTTTCAAGATAAGGGGAAGGGACAGCGGTTTTTAGCAATTCTTTAAAATAAAAAACAAAGAAACGGATGTGCAAGTATTACATTATATATATTTTTGAACTCCTGTTTTTACAAGCTTTCATTTGACACACCCCTCGATAACCTGGTAATTTTTTTTTTCACTTCCGATTTGACCCCCCAAAACTAACCCCTTAAGTCAAAATTTAAGTTTTAAAACTACACGGTTCTGATGAGGCCATCAATTCCTATACTAGTGCCAAATTTCTACGGTAAATAGTTTCGGAGAAAATCGGGTCTTGACAGACAGACGGACAGACACCGAAGTGATATTATAAGTGTTCCGTACGAAACACAAATCTACGTAATGTTTCTCGAGATCACCAAAAATGGTCATTTTAGTTTGTTGTCAGCAATGATCTTATTGAGTATGTTACCTTTAGAAGTTATTAAGATAACCGAATGCATATCTGTACGTGTATTTTATAACGAGGAGACAGGACAACTATTATTAGTTTAGGATTAATTTAATAAGATAGTTAAAATGTTCTACTTTTAAGTGTACATTTTAAAATTCCTACGTGATACGAAGATACAGTCTGAAATTAGGAATGACAAAAATGAGTCATACCGAAAAAAAAAAAAAGTTTTACATATAGGTAATATTAATGTGAATTTGAAAAATCTATTTTTGATTTTATTTTAATATACTTTTAAAAAAATTTCACCTTTCCTGGAGATCCTGGGCTATATTCTTTTTTTTATCGGTTACGTTTTTGCCATAGAGACAAGTTACGTCGGTATAAAAAAAAATACAAAAAATGTATTTAATTTTATGTATGCCGGATGCTGTAATCTGGTTTAATTTAGGAAATCTGTAAAAATCGAACAATTGAAATCTTTATGACGTAACTATAGATAACTATTATTAAAAGTCATCTATTTACTTGAAATATATATTACCATATAAGGTATAATATATGTGTAAAAAAATTATGATTGCCAAAATTTATATTGCATTCGAAGATTTTAAAAAGTCCGTAAAAACATATATCTAATAAAGTGACCAACAAAAAGTTGCATTACGTACCATATTTTTAATTATTCTTGTCTTCAGTTTGAAACTAATCATAACTATTTTGTTAAGACGGACAGTATGAATAAATTAATTAGTATATACGCTCCCGATAAAAAATCCAAAAAAATGCCAATCAAGAAACAAAAGTTATGCCAGTAAATTGGCAATCATAGATGAAACGAGTATGTGCGCAATAATAATATTTAAACATAGACATTACTGTGGTAAAATCTCAGAGAAGGAGTTACAATTTTTTATAGTGACGTTTCTTGAACGTTAGTTAAAATTATTATCGTATTAATTTAGATAAGATCTTTGATTTGTCTAACAACGCACCATTGAGAACTTTTTGTTGTCAGTTTCTATGTAGATTCTAAGAAGGTACGCAATATTCAATGATGGGATAAGTTCACCTAAACTGGCGTATCTTTTATATACTTATTAGAAAGTCATTTTGACATTCAGCATCAAAATCAATACGCCATATTATAAACAAAAAGAAATCATTAATTTTATTGACTAAGTACACCACAAAAATTCAAACTTTGACCTTACTAACAATCTGCGGTCATTAAGGCCTCTTGATACAAATAATTCCACGAGCAACTTCCCAAGCGAAAATTTACCTACTCTAGGACATCAGTACCTAATCATTCCATGATTGGTGTGCAGAGGTTAGAAGTCGTACGCAAAAAGTTGCGCGTGCGAATAGTTGCATCAGGTTGAATTCATGTACGAAGACCTTAAATCTTAGCGCATGCAATATGCATTATTAATTTTTTTGTTCTTTATTATGTTTTTATCAATTGTCTCTCGGCCTATGTAGGGTCTGGTATTTGTTAAAATGGTTCAGATGTCGAGACACTCATCTAAGTACTAACCGCAATCGCTGAGCATTATGTTCAATTGCTTTTGTTACTAAACTAAAACGACCAGACATTGGACATAATCAATATGGCATCCATTTATAGAATCTAATACTTCACCCCCCAAAACTAACCCGTTAAGTCAAAATTTAACTTTCAAAACTCCACGCCTCTGATGAGGCCAACAATTCCTATATTATTACCAAATTTCAACTTTCTATAACAAATAGTTTCGACGAAAATCGGGTGTGACAGACGGACAGACAGACGGAGAGACAGACGGACAGACAGACGGACAGACAGACGGACTGACAGACAGACAGAAAGATAGACACCGAAGTCATCTTATAAGAGTTCCGTACGGAACACTAAAAATATGTTTTTCGGGATCTAAAAACCCTAAGACCTGAAAAAAAGAAGAATCTTGGAGGGTTATTTTTTCACCAACACACTTTCTGTTAGCAGGAAAAGTTCCATAAGTACAGTTTGTATTTCTAAAACTATCCTATATTCAGCTCAACATTTTTTAGGTTACTGCGTAATCAGATCTCAATCCCTTCTAAACAGTATTTCTACTAAAATGGAAAATAATGAAAAAACAAGAACACTGAAATATTACGGCATACGCGCCCTTTTAGCCCCATATCTTATTCCTTTGATCTCGTATATATTTTATTATAGAGAAATTAAATTAAAATTAAATTATTTTATATTAATTATCCAATCAAAAACCATATTATTAAAAAGATAAGATGCCCCCACCTCTTTAAATTTCTTCCCACGTTAGCAACGAAAATAATGAAAAAAAAATGTAATGTTTCAATTCCTTGACTGAAAGAACTCCTAAAAAGATCTGTAACAAGACAAATACGAAGTCACTGTTCTATCTACCTTCATCACCCCTTTGGCACCAACAGACCGAGAAACCTACAGACAAATAGGCCAACGGAAACAAGTCTTCTTCTTCGTCTTTCTCTAACTTAGGCTTATCGCCTGTTCAATCTCATCAACCTGCCCGCCACTGTTCCGCTCAGACCATCACACCACCTCTTCCGAGGGCAGCCCACAGTCCTATATCCTAATGGTGACCTATCTCGAGCAATTCTCACTATTTTTCCGTTTTCCATCCTACTAATGTGTTTATTCCACTCTCTTCTCCGTCTCATCACCCAATCGTTGATATCCTCTACCCCACACCTGTTTCTTATATGTTCATTTCTCTCCCCATCCAAAAGTGCCTTTCCAGCTATTCCGTGAAGCATCCTCAGACGACGATATGAAAGATTTCGATAACTACTACAATTATATGAGGAAAAATGGCACCTATGGAACGAGCCTAGAGACACTTGCCCTCTCGAAAACTCAAAATAGCAACTTTCATATCTTCTCAAAACAACGAAGAACAAGAGATACAAAAATAACGTTTAGGGACAGACCAACAATAATAAGCACAGGAAAACACACCAAAACTATTTACCTTCTACTAACAGGCAACCCAATGTCGGAACACTTTGAGCTTCTGACACCACAAAAACACTAGAAACATCCCAAACAACAGTGGACCAATAAAAGAAGCATCGGGCGGGCGACGTAGCGGTCGAGGACGTCGTGGGAAACGGCAGCTCGACCAAAACGATGAAGACCGGGCAACTGAAAATGGACCCGCCAAAAGTGTTGTGCCGGCAAATAAGCCGACACCTACCAAGGCGGAAAAAAAACACACAGCAATCACCATTCTAACACAAAATAATCAAAAAAAAAAAAATGTCTGTTGATTCCAGTAGTCTTTTAGTTTTCGATGTTTCTGGCCTGGTTTCCGCAGGATATATCATAACAGGTCTTATAGCTGTTCTGTAAATTTTCGGTTTGGCTTCGATTCCTATATTTTTGTTACAACATATTGTGTTGTTTTGGGCACCCAGCTATTTTTGCTGCTCCCATCGTTTATTCCCTTACCTCCGATTCAACATCACCATAAGCAGATATTTCTATGCCTAGATATTAAACTTCATTTGCTTCTCCGTCCACATCAAGTTTACATCTTTGACGTTGTTATACATTTTGCCTTGGAGGCAAATATTACCATATTAAAGGATTTAGCTGTACAATTGAGTTGGTGTAGCAGTCTCTGTAGATCATTTTCATTTTCCGAAAATAATACTGCCTCATCGACATAACATAAAATATTAATCCCATTGTCTCCCATTTTATATCCTCTCATGGTCCGCACTTTTCTTATTATTTTGTCCATGATGAAGTTGAAGAGAAGGGGACACCGTTCTCAGCTAGATTTGGTTTGGTAAATTCTCCGTTTATCTTTGCTTGGATTTGATTCGCTGTGTATACATTCTCTATAGTCTTAATTATATTATATGTGATTGGCCTGTTGTAGAGGAGATATATAACAACCTTCAGTTTGACACTGTCAAATGCCTTTTGCAGGTCCATAAGATATATATAGACCGGCTTGTTGTATTTAATAGAATTCGATATTTGTCTGAGAACAAGTGCGGCGTCCGCCTAATCTGAACCCTTGATGCTCATCTTCTAAGGCGGTGTTAATTGTTGCAGCAAACTTTTTCCCCTATATTCATTCGAGATACCGTCTTGTCCAGGACTTTTCCCATTCTTTAACCGCTGTAGTGCCTGCTGCACATCCGACACTCCAACTTCAGCATTCTCGCCGACCACTATTTCCGGCGTGTCCAACGTCAACTCTGCATCCTCTGCCGTATACAAAGCCTCCAGATATCTGATCCAATCATCCCTAGGTATAAAATTGTTCGTTTCAACCAACTCGTTGATCTCTTTCCTTTGTCATCTTATAAGCTTCCATATTTGTTTTTGAAGGTCGTAGAAGTCATTTTTCATTCTTCTCGAGAAGGCTTCCCAGTACTAATTTTTGACTTGTCTTGCCAAGGTTACTGTTTCATTTCTAATTTTGCGATATTCCGCATACGATGCCGCCGTTCCCGATGCCAGATATCCCAGGCAGGCTTGTTTTTTTCTTTGCACTTTTGTTTAACTTCCCGGAATTTTATATGTATTATTTTCTTTTATAGTTCTTGTGCCCAGTGCTCCACAGGCTGCGCTTTTTATATTATTTCTTATTAAGTAACTATGTTTTTCGGAATTTCGGAATGTGACTTTTTACGAATACAATAATTTCCTTTAGCAGTAAAAGTAAATAGCAGGACTTGCTGCCAGTCCTATTTCCATTAATAAATACAGGTAGAAAAACACACACATTCACAAGAATAAAAATCGAATTTAATTACTAAGAAACTAAAGCATAATAAAAAAGTATTTCACAAATAAAATTAAAAAATCACAAAAAATTACTCTAGATATATAAATAAATATTACCTATAAAGGGAAATACGTACAGATTAATAATAAAATAAAAAATAAAATACATATCAGGTGAACAAATAATGTAGAACGCTTAAAAACATATTAATGAGTTACGATGAACTTACAAAATTTTAAAAAAATTTATTTTTATTTGTTTCGGAAAAAAAGAAAGGAAGGATACCACCAGATTTATTTAGGAAATTTTCTCGCAATTTTTAAAAGTAAAGTTCAGTGCTGGTAGCAGTGGATTTTATCATGTTTCCCTTCTTTTCACTCTGTTTTATATCATTTCAAAATTTTTTGTTTAAATTAACAAACTATCTAAAAATCTAAAAAAAATAAGTTTTCAAAATTGAAAAGGCTTAATAAAATGAAACTTTTTTAAACTTACAATACTATACAGATTAATTACAACAATACATAACTTACTACACAAAAAACAATATTGATGTCATGGCTGTTTTTAAGCATTCTGTATACATGTTATCTAATAATTTAGCACCTCGTTTTTATATCTTTGAGACCATCATTAGGGATAAATCAAAATACGAACTAAAATACTAAAAATAGAATACACAACAGGGAAAACTTTTAAAATAATATTTATATTGTTTAAATTGCCTTACACTCTATATGGGCAATTTAATTTGAGTATATTTTATTTAATTACTTATAGCTGCTAAAATTATTATAGATTCAAAATAAATTTGACCTGAGCCAATAATTGTCCTCTTAAGAGAAAGTTCCTTTCAGCTGACTCCATAGAGATTTTAAAGCTGCCAGTGAACTCCAAATTGTAATGAACCAAAGTGCCCATTTGCTTCCAATGTAAACACTTTCCGAGGTATATCTTTGAACATAACTCAACATGAGATAAAGCGAACCCATGCCAATAGCAAAACCAGCGATTCCCAGGAAGTTGTGAAATAGTTTGGCAACCACAGGTCTAATAAACGAAGAAAATGTTCTAGTATTAGCTGCTATAAGTCCAATAACTATTGATATGAAAATAAGGATCCAAGAAACCAAGCCTAAAAAATAGAATTATTTTAGTTTTAAATCATAACCTTAAGATATGTACTTAGAGTAAGGTTTCCAACTCCTAAGATAGTTCTTCGTTCCCATTTCAAAAGCCTCAGCCTACATAAATCTGAAGTCCTGCTTTTAGTTACTTCCGGTTGACCTTTTTTATATAGAAGGTGACAAACCAGAATCGGATTGTGCAACCTATTTTATTCTTAGCATACCATTTAGAAGTTAGAGCCCATCAAAATCTCAAAAATGTCAATATTTAAACATGATTACTTGGAAAACAGTTTAATATTGACTAAAATATTTAAGATTTCAGCAGAACTTAATTATGTAATCAAATATAGGGACTTCATTTTAAATTTCAAAGTTTCTATCTTCATCTGAAAACACTGCTTGTTTCCAAAATATTTTCAAGATCTCTTATGGTCACTGCCCAATTTTCAGGTAAGAATCTGTTGTTATTTTATATACATCATAATAGAACCTTGATCGGAAAGCGCTATATATATATTAAAATGGGACACAGGTTTCCCATTTTAAATAATCTGGAAATCTGATATATTTTCAATAGTATTATGAGAATGTTTCCAAATTTTATTAGATGGAAGAATGGGAAAATTTTAAGCATAATCATTTATAATAAAACAAATAAGGTGCCAAAGTGATGCAGAAGGGAGATGAAAGAGTGGCTTCGTATTTGTCTTGTTTCCGGGTTTTTGACTGAGGTATTGGATATGTAATATAAAATCATTTTTCTATAGTAAATATTTACGGAGTAAAAGGGATAAGGTAGGGGGCTAAAAGGGTGATTGCTTGTATGCCGTAATATATTTTTATTTCATTGGTCTAGTTTTTCCACTATTTCCTTTCCGATTTAAATAGAAATAGTAAGTAGAAAAGATTGAGAAATTGGGATCAGATTACAGAGCTGAATATAGAGAAATTTTTTGAAATATAAACTGTTAAGTTGGCGGAAATGTTACTTATGGTGCAGCAGGTAAATTATTGTATTTACTTTCCTTGCTAACGAGAAACATTGTATTTGTGACAAAAATATCTTCTCAATATTTCTTTTTTTCGGGATTTAGGATTTTCAGTTTACGAAAAACATATTTTTTTAACCGTCAACTTTATGTAAATATAAAAATAATAATGAGAAATTGACTGAAATTTTTTTTATCTGTATCGTTCACATTTGAATTTTATTCTTTCACGTACACATGTATTTCGTTGGCGGTAAGTATATATTTTTTTCATTGCGATTTTAAAGGAGAGAATTGTAGTTCTTTAACCATTAAATTGAGACTATTTAAATAAGTTGGTATACATTGCATAACGAATTACAATAGCCAGTTTTTTTCTTGAAATAATAAACAAATATTTTGAATAAATATTTAGAGTGAAACATAAAAGAAGCAAAGAGGGTGGGGGAGGAGATTAGAGGGCTTGTCTTATATTTATAGCGTGATATGTCCTTTTCAATGTTTTTGGAGGAATTTAAAAATTAGATTATTTTTTTCATTATTTTCAATTTTGGCCCAAGAAGGGTTGGGGGGTTGTTAAAGATTGTCTAGTTTTAATAGTAGTTTGAGAGTTTTACCAGGTTTTTTAACTGATACACTTGACAAATTTTAAGTATACGATTTATAATAAAATATATAAGAGGTTAAACGGTTGAGGTAAGGGGTTAGAGAGGTTGCTTCATATACATCGTGCTATAAGTCCTTTTCCGGATTCTTAGACTGTTGTAATGAGAAAATCAGGTTATTTTTTCATTACTTTCAATTTTAGAAGAGGAAGATAGTAAAGGAGATGGAAGAATATTGTATAGTTTTAATAGTATTATTAGAAATTTTTCAGGTTTTTTTGGATGGGAGAATGGGCAAATCTTTAACATAATCATTTATAAAAAAAAAATATAACAAACCGAAGAGGTGGAAAGGGGTGGTAGAAGAGTGATTTTGTATTTATCATGTTACAGGTCTTTTCCAAGGTTCTGTCTGTCAAGGAATCGAAACATTACATTTCCTTTTTTGATAAGGTGAAGGATGTTTGCATATATATTGTAACACTCTTCTATTTAAGTGTTTTAGCTTTTCAATTCTTGAAGTATGAATAAAGCCTATAGTTCTTAATTGATATAGTTTCAGGACAAGGGGGTGAAAGAGGTAGGAATTTACTCAGTTTTTGACTACTTATGTTAGAACTACATGTTTACAAGAAAAAGTACTGGGTAAATAACTTAATCGATTTTTTTCCAAGGGCATAACGAGGGAGAATATTTAAGGTAAATATTACTTCATCTTTTTCATTCAATTTAGGAATTTAGAAAAAAGTTCTTTTTCTTCGAATACTATGGTTTATATTTATTTATTTCTATTTATTATTATTTATATTAATTTTAAAATAGATTTTTTAAAAACGGTGAAGCCACATAAAAACACTAACTTTTTCCTTTAAAAACCTAAACAATTTCAAAATTTTTAGGTCAAATTTAACCCTTTAATTGCCAATGAAAAACTTAATAAAACGTTTATCAAGTACCTTCAAACAAGCTATTCTCAAATAACCGGTCAAGTGCAAGTTGAACTTTCCCAATTAGTGTTCCGTACGTTGATTACTTTTAAAATAAAAAATTTTGTTACGGAGGTATAAAATGATCAGTGACAAAAAACACAAGTTTGTTTCCAATCTTTACTGAAAACTGATGACCTTGAAATTTTTGTTTTTTTTATATACCAGATAAATTATTAAAGGTAATGCACTCGTGATAATTTTCGCTCAATCTACACCCCGTGAAGAATATTCCAGAAATTTTTTCAAATTTTTTGATCAGTACTTTTCGAGATAATGGGGGGACAGCGATTTTTCGCGATTGTTTAAAAATAATACAAAGAAAAGTGTGCCCAAGTATTACATTATATATATATATATATATATATATATATATATATATATATATATATATATATAAAATTATTTATGATCGTTTAGAAATGTCTATTTAACCACAACACCCATATATATATATATATATATATTACTCGTGTTTTCACAAGCTTTCATTTGACACCACACTCGATGACCTAGTAAAAGTTTTTTTTTTTTTTTTCACTTCCGATTTCACCACCCCAAAACTAACCCCTTAAGTAAAAAATTTAACTTTCAAAACTACACGGCTCTGATGAAGCCATCAATTCCTATATTATTACAAAATTTCAACTTTCTATGACAAATTGTTTCGGATAAAAGAATTAAGAGCCCAAATTACAAACATGTCTAGTCAGATACTGACTCAGTAGGCTAATCAGACCAACCAGAAGAAGACAAAAAGTTCCTGACATATATATATATATATATATATATATATATATATATATATATATATATATATATATATATATATACATATATATATATATATATATATATATATATATATATATATATATATATTATATGTATGTACAAGATTTGTTTCCAATCTTTACTGAAAACTGATATCCCTGAAATTTTTGTTTTTTTTATATACCAGATAAATTATTAAAGGTAATGCACTCGTGATAATTTTCGTTCAGTCTACACCACATAGAGAATATTCCAAAATATTTTCAAAATTTCTTGATCAGCACTTTTCGGGATGGGGGGGGTGGAGAGAGCGATTTTTCGCGATATTTTAAAAATAATACAAAGAAAGGTGTGCGCAAGTTTACATTATATATACATATATATATATATATATATATATATATATATATATATATATATATTACTCGTGTTTTTACAAGCTTTCATTTGACACCCCACTCGATGACCTAGTAAAACAGTTTTTTTTTTCACTTCCGATTTCACCCCCCCAAAACTAACCTCTTAAGTCAAAATTTAACTTTCAAAACCACACGGCCCTGATGAGGCCATCAATTCCTATATTAGTAACAAATTTCAACTTTCTATGTCAAATAGTTTCGGAGAAAATCGAGTGTGACAGACAGACAGACGGACAGACACCGAAGTGATCTTATAAGTATTCCGTACGGAACACTAAAAACGCCATTTCTTACTTTTTCATACTAATAAATAAGTTAATCCAATCATTAAAACTCGATCTTTTACATGATAGGTAAGCCTTCAAGATGATATAATATTAATAAATAACTTAATCCAAGCAAGAGAAATCCATATTTTAAATGATAACTACTTCATACAAAAAAAATGTTAAGCATAGTAAAAGCTTCTATTGAAATGAAAAATAATGAAAAAATAACATCATTTTTAGATTCAGATATTTTCTAAACTAACCTTCCTTTACCCCTTGAACCATTTAACACGTAGGCTGAAAAGTTTTTGGACTAGCAACTTAACACACATTTTCTTTGCAAAATTATTTATTCATCAATATAGTCTTCTTCAAGAGGGATACAATCAGTCCAACGCTTTTCTAACATATACCTTTCTTGAAGAAGAATTTGTCTTTGCCTTTAAAATAGGCCTCAGTTTCGGCTATAACTTCTTTATATAGATAATAGTCGCTGGGGGCCAAATCTGGAAAATATGGTGGATGAGGAAGCAAATCGAATTTCAATTCATGCAATTTTGCCACCGTAACCGTTGACTTGTGACACGGTGCATTGTCTTGATGAAAGAGCACTTGTTTCTTGTTCATTTGGGGCCGTCTCTTTGCGATTTCTGCCTTCAAACGCGCCAGTAACTTTATATAATATTCGCTATTACTGGTTTTTCCTTTCTTAGCATAGTCGATAGAAATTTTTCATCCTAAAATACAGAAGCCAAAACCTTTCCAGCCGACTGTTGTGTCTTTGGTCGCTTCGGGCGGCTTATACTGGCTGCTGTCCACTCAGCTAACTGCCGATTTGATTCTAGTGTGTAGTGGTGGATCCACGTTTCATCCATTGCTATATATCGCATGAAAAGATTCTTTTTATTATGGTCTAAACAGCGCTCAGAATCATCAACACGTTGTTGTTTTTGGTCCACTGTGAGCAAACCCGATACCCATTTCGAACAGAGCTTTCTCATGCCCAAATGATTATGCAAAATATGACCAACACGTTCTTTTGATATCTTTAGGGTGTTAGCTATCTTACGCAATTTCACTTTACGGTCATCCTAAACAATTTTATGGATTTTTTGGTGTTTTCCGGTGTACCCACCTCATTTGGGCCTCCAGAGCGTTCGACATCATTTGTATCTGTACGACCGCGTTTAAATTCAGCATACCAGTAAATGGTAAGTGATTTTCCAGAGGCAGAGTCCTCGTAACACTTATCAAGCCATTGCTTTGCTTGAACGGTATTTTTTCCCATAAAAAACAGTGTTTACTCAACACACGAAATTCGATTTTTTCCATTGTTTTAAAAAAAAAAATCAAAAGTAGCATCACTAAAACCACTGTAACTTGTAAACTAATCATCGAAATGTCATGAAATTTTGACACGTATCGTTTGAAGGTTGGTACTGCCTAAAAATCATATGGATTTTTTCAAAAGAACGACGTCTATGTGTCAAACCAAAAACTTTTCAGCCTACATGTTATATACTTGATTATAAATAATTAAGCTTAAAATTTGTTCTTTACCTTATGTAAAAACCAGGGAAAATTCTCATAATACTAGTGAAATTATCAACAATATCGACTATCACCCAATTAACCACCTTTCCCTGGAGCAGTATAGCGTAAAAACCATAGATTCCGTTCCTATTTCAAGTATTAGCTGGATTGTGAGTCACAGTACCAATATAGCGACAGACCGACAGACTGAGAGAAATGAGAGACTATGTTTTTCGTGATATATTAAAAATCTCAAGGGACATTTTTTTACAAACACGATACTTCCCTTTAGCAAAAAAAAGTAAAAATTGAGGGTAATACATACTCCTTTAAAAAACATATTTAATATTCAAAATATAGAATACAAAATTGTGTATCCTTTTTTTTAACACAATACGCTTAAATTTTACAACTAATACAAAATTAGTAAGCAAAACTTACTATAATTATGAAATGTCGTTAAAGTAAATTTTGGTTTTTCCGTAAGTATTGATTCTGTATCATTACCCTTATGTCCTTCAACCATTTTATTAAGAATATATATTGAGAATATACTCATTTTTCTTTGCCTCTAATGATATGCGTAATTTTTAAAAATATTACTGATTTTGGCTCACTCTGTAATACAAAATATGTATTTTATTATTTTACTTGCCATTTAATATTGATTCAAATATTTTTAAAAATTATAAATGTATGGAAAAATTGTCCACAACTAATGGAAAGGTTTAGGAAAGGACGGTCCAAAAGCTGAAAAAGGCCATTAAAGATAGACGTCCAAATTCATGTAGAGCAAAAACTTTTCTTTTGCCCGATAACTTCAAGGCCAACAAAGCTTGCACAGTTCAAGGCATTGGCGAAAGCTGTAGATTTACCGAGTTACAATATCTACCCTTTAGCCCTGATTTAGCACCCTGGCATTTTTTTTTTTGTTCAAGCATCTGAAGAAAAACCTCAGAGGTCAAAAATTGTCCACAGCTTCGTTTTTTTGAGGTGCAGACAAAATATTTTTATTTGGATGGAATTAAGCAACTCAAGAAACGCTAAGCAAAGTACGAGTATATGAATGTAGACGGTAGTTATGGAGAAAAAATGTTTTTAAAGCCCTGTCAGTCTTTCTTCATTGTAGGGTAGATAACTTAAAATTATTATTATTATTTTAGTGTGTCCTCTAAACAGATTGTTAAAGAAACTTTAAGCCGGTCAAAAATTATTTAAGGAAAGAAAATGATTCAGAACGACTCATTTTTCGCACCAAATTTCAAGTCAATGTAAAGCAAATTTCAGTTTCTATTTTTAATACTAATATCGTAAAAATTTGTATAATTTTGTACGAAAAAAAACCTTGAATTTGTTCTATAATGAAAGTGAATAAGGCGATCAAAATATCTTAATCAGGTAACTTGTACAAGATATACTTAAACCGAGTAATATTTTTTCTAATTTATCACCACATGATTTTTAAAATGTTAAAAAATTATAGGTATAATTTATTGTGCTCAATTCTCGGTCTATAAATTTAATGTAGTATTTTTTTCAATTGTCATTATCTGGATTAAATAAAGCTAATCCACTTGCTAATCGCCTCATAATATACGGTAAGATTCCACAGCTGAGAGGCAACTTCACTGCTACAAGAAAATGTTAACTATAATTTTTACTTACCGAGAATAGCAAGATCTGATTGAAAGTGTGTCCTATTCCTTGTACTTTTATCATGAATTTCTACTGCAATTCCTATGGTAACAGCAACACAACTAATCGCTAGAAGAATACCATGTATCCAATACCTCTTTGTTCTTGGAATGTATAATGTTACTAGGTTGTCTTCAGAAAATAAGATAATTGCTGCCGCCATTAATGGAACATACTAGAAGAAAAAATAAATCATCTTGTTAAATATGTTACGTCGTTTACTTAAAACTGGTAACAACCTTAGGACCTATAACAGAAGCAGTAAAACTCGCGAAGTGTGTGTTGGTCACAATGGTCCAAAGAAATTCCTCATGTGTTTTGAAAATCTCACTAACAACAGCTCTGGTGTTTTTAAACTATTAGTTCAGTCAAATAATTGTACAGTCTGTCAAGTAAGAACGTGACCGCAAGTATTCTTGAAAAAAATATGTTTCGAGAACATTTTTTGCCATCATTGTATTCTTTGGCGTGCTAACAGCGCAATTACCTTAGTAAGTTGTCCAATCGCTTCCTGCATCAATAATCGCCTGACATCTTCGAGGCATGCTGTCGACGAGATTTTCTGCATACTGTGCAAATTCGTCGAATCCCTTCTTCTCAGAGTCTTTCCTCTGACCTTTCTCTTTACAAATTTTCAATAGGGTTGGCGTCCAGTGTTTGTGAAGACCACTTCAGTATCTTATCGTGGGCCCAAGCGAGTTGCATCGCGACGTGATTTTCGCCCAGCAAAGATTTCTCCAACGTGCTTCGGAATTTGACATTATGAGCATGAAGATGTTATCGAATGGTCTCATGGGACACATTCAAGCCAGATTTTTTTAATTTTGCAGCTCCTTGACGCAGCGTCAATTTCAGGTCCCGTGACAACAAAGACACGATACTTACTATATGATAATACTTAGATTCAACACGTAAGCTGAAAAGTTTTTGGTCTGGCTACTTCAAACATTTTTTTTTTGCAAAATTCGACTTTATTCATCATCATATAGTCTCCTTCAAGAGCGATACAATTAGTCCAACGTCTACACCTTTCTTGTAGAAAGATTTGTCTTTGCCTTCTAAGTAGGCCTCAGTTTCGGAGATAACTTCTTCATTGGAGCCAAATCTCTTTCCCGCGAGCATCTATTGAGGTCTGCGAATAGATAATAGTCACTGGGGGCCAAATCTGGAGAATACGGTGGATGATGAAGCAACTCAAACTTCAATTCATTCAATTTTACCATCGTAACCATTGACTTGCGACACTGTGCATTGTCTTGATGAAAGTGCACTTTTTTCTTGTTCATTTGGGGTGGTTTCTTCGCGAATTCTGCCTTCAAACACACCAATAACTTTATATAGTACTCGCTATTGATGGTTTTTCCCTTCTCAGCATAGTCGATGAAAATACATCCTAAATACAGAGGCCAAAACCTTCCCAGCCGACTGTTGTGTCTTTGGTCGCTTCGGGCGGCTTTCATCGGCTCCGGTCCACTCAGCAGCTGTCTCACGCAATGTCACTTTACGGTCATCCAAAACAATTTTGTAATTTTTTTTATGTTTTCCGGTGTAACCATCTCATTTGGGTGTTCGGAACGTTCAGCATCATTTGTATCTGTACAACCGCGTTTAAATTCAGCATACCAGTAAATGATAAGTGATTTTCCAGGAACAGAGTCCCCGTAATACTTATCAAGCCCTTGCTTTGCTTGAACGGTATTTTTTCCCATCAAGAAAGAATGTTCAAGGTTTTGAAAATATCAAAAGTAGCATCACTAAAACCACTGTAACTTGTAAATTAATTGTCGAAATGTCATGTCATTTTGACATGTATTGTTTGAAGGTTGATACTTCTTAAAAATCATATGGATTTTTTGAAAAGGGCGACATCTAAACATGTGTCAGACCAAAAACTTTTCAGCCTACGTGTTAAGGTTTAACATTAGTAACAAAAAATATTTCAACCAATGGCATACTTAAACTAAATAAGTGACAACATTAGACAGACATGAACAGTAGAAAGAATACTTGGAATCACAAAAACCAGATCACCAGTTGAAGGAGAAATAGGAGTAGACGCCAAGAGACAGCTTTTCCAATGTAACATAGGTGAAGACTATAATAAACATGCAATCATGCTTAACAAAGAGAAAAGCATAAGAGGACGAAAAAATCGAGGTGTCTCATATCTCGATACTGAACAATCCATGAAAGGGGGCTAAAGAAACTGGAGTATCGGAAACTGCAGTTTTCAAAATTATGGGCGTTTGTAATTACGGAAAATCACAATTTTACAACAGTGTAAAAAAAAATGCGGGAAGATGTTTATTGCAACGAGAATTTGGCAGAATTAACAATACCAATCAAAACAGACAGTTAATCCAGCCAAATTCTATGGCCTGTTTTGATTTGTATTCTTAATCCCGCCAACTTAATAAATAATCTCTCCGCGCTCTTTTGTTTACAGTATTATAAAATGACTAGGGTAGGCTCCTAAAAGGTCTAATGTAAGATAGATGAAGATATAAACAAACAATATTGTTTATACAAAGAATAAAAGGACGAGATAATCGACGTACCTCTTAGATCTCAATAAGACAAGCAATTAACATCGAATAATTTCTTTAGGAGTATTAAATAGTTGAATTACTGTGTGGGAATATATTAGTACTAAAATATAATCGGTAGAAAAAAATTAGTTACCTATTTTGAAAAATGTATGTTAGGTATTTATTTGAGCGTAAAACCATTTCTTAAATAATTTAGAATTAAAACATTTTGTATGTTTGAAAATGATTAATTACAATGAACAAAGGAATTGAAAGGATTAAAAAGCTACTACGTGTATTCCCATAAATCTCCTAAATAAATAAGCACAATTTTTTGGTATTATCCTATTTTCCTTATTGTCTAATTTGAATTTGATCTCTTCATATTTATTATTTAATTACGAACAATAACATTACAGAATTTAAATTGAGATTGGTTCTTTTAATACTCATAGTCTAGAAATAATTAAAATAAATTAATAAATAAAATATTAACAATAACTGAAATAATAAACATCAGTATCAACTACTAAAAATTAGCAAAGTCAATTTTTCAGCAGGGACCCACTGTTCCGTTATCTGTCAATCTATCTCGGGAGGCATTTCGCCGTATCCGGCTCATCAGCCAAGCAAGGATTTATACTTCACACTTCGAATTTTGTTCTTTTGTTTTTCAACCTTTGCTCTGCAGATGATACGGCGAGACGCGTTCCTCGATGGATTGACAGATAAGAGAACACTGAGTCACTGCTGAAATATTAACTTTTTTAGTAGTGGATACTGATTTTCATATACGTAGAGTGAAACCCTGACGAAGGGTCTGCCAAGCTGTAATTGTTGCTAGGGCAGATATGCTTTAAATTTTAGGCTTTTACCAGCGAGTTAGTTAATGCTCATTTTACAATGTCAGTATTATAATCTTGAAATATCTTTATGGAATTGTTTATCATTATTCACATGTTGATAAACGAACTCTACTGTTAATTTCCATGGATTAACAATACCCAGTATTCCCGATATGCCTTCAAAGATCATCTTTGAATTATAAAAGGAGGCACACAATCAAAGAATAAAAAACAGACTTCTTTGCCTGCCCCAACAATTCCGGGTTCTCTCGATCAGTCGCTCTATACCACCACCACCACACAGCCAAAGAATACTATTGCAACAGCACCAGTTGAGAAAGCCAGCTTAGCCGAATCCTTTGCTTCACATTACACTGTCGATTTCCGAGGAAAAACACCACCCACTATTTCTATAGTGCAGCCAAGGCTGCCCGATATTGTCTTCAGACAGCGTGTCATAAAATATATTTTAATGAAGCAAGACACCAAAAAAACTTCTGGCACTAATAGAATACCTGCCATGGTACTCAAAAAATGCGAGGGTGAACTAACACCAGGTCTTTTACAGACTTTCAACTTATCCTACAAAAAAAGTGTCTTCTTATGGTCAGAAATGCGCTAGAGTTTAACCAATACCCAAAAAACACAAAAAGACTACCAACGGGTAGCGTTGCTTTTAATAATATCAAAAGTTATAGAAAAAGCTATCAATGACCTTCATTTAAAATATCTAGAACAATTAAATATTATTCTGGATCATCAATATAGCTTCCGCGAGGGAAGATCAACAGGAGATCTTTTAATTTATGGCACATATATTTAGAGCAACGCAATTGAACAGTTTAAAGAATCTCAGTTGCACTTGATATATCCAAAATATTCGATCGTGTATGGCATGACGGATTGTTGGCAAAGCTGCAGGGTTTCTTCGAAAAATTTTGTTTATGGCTCTTTTGTTTCTTTCTAATACCTTCATTATCAACGCTGGTGTACCTCAAGGCTTCATACTGTCTCCTAGTGTTTTTCGCCGTTACTCTGCTGAAAAGGACCAAGAGTCTAATCTACAGCTTTACCGATGACAGTACACTTGTTTCTTTATTTACCTTGAACCCACGAACATCAGTCACCCAGGCAAATATCCGCAGACAGGAGGAAATAGCAAATACTCGGGAAATATTCTATCTTGGGATGATAGGAACCAAGTGGAGTTTAACGCTACAAAAACCCAAGTAACAATTTCTTTCGATAAGAGTTAACGTTGCAAAACCCGACATAGTTATGTCGGCGCACTCCATTCCTCTAGCATCATTACTGAACTTGCTGGGCATTAAATTGGGAGTAAATATGTTTTTGGCATAAGCATGTTGAATGCATACTAAAAGGAACTTTTCAAACGCTGGGACTATTATTCGGTACTAGGTAACTTTACACTCCACAACAACTCTCCTGTAAAAGCTCAAATTCGATCCAATCCCATGTTTGCTACTCTGCTCCAAAGTATACGTTGGGTTTATTGCATTTTGTTCAAAATGAAAGTTGTTCGCCTTATTGAAGACCCCTAACTCACCATGAACCTTGATTCCTTGGAATATCGAAGAATGGTTGGTGACTTGAGCCTATTCTATAAGTGCTCTCAAAAAAAGTGTTCGACAGGCCCGCTGAATTCCTCCCAAAGTGGTGTATGCTCGGAATACACGTCGCACCAATACATCATATCCTTATGAGATTCAGCCTGTCACTCCAACCTTTTCAAAAAATTCGTTTATATGAAGAACCTCATCCCTTTGGAATAGTTGGGCGGGGAGTGTGTTTCCCACCGAAAACCATTTGTAATGATTCAAAATTAACGAGAATCGCTTTTTCCGCACACGTGTCGCTCCTCTAGCGCATTACACAATTCTCTGTGTATTGTGCGCCAAAAAAAAGAGCTGACATGCATATTTTAAAGACCTTGTATAACTTTAAAGAATACTTCAAAACGAAGCCCAAATTATAGATTTTATTATTCAAAATGAACTAGATAGCTCCAAATTTATTTTTATAAAAATAAAAATAAAATTACAGATTTGACGTAACCATTATGTAATTCTTCGACCTCTTGAAAAGCAAACTTGCTCTAGTGGGAATTGTGGTTGAATGGACATTTCTAAACGGGGTTTCTAAACGATCATGAATTATTTGCAAGAAGACATTAGCATGAGAATTTAAAGTTATTGTGCGATAGTTATCACACTTTCTAATAGATCTTTTTTTGTGGGGGGTTTTTACAGAACATATTGTATATATATATATATATATATATATATATATATATATATATATATATATATATATATATATATATATATATATATATATGTATATATATATATATATATATATATATATATATATATGTCACAATAAAGGTTTTCACGGAAAATCCGGGTTTTAATCCGTTCGTTTAACGTTTGCATGAGGTTTCACCAAAATCTCATTTGGCATTTTCGAGTGCTCTTGCTACTGCTGAGTTAGCTTCCAGCGGCAGCAAGATTACAGTATCGCGTAACAGCAGCAGCAACAGCACTTACAAATGCCAAAGGAGATTTTGGTGAAACGTCGTGCAAATGCCAAATGAGATTTTGGTGAAACGTCGTACAAATTCATTGTTAGACGAACGGATTAAAACCCGAAATTTTAATGTAATATATATTTATATATATATATATATATATATATATATATATATATATATATATATATATATATACACATATATATATATATATATATATATATATATATAAATATATATATATATATATATATACATATATATATATATATATATATATATATATATATATATATATATATATATATACCATTTTATAGTAACATTATAACTGCACAATGTTTATGTTAAGATTGGAAATGATGAAAAAATAATTTTTAAAGTCCTTGACTCCGAAAACCCTGACAAGGGTATTTTAAGCTACCCTCTCTAATTTTGTTCCCCACCAGGTTGAACTAAATTTGATTATACTTACAATGTTCTGTCAACTAAAAACAGGAAGAGTTTCTATAACATTAATGAACCTCTACACAATGTATTGATTCCTGCGCCTCTCATCCCCTTCCTTGATATCGGTCACATTATAGTTTCCTTTTTAAGTACTATATCTATGTATACCAAATTTGATACAGATATCTCATTTTACTCGAAAATTATCGCGGTAACCAAGCGACAGACAGTTCTTTATGATCTAGAACCGCCAAAATGTGAAGAAATTTTGGAAGGTGATTTTTTCAACAATACTCCTTAAGAGAAGGAATTTAAAGTTTATGTACTAATATTTACTTACAGCAACCGTTGATAAAAATATGTGCCAGAAGTATAAAGTGCTAGAATCACCATTTTCAAAAAATAACCATAAAAATAACACACTTAAAATTGCCAATACTTGATTATAAAACGTGTTTAAAAGCCACAATATCCTTTGAACCACTGAAACTTCAGGTGAAGATTTACTGACAAGAGTAGTTTTTGAAGTGGTTTTTTCCATACCAAAAGACATTTCTTAGAAAATTATGGAACTGAAAATGGATCTAGTCAGGAGATAATTTTCAAGTACACTAAACTGACTCGACGTTTTAGCTTGCTTATAAAGACTACCCAGACAATCGGAGTCGGGAGGCACCCAAAAAAGAATTCTATTTTTTTAGGTAATTCTATTGGTCACAATCACAAAAAAATTTTGAAGGTTGTATTTTAATTCGCTCATTGACATATAATATAATTGATTATTAGTACTTAGGTTCACTGTGTATTAACATGGTATTAAGATAACCAGATATAGGAATCAATAAGTTTTAAAATGAGATGTGAGGAAAACGCATTCCCTTGTATTAGGTTGAGATAAAAGTAAGATACTGAAAATATTCTGTTTTTAAGTATCCCTTTTAAATTCCTTAAAATATGTGAAACGAAGTTGCAACATACATCCTAGAATTATCAAATCAGTGAAATATATCAACTGTTGAGGGACAATGATACATGAGGATACCTTCGATATATATATATATATATATATATATATATATATATATATATATATATATATATATATATATATATATATATAGGGTGATTGCAGAAGTTCGTACCCGATAAGAAACCAAAATAAATACGACACATTTTCTTGGAAAATAGTATTTATTAATCAATACTGTACTCTCCATCATTTTCTATAATTATTCTCCCATTGTTTTATCAGTTTTTGAATTCCTTCTTTGTAGAAACTGCGTGGTTTCTCTTCAAAGAAAGTCATAAGGTAGTTTTTTTTTTGACTTCTTCCATAAAATCAAATTTTTTGCCATCCAAATTATTTTGCAAAAAACGAAATAGATGAAAATCTGAAGGGACAAAGTCAGTGGAATACAGCGGGTTTTTGCAATGTCTGTTGAGTGACATGTGGTCTAGCGTTGTCATGGTGAAAGATGGTGCCTTTTCGATTGACCAAATTTGGACGTTCTGCTTGAATTTCAACATTAAGTTTGGTAAGTTGCTCACAGTACTTTTCCGCAGTTCTTATTTGGTCACGTGGAAGAAGCTCGTAAAAAATTATTCCTCTGAAATTCCACCAGAAACATAATAACATTTTCATTGGATGCAATTCAGCCTTTGCCATAGATTCTACTCTATCACTTCCATGCTTCCAGCTCCTTTTTCTTATGTTTTTATACACATCTCCAGTTATGACTTGATTCAAGAAAGGTTTGTTTTGTTGACGGGCGAGGAGAGAAATGGCTATGGTTTAGTTTGTTCTGTTCTATCAAAACTTGCGGGACCCATATATTGATTTTTGAACTGTATGCAAGTTGCTTTAAATGACGAAATGCAGTCAAATTGTCAACTTTTAATCTCTCAGCAATCTCTTCAGTGGTAATCCGTGGATTATTGTTCACTGAGTCACGGATAAAGTGAATATCAATGTCGGGAGATCGCCCAGATCGTTTAGACTGAAGTCACCACTTCGAAATTGACCAAACCAGTTTTTAACTGTCCTAAGAGCAGGAGCACGATCCAAATAAACATCTTGAATATTTTTTACTGCAGTTTCAACTTTCACTCCCTTTTTAAATTCATATAACATAACGGGACGAAAATGTAACTTTTCATTTTCCATTTTGAATATTAACCTTGTACACAAATTAATTTACATAAACTTTTTTTCTAAGGTTATGTTAACTCACGGTGCATTTAGATAACTGATAATTAATAATATGGTTATAAAAGAAACATCTGCACAATCAAAAGTACATGCTTCTACCATCTATGAAATTCGGGCACGAACTTTTGCAATCACCCAGTATATATACATATTCCCAATAATGTCAATACAACAGAGACTAAACAAATCAGATCTAAAATAACCCACAATTGAAAAATTCCCAATAATAACCTTAACTGGGATTTCTCATGTGTTATCATTGTTATTAAAATCTGACGAGATTATTTACCCAAAATAAAGGCACCCTCTTATTATGAGATCAGATGTAAAACAAAATCAATAGATAGATTTATATTTATTCCAATTAAAAATTTTTATATTTATATAGAACTAATTCCAAAAAAATTACCCATTGCGCTTAGAAGCCCAAAATCCATTAATAACAAATTAAATGTGATAACAGATTTTTCGCAGTTATTGTTTGGCCACGTGGAAGAAGCTCGTCAAAAATTATTCCTCTGCAATCCCACGAGAGACAACAACATTTTCATTGGATGCAATTTCGCCTTTGCCATAGATTCTGCTTTTTACTTCCAGCTAAATAACAAATTAAATGTGATAATAGATTTTTTTCTTATAACGTCAATATGACGATTGCAAATAACGAAATAGTTATTTAGTAGGTTTTCATTTCAATAAATAAATTTTATTGTTATTCGCACGACTCTCATCGGTGTTTTGTTCACACGTCCAAGTATCTATGTGAAAATATGAGACCTTTTTAATAGGTATTTTTGAAATCGAAATTTATTTTATCGTGAAAAACATTACAACTCAAGAATGTAATTCAAAAACATATTAGTGAGGTACAGTTGCATAACTAAATACTTAATAAAAATTTACAAATGTGAAAAATTGCTACCGTTTTCGTAAAAACAAGACAACAATGTAAATGTTACGGTTTTATAGTTCTATATACTTATTATTTAACTTTTCTAGGTTCGTTAGGATGAAAAAAATTTTTAGGTTTCTTCAAAAGCTTTAAGTTCTAAATGTAATCTACTTTCACATATAATATTTCAACAAGCAATTATATGCCTGTGGAGGTGCAAGACAAAATGTCACCCCCATGTACGTTTTGCCTGCTAATGAAAGCGACTAAAAGAACACCTTTGATGGTAATTCTCACCAGGCATGGCCCAGTGTGAAACAATCTTATTGGCTTAGGCTGCGTGATATTACTTAAGGTTTCATAGCTGTGCCGATGTTCCCGGATCGGAGGAAAGAATAGCTTGATGAAGCTCCCAGGATCATAAAATTTCGGAGGTAAAACAAAATCTCGTTGAGATCTTCTCGTGGCGTCAACATGCGCATATCGCAATTTCAAAATACATTTTTGTAACATACAAGATTTAAACTCTAGCATAAATTCAGTGCACCAACGCCTGCAATCAAATAACCCTCATGTATTCACTCTTTGTGAAACCAAGGACAGTTCATCGACCAACATAGCCGACGTTCTCTCTCCCGGATACGACTTCTATTCTCGGTTTAAGCGTAACTTTGGAATCTATATTTTTATCAAAAGCGATCTATCTTGCCAACTAAAGGAGGCTCTGGAGCCCTGAAACTTTGATATCCTCTGGTTAAAAATAACGACTCAACAAACCACAAGGCTTATATGCTGCCTCTATCGACCACCAAGTAAAACTAACTTTAGACTACTTTTGGCTTCTCTTGCAGACACCATCTGTCATTTACAGATTAATTATCAAAATGGCGAAATTGCCATCCTGGGTGACTTTAATGTCAATATCAACTGGCTTAAGTATTCAAATACGACCGACGAAAAAAGTTGTAAAGCTGAATCATTATCAGTCAGTTGTGGCTTTACCTGGCTTACCGATGAAGCAACACGAATCCCTGATCAAGACGGATAGTTCGCCAGTCTTCTTATCCTGTTTTTAACCACTAGTCCAGAGATTTACACTACCACCATAAATTTGCCGTTAAATTCTTCTGACCATCAACAGCTTTCAACATCCAGTATCCACCGATCCCTGACAGAGAGGTGCCTAAACCTCGCAAGATTTGTCATTACAAATCTCCTAAATGGAAAAACTCATCGAGTATTTTCGAATTTTCCCTTGGTTAGACGTTTGTTTCAGATCCGACGACCCACCTGACTGCGCTAAGGAGGTTTCCGATGTAATTTCGGCTGGCATGGAAGCTAACATCTCTTTTTCGAAGAAATTCCCTTACAACGGCAAGCCTTGGTTCAACCGAAACTACAAAGAAACTGTTGCTTCTAAACATCTTGCCTACCGACAATGGCTTGGAAATCCTAACCTCATAATTCGTAACATCTTTGATCGTATCCGGAACAGATGCAAAGAAATTATCGACGAAACCAAGGAGGCGTACAATTAAAAAAAATTTTAAAAAACTTCTTGGCTGCCTTTTGGTCAGTCGCAAAAGTCATTAGTCAAAATTTCACAAAATCTACTATACCACCACTCACACGGCCCGATAATACTATTGCAAGAACACCAGTTAAGAAAGCCAACTTGTTAGCTGAACTCTGTGCTTCACATTCCATTGTCGATTTCCACAGAAAAAAACCACCAAATATTTCCATAGTACAGTCAAGGTTGCTCAATATTGTCTTCAGCGTATCATAAAATGAATTTTAATGAAGCTAGATTCCAAAAAAGCTGCTGGCGCGGAGAGTACACCTGCCATAGTACTCAAAAAATGCGCGAGAGAAGTAGCACGAGTTTTATAAACTTGTCAACCTATACTGCAGAAAGAGAATATTTCCTTCACGCTAAAAATGCGCTTCTGTTCAGCCAATACCCAAAAAACCGCAAAAAGACCTTGTCAAACAACTACCGACCAGTAGCAATGCTATCAATAATATCAAAAGTTATAAAAAAAGGCTATCAATAAACATCTAAGAATTCAATATTATTAGCGACCATCAATATGGTTTACCAACAAAAGATCATCAGGAGATCTTCTAGCTTATATAATACATGTTTAGACTTACGCAGTTGAACACTTTGAAGAATGTCGATCGGTTGCACTTGATGTATCTAGGGTACTCGACCGTGTTTGACTTGACGGATTGTTGGCTAAACTACGCTTTTGATGGTATGTCTGAGAAGTTTTGTTGATGACTCTCATATTTCCTCAGAAAGCATTCTTTACGAGTGACAGTCGACGAATTTCTTTCTAATATTTTCACTATCAACGTCGATCTACTCCAAGGCTTCCTACAGTCTCCTACTTTCTTTCTCATTTACATTAACGTTCTACAGCTTTGCAGATGACAGTACGCTTATTTCTTCATATAGTATAAATGCTTGAACATCAGCTATTCATGAAAATATCCGCAGACAGCAGGAAGCAGTTGAACTTAACAAAGACCTGGAAGAAATTTTATCTTGAGGTGACAGTAACCAAGTAGAATTTAACGCTACAAAAACCCAGGCGGCAGTTTTTTCTAAAAAAGTAAACGTTCCTGAATCCGACAGTTATGTCGGGACACATTTCTTTAGCATCGTCACTCAATTTGCTGGGCGTTAATTTGGGAACAAATATGTCTTGGCATGAACATGTTGCATACATAACAAAGAAAGCTCCTCAGAAGCTGGGAATATTACTTCGAACTATAAGACTTTACACTCCACAACATCAGTTAATTCTGTACAAAGCTCAAATTTGACCAACGATGGAATACTGCTCCCATGTTTGGAGCTCTGATCCCAAACATACACTGCATTTGTTGGATTCTATTCAAAAGATAGCTATTAGTCCGCTTGGAAACTCAGAATTCAACAGCAACCGTGATTCTTTGAACATCGAAGAACGGTTGGCGACTTGAGTCTATTCTAGTTGTAAGTATTTTCGTGGAAAGTTTTCTATGGATACACATGCTAGAAATACACGTCTCGCTAATACTTCACATGAGGTTCAGCTTGTCACTCCTCGTACAATACTTTTCAAGCAGTCTTTTATATGGAGAGTCTCAGCCCTTTGGAATGACTTGCCCACGACTGTGTTTCCCAACAAATACAATTTACAGCGATTCAAGACCAACGTGAATCGCCTTTTCCACACACGCGTCGCTCCTGTAGCGCTTTAGGAATTTTCCTGCAGAACGGGTGCTCCGTCCGCAAAAAAAATATGTAAAAATATAACTTTCCACAAAACTCTAATGAGTAACCACAAAATTTTGAAGGTGTATATACTAAAATTATTATTCTGTATTTTAAAATTTAGATTTGATGAGATTGTATAGAAGACAGAATATCGTAATAAAATACAAATATTTTATCTTAAAGTTTTTAAGAAGACTGTACCATGTTCTTTTTATTTTTGAAAAAAACAAAAGAAAAAACAAAATTGTTTACGTTTTTCAAACATATATATATATATATATATATATATATATATATATATATATATATATATATATATATATATATATATATATATATATATATATATATATATATATATATATATATATATATATATATATATATATATATATATATATATATAATTTTTTCATTCATTCAGATTCCTTGAACCCTTGAATGGCATATATTACGACATATACAACCACCCCTTTAATTTCTCCCCCCATATAACTTTTACTAAAGTACGTACTAAAAATTCGTATTGAAGCAACAAAATTTATCAATTAGATTAGAATGAGAAGTAATGAAGAAATATTATTATTTTCAGATTTCTCGAGATCAAGAACCCTGAAAAAATGTATAATACGATCTAATCCACTCTCCCATCCTCTTCACGCCCTACATATTTTACTGTTACTATAAAATTCAGGAAACACTTTCATAACGCTATTAGAAACTATACAATATTTAACAACTTGTGATCTTTTCAATCCCGTCCGCTGTGAAAATGGAAAATAATGAAAAAATCATATGATGTTCAGATTCCTGTAAAGTCCGTATAACATCGTATACACGAAGCCCCTCTCTTTATCCATTTTATCTTTTATTATAAATAATTATGCTTAATAATGTAATATGTAGCTGCCCTCACCGATTTCACCCTCCTCGCTTGAAGATTCAAGAACTATAGCTTCCATTCACTTCAGATATTATACGTATACTAAATTTTATATAGTTATTTCCTGTCATTCGAGAGTTATCGTGCGAACAGATCGACGTACCTACAGACAGACAAACGAACCAACAGAAATGAGAAACTCTTTTTTTCCATTTTGAGAAATAAAAATATGTAAACATCACGGACGGTGTTGGTTTTACGAACACAATACTCCTTCCTTAGCAAGGGAAGTTGTAAAGGTACTACTAAATTAATAATAATATATCTTCTTACTAGTTGTTACTAATTTACTAAACGTGTATAGTAATTATATATCTTCTTACCAGTTGTTACTAATTTACTAAACGTGTATATAGAACCTTGTATTTTTATTTTAAACGGTGACATAGCAAAACATGAATAGAATAGAAAACACTTAGATACCTTTTCTACAACGACACGATAACAGAAACATTTAAACATATGTAAAATTATCTACATTTACTCGCTTTCCTCCATGTTTGTTTGCGATAATTAGCGCCTCTATCAATCGCTGGAATTGGTAACTGAAATCTGAAATGTTTACATTGACAGTGTTTCTCCACTTTTGACCAAAGGCTTGTATTTACAGTTGAGACTTGAACCATACGCAGGCCTGCGATAACCCTACCATGAGCTAAAATAGAGACGATTTTTTTTTGATGCCGAAACTGTGAGTGGTCCGAACTCACAGTTGTAAGTATTTAGGGCAAATATTGTTAGTGGCTTATTTGTTTAGTTGGTTTCCTTTTGTACGGATGCTATGCAGAAACAGAATAATAGTACGTTTTGTGATAAGTGTGCAGTTTCACACGAAATGAAATTTTGATGAATGTGGAAAGTGCTTCTTACTCGTGTGCACATTAGACTTTTTCTACGACTACAACTTTATATGTTGTTGACATGCATATGACCGGCGTGTGCAAATTTTAGAACATACGCTATGGAAAATTAATAGAATTTCAAGAGTATTTGGTAATACATTTTTAAGAATCTTTTACAGAAATTATAGTTCGCTTCCTTCCTTTCACATTTGCGCATGTGAGATATATTGTGATATATCTTGAATGGGAGATTTTTAGATCCAAATGATTTAAATTCTTATTAATTTATATTAATCTATAATATATATAAAATACAACGTCTCTCTGTCTGTCTGTCTGTCTGTCTGTCTGTCTATCTGTCTGTCTGTCTGCCTGTCTGTCCGTTAGTGCGCCTATCACTGAAGAACCACTTATCCGATTTACGTACTTTTTTTTAAAAAACATACATATGTTCTCTGGCCAGGTTATAGGCTATATTTTATTACGATAGGTAGCATAAGGAATGAGGGGGGGGGGGGGGGGGGGGGGGGGGGGGGGGGGGGGGGGGGGGGGGAGGGCAGTGACGTAAAATAGTGAATGATGTCGGAAATAAGTTTGCCGCTAGCGCGTGCCTTTGCAATACACAGCCTAAACCATTAAATTTGCAATGCCTCTCTGTCTGTCTGTCTGTCCATTAGTGCGTTTATTGCGCGGGAACCACTTATCCGATTTACCTGTCTTTTTTTTAATTCATACATATATTCTTTGGCCAGGTTATATAATAATAATAATAATCTATATCTATAATATATATAAAATGCAATGTTTGTCTGTCTGTCCGTTAATGCGCTTATCCCTCGAGAACCACTTATCCGATTTACGTAATTTTTTAAATTCATACATATGTTCTCTGACCAGGTTATAGGTATATATTTTATTACATCTATAATATGCGCTTATCACTGGAGAACCACTTATCCGATTTTCGTACTTTTTTTTTTTAAACATACATATGTTCTCCGGCCAGGTTATAGGCTCTATTTTATTACGATAGGTAGCATAAGGAATGAGCAGTGACAATAATAGTAAATGAAGTCGGACAAAGTTTGCCGCTAGTCTATAATATATATAAAATGCAACGTCTCTCTGTCTGTCTGTCTGTCTGTCTGTCCGTTAGTGCGCTTATCACTGGAGAACCACTTATCCGATTTACGTACTTTTTTTTTAAAACATACATATGTTCCCTGGCCAGGGATAATAGTGAATGAAGTCGGAAAAAAGTTTGCCGTTAGCGCGTTCCCTTGCAGTACACAGCCTAAACCATTAAATTTGGAACAATATTATGTAGCAGAGAATATCTATAATCTATAATATGTATAAAATGCAATGTCTCTCTGTCTGTCCATTAGTGCGTTTATCAGGCGAGAACCACTTATCCGATTTACGTGTCTTTTTTTAAATTCATACATATATTCTTTGGCCAAGTTATATAGTAATAATAATAATCTATATCTATAAAATATCTGAAATACAACGTCTCTCTGTCTGCCTGTCTGTCCGTTAGTGCGCTTATCCCTCGAGATCCACTTATCCGATTTACGTGATTTTTTAAAGTAATACATATGTTCTCTGACCAGGTTATATAATAATAATAATAATAATAATAGTCTATATAATATATAAAACGCAACGTCTCTCTGTCTGTCTGTCCATTAGTGTGTTTATCATTCGAGAACCACTGATCCGATTTACGTGATTTTTTTTAATTCTCAATTTAACATATATCAAAAAAATCTATAATATATATAAAACGTAACGTCTCTCTGTCTGTCTGTCTATCCATTACTGCACTTAGCACGCAAGAACCACTTATCCGATTTACGTGTTTTTTATAAAAAAGGGGATAAACACAGACAAAATGCTAATATGTAGGAAAAAAGATGGAAGTTTAGCAGTAAGCTTCGCAGAAAGACTGAATAGATGGGGGGAATACTTTAAAAAAACACTAAATGGAGATGAAAATGAGTTGAATGAGAAATAGGAAGCAAAATTAACTGAAGGGGAGGGAGGGACAAATAAACCCTGCAAAGAAGAAATAAGAGAAATACTCAGAACCCAAAAAAAATAAGGCCCCGGGTGGAAATTGTAAAACTGATAAAAGCTGGAGGAGTAGATCTGGAAAATGAAATATGCCGGTTGGTGCAAGAAATATGGGAAACAGAAAAGATGCCAGTGAGCTGGAGAGAGTCGCTCATTTGTACAATATACAAAAAAGGAGAAAAAACTATATGTGCTAATTACAGACCAATAGCCTTACTGGATGTCGTGTACAAGATAGTAGTGTTGACTATCAAAAACAGACTAGCAGAGAAAGCCGAGTCTATTCTGGAAGAGTACCAGTGTGGATTCAGGAAAAATAGATCGGTTACAGACCAGATATTTTCGATTAAGCAAATCTAAGATAATAACTTAGAACAAAATTTGGCACTACACTTGGTCTTTGTGGATTTCAGAGAAGCATATGACTCTGTAAATAGAGAAGGACTCTACAAGATAATGGAAGAACTAAAAATTCCAAATAAATTGATTCGCATGGTAAATGACACAGAAAATAGAGTGTTGGTTGGGGGCAAAGTATCAGACAAGTTTAAGGTGAAGAGACGATTAAGACGGGGGAACCAGTGTCGACATGTTTATTTAATTTGGTACTAGAGAAGATAATCCGGGAGTCAGAAATAAAAACAAATGGAACGATATACCAACAAACCTGCCAATGCTTGGCCTATACAGATGATTGCAAGAGCAAAAGAGAACCTCAAAAAAGCCATAAGTAGGATAGAAGAAAGGGGAAGGATGAGAGGACTAAAGATAAATGAGGAAAAAACAAAATACATGGAAATTACAAGGAAGAAGGATAATAAAAACAACAAAAGTTTAGATATAATAAACAACTTAGGGAAAAGATATATGTCTGAAAAAGTAGACAAATTTAATTATCTGGGAGTAACAATAACAGAGAGTGGACAAGAAAGGATTGAGATACAAGAAAGAATAGCGAAAGGACAGAGATGTTTGGGGGGGCAATGAGTCCAATATTGAAATCAAAGAATATATCAAGAAAAGCAAAAGAAAGAATATATACGACAGTTGTCAGACCCACGGTGACATATGGATGCGAAACGTGGAAACTGAATGCAAGAGAAAAGGAGACGTTGGAGGTGTGGCAAAGGAAAGCTTTGAGAAGAATCTACTGAGGAAGGAAAGAAGAGGGACTGTGGAGAAGAAGAACAAACTACGAATTAAAATGCCTATATACGAAATTTCTTATAAGCCAAATCATAAGAAGCCAGCGATTAAGATGGTTGGGACACGTGGCAAGGATGAAGGAAGAAAGACAGGCAAAGCAAGCTCTAATAAGAGGAATGGTTGGAAGAAGAGGCAAGGGTAGACCTCGATATACATGGATTCAGGCAGTAAAGCAAGATCCGGAGTTGATGGGAATCCCGCACTGGGAAAAGCTAACAGGAGGCAAAAAGAAGTGGAGACAAGTATGCAACCAAGCCATGAGCCTCTAAGGCCCCTTGAGCTATATAATAATATAAACATAACGAATAAGCAGTGACGACAAAGGTGAATCAAGTCCACGCGAGCGGAGCCGCGGGCACGGCTAGTAATATATATCTAACAAACGAAATATGTTTGAAGAAACAGGATTTAGGAATTTTTCTGGCGAAAATAAATTTTATTGAACAAGAATCTGAAAAACTGATGAAACAATACAGATAAAATACCACAAAATACACACCTCTCTCCTTTTCTCTCAGAGTAATGCGTTCAAAAGCAGTAAATTTTTTAAAGGCTAAACTTACATCAAATTTGAAATTCTGAAAGGTGAAGGAATGCAATTAGGATGTTAATTCACGAACTCTTTAAAATGTTATTTGTTCATTTATAAAAATATGCTTTAGTATCTTTCGTGGTAATAGTCACAATATTAAATCAAAGTCGTTCTTAAGGTGTTTAAGGCACACAGGCAAAGGCGAAAGGGTCACTTACTACCATCATTTAAAAATATACATATTTTATAATTATAATTTACATCCTAATCATCTGTTAGATCGTTTAGATCACGACAACGACAGGTCATAATTTTTGTGGGTCTGTCTTTCCGTCTATTTCTCTCTTGCTGCGATATCTTCATAGCGATTCGAGATTACAATTTTAAATTTTATATACGTTTAGTCTTTAAAAAATTTACTGCTTTTGAACGATATCACTCTGAGAGAAAAGGATGGGAGAGGTGGGTACTGATACATTTTGTCTTATTCTATCTGTAATTTTTTTCACCAATTTTTTTGAAATTTGTACGTCGTGTCCTGCTTAAAGTGTTGATGATTAAGGATTATAATTAAGACAAAGTGGACCTAAAGTTTAATGCTGGTTCCAAACTGCAAAACTGAGAGGAATTTATTAGGCATGATACTACGGGTGATTTGTCATTGCCTTCCCGATAGAGGCGACTTCTGCTTTGATTTTTTTTTTAATTTATTCTTTTTTTTTTCCGAGCCGAGATTCGAACTCGGGCCTCCGGCATATAAGTCAAACAAACACCTTAACAACTACGCTATGGCCGCCTAAATTACATTTACCGTAACGCTATTTCATGCCTTTTCCTTCCTTTCTTCGTTTTAGTTAATTCTTGATATTTTAGTGACATAAATAAATAGTCCATTATGGTACAGTTTTTAAGAGATGATATATTGAAATAAAAAAGTGTACAATATACTACTGGATTTTTATGAACCTTTACCAACACACATATTTACCAGGATATATAAATAATCAAAATGTGATGTTACTTTGAATTTTCCTCCTCACCATATAGCGATGCAAGCAGAGGTGAAAAAGGGATTCTTCAGGCTAATTTTTCTACAACTTGAGGTGTAATAAGATTGACGTTAAAAAAGGGACTACATTACTCTAGTATGCTCATTTAACAAGAACTACGACATAAAGATAATAGTTAAAAGCCACCTGGAAAATCCAAACCTTAGATGAGGTTAATACCTGGTAGACAGATCGATTAAAGGCTTGGAAAGGAACTAGATAAAAAAATAACCGGTCAAGTGCAAATTGAACTTGCGCAATTAGTGTTCCGTACGTTGATTGCTTTTAAAATAAATAATTTTGTTACGGAGGTATAAAATGATCAGTGACTTCACAAAACACACCCCAAATGAGTTTTCAACAAAGTTTGTTTCCTATCTTTACTGAAAACTGATGACCTTGAAATTTTTGTTTTTTTTTATATACCAGATAAATTATTAAAGGTAATGCACTCATGATAATTTTCGTTCAATCTACACCCCATGAAGAATATTCCAGAATTTTTTCAAAATTTTTTGATCAGTACTTTTCGTGATAAAGGAGAGACAGCGATTTTTTAAAAATAATACAAAGAAAAATATGCGCAAGTATTACATCAAACTAGTGTTTTTACAAGCTTTCATTTGACACTCCACTCGATGACGCGGTAAAAATTTTTTTTTTCACTTCTAATTTCACCCCACAAAACAGACGGACAGACTCCGAAGTGACAGTTCGGATGGATCATCTTCGAAGCTTGTACGGCCAGATTTAAAAAGAGCAGCTTATATTTTCACAGTGGAAAGTGAAGGTGAGGCATCCTTATACACTTCTAATAATTTCGGATGAATTTCTGTTAGCTCCAGCTTCTAGAACAAAGAATTTAATCACTGCACGATATGCAATTTTTTCCATTTTAAAAACATCAATGACACGTCAATATTAAACAGCTGCTCCTACTCGAATGAATTGGCAGATCGAAATAAAATTTTACAAGTCTTTATATAAGGGATGGAACTTTCCAATACAATTATGGTTTCACAGTTTCTAACACCTTCTATGTGTCAAGCCGAGAACTTTTTAGACAGCCTAGGTAATTTTTATAAATAAATTTCTTGTCCAACCAGCTTAATGGAGGTGAATTTCTTTTGATTTGGTCATAATTAGAAACGTTCTTTTCTTTTTTTGACACCTGGGAGAAATAATTCAAAAAATGAGTTTACGCTTGAACGCCAATGTTTTGTATCTATAAAAATGTCCTCAAATGTTTTAGGATGCATCAATTTACTGATCCTTGTCAAGTTTTACTTAAGTTTAAAAAATAACTTTGAATTGATTGTTTTTTTTTTACTTCAATCTAGTAATTATTAAGTTAGCTAGCCAATACAACACCGTAAATTAAAATTCACATTCATTATTTTTTTAATGTTTCCCTGACAGGAAATTCACACTAGGAAAAAAAGCTGCCATTTTGTTCTGCATATATTTCTATTTTTTATTGTATTTTAATTGTATTTGCGAATTAATTAAGTCTTTGAATTTAATTATTAAACAGATTGCATTTAAAGTGGCCCCCCATCAGTACCTCACGCAAAAAAAAAGTCGAACTTATTAAAATTTATGGGAATAATTACAAGAGTGTTTGAGAAGCAGCAGCACCCTAATAAAACTCTACATTATTCTACTGTTACCTGCTTATTGAACAAAATTGAAGAAACTGGTAGTGTGGAAGTAGTTTCTCTTGAAAAAATAGTGACTAACGATGAAAATAGTTTGAATGTACTGCTGAGAGTTTTAGAAACACCACAAGTGTCAGTTGCTCATATTTCGGTGGTGACAAATAATGAAGAGCGATCGGTACGAAGAATATTTAAAAGAAATACGTTTTTTTAGTAGAAACTGAAATTTGTGCGAGTGTTAGAAGACCGGAATTATGATGCTCATGTAACCTTCTGTACATGGTTTCAGGAAATGGTCGAAGAAGACTTTATTTCCTAATAAATGTTTTATTTTCAGACGAAGCAGCATTTACTTCAAATCAGAGTGTAAATAAACAAAAGTGATGGGCCGCTGAAAACCCAGAATTTGTTGTTGAAAGTAAAGACCAGTATAGTTTTAAAATCATTGTGTATTGTAGAATTTTAAATATGAAAATTGTAGCACTCTTTTTTCTAAGTGATAAATTAATTGCTGCTATATACTTATTATTATTACAGACAGATTTGTGAGATCTTCTAGATTATCTTCCTTTAATGGAAAGAAGGCATATGTACTTTCGATAGGATCGTGCTAGTGTTCATCCCACAAAAGAAGTTTGGCAATCAGTAGATAGGCCGATTCGCAGAAAATTCCTGGCCTGCTAGATCCCCAGAGCTTGTACCATTAGACTTTTTTTGTGAGGGTACTTAAAAAATGTTGTTTATAAAAAAAATATATTAGAAGCTGTGTAGGTCAAATAACTCCCAAAACACGTAGAAATATTTCAAGAGAAATGCGATCTCGAACAATATTATGTATAGAGCAAAGTGGCAGACATGGAATTTTATCACCCGTTTGATATTTTTAAATTAAATGAATTTTGTTGTTTTATTATTAATAACGGAATTACTTAGTACTTAATACGGTACTTTTTGAAAGGACAGAATTGAATGTTCTGACAAAACTTTAAAACATTTGTTAAAATAGATGATTTTTGGCTCCAGCATCTAGAAATATTTTCCTTTATTAAATATTATTAAGGCTATACAATCGTTGCAACAGCAATTGCAAAATTGATGTTTTAACCTTAAGTAAAACTTGACAAGGATCAAAAAAACTGGTACCCTTTAAGATACTTGACGACATTTTCTGTTGTCAAACACCGAAATAGCAATTAGATACAAATCATTGCATTAGCTGGTGTTCCATCGGAAACTAATTTTTTAAATTATTTTTCTCCCAGTTGTCAAAAAAGCAAAAGAATATTTCGAATTATGATCGAAGCAATAGAAAGAGTTTTTAGCTTGATAACAATAAACATTAAACAATTTTTTTTTATTTTTTTTAAGTAGATACTCAAAAATTTTACAAGTAGGTTTAAAATCAAATTCTAAATAATTTTTACTTTTTGAGTTTTTTCAGTATCCTCTCAATTAACCACACTTTTTATGATCAGTTTGTTCAAATTTTCCGCCGTACCGACGGTCACGTACTATGTGTCAAAATCAATTTTTAGGTTATCGAACATGTAAAACTAGTTATCTGAAAAAGAAATTTGGATACTCTAATAACAATTTTCCCATATGTCGCGAACTCTACCAGTCACTGTAAAAATTACGATGTCAAAAACTGAGCAACTAGAAATTATCATTTCATTTTAGGTAGACCATGTCTAACTTTTTATTTTATGGATCTAGCACACATGCTGCAGGGAAGTCCCTAAAGCGCTCTAGGAGCGGCATGTGTTCGGAAAAAGCGATTCACGTTGTTCTTGAATCACTGTAAATTTTACTCGGTAGGAAACACAGCCCTGGGCCAGTTATTCCACAGGGATGATGTTCTCCATATAAAAGATTGCTTGAAAAGCGTTGTGCGCGGAGTAACAAGCTGAACCTCATACGATGTGAAGTATTAGCGCGACGTGTATTTCTAACATGCACCGCTCTGGGAGGAATTAAGCGGGCTACATCCTTCGAACACTCTCCATGAAAATACTTGTAGAACAGACTCCAGTCGCCAACCGTTCTTCGATGTTCCAAACATGGGAGCAGTATTCCATAGTTGGTCGAATTTGAGCTTTGTAAAGAATTAACAGTTGTTGTGAAGTGTAAAGCTTTCTGGTTAGAAATAATATTCCCAACTTTTGAGAAGCTCTCCTTGCTATGCCTGCAACATGTTCATGCCAGGACATATTTGCTCCCAAAATAACGCCCAACAAATTGAGTGACGATGCTAGGGGAATGGAGTGCCCCGACATAACTATGTTGGGTTCAGCAACGTTAATTTTTTAGAAAAAACTGCCGCCTGGTTTTTGTAGCATTAATTTCCACTTGGTTACTGTCATCCCAAGATAGAATTTCTTCCAGGGCTTTGTTAAGTTGAACGATCTCCTGCTGTCTGCGGATATTCGCCTGAGTAGCCGATATCTGAGCATTCAAAGTGAATGGAGAGATAAGCCTACTGTCATCTGCAAAGCTGTAGATTGGATTCCTGGTCCTTTCCAGCAGATCGTTAATATAAATGAGAAAGAAAAGAGTAGGAGACAGTATGGAGCCTTGGAGCACACCGACGTTGATGGTGAAGGTGTAAGAAAGAAATCCGTCGACCGCCACTCGTAAAGAACGCTCTCTGAGGAAACATGAGAGCCACAAACAGAACCTTTCAGGCATACCACAAGAGCCTAGCTTAGCCAACAGTCCATCGTGCCAACTTTTAGTGCCAACTTTAGTGCCCAACTTTTAGTAAATCCGAGTTGAACTGTCTAATTGACTATAAAGATCTAAGGTTTAAGACAATAAAATGTTTAAATGGACAAGAGCACCAGTAAGTCTGCACTAACCAACTAACCTGAACTAAAGTTACAATGGGCATCACAAACGAAGAAAACCCGTTTTTAGTTATGAATAAAAGAAAGCATTATTTTAACATTTTGAACAATAATAACTTTCCTACCCCTATTTTTTAAAAATCACGAAAAATCGCCGTCTCCCTCCCTTATCTTGAAAAGTAATCATCAAAAAATTTTGTAAAAATTTCGGAATATTCTCAACAGGATGTAGATTGGACGAAAATTATCACAAGCGCATTACCTTTAATAATTTATCTGGTATATAAAAAAAACAAAAATTTCAAGGTCATCAGTTTTCAGTAAAGACCGGAAACAAACTTTGTTGAAAACTCATTTGAGGTGTGTTTTGTGAATTCACTGATTATTTTATACCTCCGTAACAAAAATTTTTATTTTAAAAGCAATCAATGTACGTAATACTAATTGCGCAAGTTCAACTTGCACTTGAGCGGTTATTTTTATATTGTTTGCTACATTTTGCTTATATTGATAACATTGTTGTTTTGTTTTTATTTTCAATTTTGGTAAGATGTGTTTAAATTTAGAGATCAAATAAAAAATTGGGTCGAACGAGAAAATAGGAAAAACAGAAATAAAATAAGCAATAATCAATAAATTAGGCCTTAAAAAGGTATTAGTAATATTATATTTTATTTACATTCTTGCTATCAAGCAGATTGCTTACAAACTTTTATGTTTTTACTTTCAGAGAATATTTAGTGCATAATAATGATAAATTTTGGTTTTGAAAGGCTTTTGGCATCACGAAATATTATCTACGTTAAATTTCAAGTAATCAGATTTACAACGCAATCCCTTTTTTTACAATATTTTCAAACTTGTTGAATTCAAGGTCCTTTTTTGACGAAATGATATATACACACCAAACATTTTTGTGGACTTCTGGTAGGCCTGACAGTCTAGAAATCCGCCCTCCCAAAAGTTTGACCTCCACTTGCAATATAAAATAACAGACCCTGCTAAGCGTAGTTAATATTTCTTTCTTGGGTTATGTGTATGTAAACCCGTGTGTCGGTTGCCTAAAGATTATCTCTATAAATCGACGAGTAGGTTATAATTTCAATAAATGAGTTTTTCAAAAGAAGAAGAATAGAACTTATTGCCCTAGGTAAAAACCACTTTAGATATTCATGTGATATTTGCTAAGGAATGTTTACATCTATTTATCAGGTAGCCATTATATTTATTACTACTTATTCCATTCTGTATTATAACAGTACTTGCTAAATCATGATTCAATTTTTATAAATATTTGTTTATTTGCCTATTTCTACTTAATGTTAAGTGTTCTCAAAATCCGTTTATCAGAATACGTGAGAATTTTATTTTAGAAATATCTTAGTGGAGTCTCTCAGGTAAGAAAGGTGCGTAGTTATCTTTATACTCGTGATATCTATTAATTATAATAATAGGATATGAAAACACATTTTGTTTAAAAAATAGTCCAGATGTTTTCAAAAAGGTTTTAAGGTTTTAAATTTCAGGAAACTGTAATGGTAGTTTCTTTCACATTAACTTTTTAGAGGCTTATACTTCAGCAAACAGACCAGAGAGATCATTCTAGCTGATCGCAATTTAAAGTAAAACATGATAGGTAGATGATTCTCTCTCAGCCAGCTGTTTTTAGTGGCGGCTCTCAATCTGTCTAGTCCGATTTCAGACTTGCATCTCATTCGAGAATTACACGGCTACTAGTTATAGCTCCCTGCTCTATCTATTTCGTCTGACTTTCTGGTTCAAGTGACCCTATCAAAAACATTCCGTCCGACAATTTTATGAAGTTCTGTCTACCTCGTTAGTCTTTTTATCCACCCCCACCCCCTTCACCCCCTGGACCTAAAGCGATATCGTTCAAAAACTATAAGCTTCGTCCCCTTGTTAGATTTTTTTTATATAAGTTTAAAATTGATATGTTATTCCGTTCGAGAGTTATCGTACCAACAGACCTACAGATAGACGGACGTAAATGAATGACTATGTTTTTCGTGACCTAGAGACCCTAAAACCTGAAGTAAGCCAAAAATCTCGAAGTGTATTTTTTACCCACACCATACTTTCTATTAGCAAGGAAAGTAACAATTTAATTTCCAGATTCCTCGACTTTAAAAACCTTGAAAAGGACCTATAACACCATATATATGAAGAGACCCTACGCCATTCCCTTACATATTGTACCATAAATAATATGCCTAAAATTTGCCCAGTACATCAACCAAAAAGCCTATAAATGTCTCAAAATACTATTGAAATTATATAATATTAAACGCCCTCCGCTCCTTTCAGCCCTTTCTTAGGTTAAAATTGAAACAAATGAAAAAAATAACCTAATTTTTGGTATACTCGATTCCCAAAATCTTAAAAAGGACGTTGTATAAGAATCTCTCTCTAATATTCTCCCATACTGCCTTCGCCCCTTATATGTTTTACTATAAATATTTACGCTTTTGTTTAATATTTTAACAAAAAAAAAACAGAAAAAATTACATTACAATTAAAACCATATAAAATTTACCGACCTCACCACTTTCATCCCTTGGCTTGAATGAAAATCATTCAAAAACTATAGGCTTCACTCCCTCATTAGATATTATCTAGTTACCCAGTTTGAAATTGATATCTTATTTCGTTCAAGAGTTATCGCGCCAACAGGCCGACAGACCGACGAAAATGAATGACTTTGCTTTTTGTGATCTAGGAAGCTGAAGTCGTTCAGTAAAGCTAAAGTCTCTCACTTTCCTATAACAATGAAAGTAAAGACGGACACTATTTTTCGTGTCAAATGAGGTGATTTTAAATACCGAATTTGAGTACGTTATCGTGATATATTATCCACTAAAACAAGTAGTAGGGAGAGAATAGAGGACTGAAACATGACATTTATTCCCGTATACTATTGCTGTTAAAATTGAAAATAACGAAAAAATATCACGATTTTCAGATTCATCTACTCTAACAAACCTGAAAATGATACCTACGAAGCAACTCTTCTAACTTTTTTCTCCGCCCGCATTTATGTATTTATGTGTTTAACCATAAAGAATGAATGAAAAAAAATGATATAATTTTCAGATTCCCTCACTTTAAAACCGCGAAAATGACGTATCACAGGATATATATGAAACAATCCTTCTAACCCACCATCCTGATTTTTTTAACCCTTCTAGATTTGATTAAAATATTTATACTTCAAATTTGTTACTTATTCCAACAAAAAAATTAGGAAAAACTCATTAGTGTTGAAAATATACAAAATTAATCGACCTTCACTCGATGTCACCTCGTGTCGCATTTTTTGTATATTTGTGTCCATTAAGTCTGTTTTTTTAATAATTGGGTCGTCATGCCAATATAATGCATTGGCAATCTGCACAAGGTACTGAATAAACTATGTTGGATTGGTTCATAGTTGGTACCTGGCTTTTTAAGTTTGTAAATACTGAGCTTAGTTTGTTTGTGACAGTTATTTTTTCAGAGTGCTTTTTAGTTTTTCTGATAAATCGCGTGTAAAAGGTAGTGAGAGAAAATTGTCCTGATTTTGTTATTTGGTTTCATCTTTTTTGATTTTTTTATTATAGAATTTGTATGATCTTGTTTTTATTGTTTGGTTGATGTCTTTTTCTCTAAATCCATTTTGTATTAACACATTTTTGAAACTAGAAATAATCAATACTTGTCGGTAGATACCTTTGTTATGAAGTCCTCGACATAATACTTTTATCTCTACGATTTTCGTCACGTCACGATAAAACGTTGACGCATTAACCTTAAGAAAATTGGACATAAATAATTAGATCATAAGTGAGATTCAAAAAACAATTGTTTTGAGTATATATTACGAAAAAATTATTATTTTAAAAAATAATTAAATTAAATAAGATGACTTGTACTTTTTGGAGATATTTGTTACATCATGCATAATTAAAGTCATTGAAAAATAATTCAATGAAAAAAACACTCACACATTTCCGTTGGTCCGTCTGTTAACACGATAGTCCTCCTACCAGATGAGATATCCATTTCAAATTTAATATACATAGGATATTTGATGGGTGATGGACCCTACAATATAGTTTTAGGTAAAGCAAGTGTATGTCGATAAAATTTGTATATATTGGCAGAGTTCGCAACATATGGAAATTTTATTTATTATCAAAGTATCCAAATTTCTTTTCAGGTAATCAGTTCTGCATGTCCGATAACCTAAAAATTGATTTTGATATATGTCACGTGACCATTGCTATGGCTGGAAATTTGAATAAACTGAAATAGGAAAATCGGGTTAATTGATATATGGTAATATTGAAAAAACTCAGAGTAAGAAGTATTTAGCATACCCCCTACTTGCAAAGTATTGAGCATCTACATGAAAAAATATTAAAATTGCAATTTTTTTAAACATTTCCCTATCTACCAAAAAACTTAAAATTTTTTTTATCTAAATAGTCTATTAGAAAAAAATTTCATATTTAGAAATATTCTTTTATTTTTTTGACAAGTGGGAAAAATATTTAAAAAAATAAGTTTAGGTTAGTTCAGCATCAAAGCGTTTTTTTCAAAAACCACTTAGATACAAATACATTATTACCAAGTTTTACCTTTTAAAACCTAAATTTTTGCAACCGCTATTGCATAGATTTGTATCTTAATAGTCTTATCGATATTTCATAAATCAAAATGCTCATAGATGCTACAGCCACAACTCACCTATTTAAACAAATATTTTAACGCATTCTCGGTACATTCAATTCTGTGGTCACAAAAAAAACCCATATAAATACTAAACAATTCCGTTAGTAATAGCAAAAACAACAGTATTAACTTTGTTAATCCTCTCTCCTGATCCTATATATATATATATATATATATATATATATATATATATATATATATATATATATATATATATATATATATATATATATATACATATATATATATATATATATATATATATATATATATATATATATATATATAAAAAGAGGATGGATTGAAAAATTCGCGGCCTCACCAAAAAATAATTATAATATTTTTATTATAGTACGCTCAATAAGTTCATACTTTCTTTGGTTGTCACAGGATAAAATTTGTTTCTGTAGAATTTGTGGTTTTTAGGCTAGAACGAGTTTAGTGAGACCAAGTGTAACGTTTTTGGAAAAATGGAAAAAATTGAACTACGTGCGGTTATCAAGTATCTGTTTAAGATTAACACCAAAAATATGAAAACAACACTAGGGGATCTATTACAAATTGTGACAACTATCGCAAAATAACTTTAATTTTTCATGCCTGCAAATTATTAATGATCGTTTAGAAATGTACATTCAACCATAAATCCCACCAAAGCAAGTCGGCTTTTCAAGAGGTCGGGGAACCAGAGGTCAACTATTAAACATTCGCTAAATAATTGAAGAAGCGCGTGAATTCAACAACTTTCTCTATTTATGCTTTTTAGACTATCGAAAAGCATTTGACAAGATAAAATGGGTAGAGCTCTGGTCAGTACATAATGAAATGGAAATTCCTATCAATCTTACAAGTCTAATTAAAGATTTGTACATCAATAATAAGTGCCCTGTTATTGTTAATGATACAAAATCTGAGGAATTTCAATCATACTGTGGTGTAAGACAAGGTTGCATCCTATTTCCCGATTTTTATATATATGGCGAATATATCATGTGAAGGACCTTGGATAATTGGCAAGGAGGGATATCAATTAACAGTAAAATGATTAGTAATTTGAGATTTGCAGATGACGTGGTTCTTCAGGCTGGGAGCGAAGAGAAATTACTACAAATACTTGAGAGGGTTAAAAAAGAAAGCATGGAACTCGGACTTGAAATGACAACAGACCCGTTGTCAGATAAATTGACCACCTTGAAGTTGTTAGTGAGTATATGTACTTGGGATTCCCAATTAGTAATGCCGGTAGATTAGAGGGGAAGATTCATCGAAGGTGTGCTCTTACAAAAGTGGCTGTCTAAAAGCTCAAGAAAATCTGGCAAGACAACCACATATCCAAACAAGTGAAAATCAGACTAGTAAATTGTCCTGTCTTTCCTATTCTCACATATGGCTGTGAGTCCTGGACATTGAGAAAGTCGTAAGAAAACTAGATGCCACAGAAATGTACTGGTAGCGAAGAATGAATAGGATCTTGTGGACCATACGACGGACCAACGATTCAATTATAACAAAGCTTAATGTCCAGCAACGTATTTTAAGTTTTATCCAAATAAAAACAATAAATTTTTCGGCCATATCATGAGAAACGATCACAAATGTTTAAAAAAACTCATTCAAGGAAAAGTTCTGCGTAGAAAACTGCGAGGACGTTCTCCGTCCCGTTCAAGGCCGTGACGTCCTCTATCATTTATCTACTGTTAGAGAGAATGTAGTCTATTTCATTCTGTGTTCTATTATCTGGGCTAAGCTATGTCCATTTTTCTCTGCTTCTTTTTGCTAAAGAATCCGTTCAATGCATAAAGACGGTGGTATGTGAGGAATTCCGAACGTTTGACACATCACCATAAAACACTTTCATTTCTTCATCGCTGTAGGTGGTGGGGGGGCATAGTACTGAATTATTGCCAG